>JAXLQG010000009.1:600000-1148899 GCA_035928285.1 Vermiconidia calcicola
TGAATGTCCCCGACTGCTCAGCATTGAAGAAAGAGCAGACATGCATCCGAGGGTGCATGATGATTGAAAGGGAGGATGCGATCTGCAGAGTCTTAATGTTCAGATGGATGAGAAAGACATGGTGGTGTCTCGTCTGCTTCCGAGATTACCTAGGTAGATGACAAACAAAGTCTATGGGCTTGACTCATGGACATAAGTTGTTTCGTATTAGTTTCCATACTATCAGTAAATGTGAACAACTATGCATTCCTCACTTCATCAAACGGTCCGATGGATCATGACAAGGTGGCAGACTGCATATCACTGTTCAATATGACGAGGCTGACGAGGCTGCGCTAAGGAAGTTCGGTTGACAGCCGATAAATTTAGAGATGTAGACATGCCGATGCCTTCTCGCCATGAATATGCACAACTATCACACCTCCAAATCTCTGAAACAGATCTTCTTGCTTTGATAGCCAGATCAGACTCTTCTCGACGAGCGTTTTGCTTTCGGTTTCGTTCACAACCCTCCCAGACAGTCGTCGCACCATCAATGATGTTGTAGGTGCGCCCTGGCTTGCGCGCAGGCTAAGGCACTTGGTGTGTCTGGAAACCTCGACATCGTCATGGCGATGGAACGCACTCGCATCGCAAAGGTGAGTTTTTAGTGCCGATTTGGTTTGCGCGACACCACGACGACGACTCTTCTCTTGTGGACGTACAACTAATGATGTCGCCGCCGCAGGTCGACAACGTAACCCTTTCCCGACGCGGCGAACAAGTCAGCGGGACTTTACATCTCACACCTCACCATCTTATCTTTGTCCACACTCCTCCTGCTCCTCCTACCCCCACGACAACGACGACACCCGCAGACGAAGCCAGCAACAACACCAAGCCAGCTCGACCCAGAGAGTTGTGGATAACATACCCAATCATCCAACAATGCACGTTCCGACCCTCACCCCTCTCATCCCGACAGCCCAGCAGCATCCGTCTGCGCTGTCGCGACTTCACATTCGTATGTTTTCTGTTCCACGACGAAGGCAGCAAAGAAAAAGCGCGGGACTTGTATGACAGCATCAGAGCCTGGACCTGCAAAATCAGTGGGATCGAGAAGTTGTATGCGTTCAGCTATGTTCCGACAGGGCCTGAGCGGGATGTGCAACCCAGTGGGTGGGCGCTGTACGATCCTATGCGGGAATGGCGCAGAATGGGGGTCGACAACCCTTCCAAGGAGCGCAAATGGAGGATCTCGAAGATCAACACAGATTACTCGTTCAGCCCGACGTACCCTGCTCTGCTACCTGTTCCAGCCCCGATATCCGACGCGACGCTGAACTACGCGAAAAGCTACCGCTCGCGGGCGAGGATACCGGTGCTCACTTACTTACACCCGGTGAATGACTGTTCAATCACGCGTTGCTCGCAGCCCCTCGTAGGTGTGAGAGGCAATAGGAGCATCCAGGACGAGAAGTTGCTGGCGGCGATATTCAATACAACAAGAGCCGAGCGGCCGTTGAGTGCGTACAATTCACCTCCGCCGGAACGAGAGGATTCGGGCGCGTCGAATATGTCTACCATGACGACAACGTCGAACAATGCGGATGGGGACCTGCAAGCAAGTACCGATGCCGAGGCTATCGAGGATGCCGTCATTTCGAGCCTTCGAGGAGACGACGATCCGGCGCAACCAGATACGGATGAGAAAAATAAACCGATGATCTACGGTGCTCAGCAGCGGAACATGATCGTCGACGCTCGGCCGAGTATCAATGCTCTGGCGAACCATGCCCAGGGGATGGGATCAGAGGACATGAGTAACTACAAGTTCGCGACAAAGGTGTATTTGGGAATTGACAACATTCACGTCATGCGCGATAGCTTGGCCAAGGTTGTCGATGCGCTCAAGGATTCAGATTTGACACCACTGGGCCCCAATAGGGAGCTGTTGCAAAAAAGCGACTGGCTGAAACATATCGCCAACGTGCTGGACGGGACCGGTCTGATTGCGCGGCAGGTCGCGCTGCAGCATAGTCATGTCCTGATCCATTGCAGCGACGGATGGGATAGGACGAGTCAGCTTTCGTCTCTGAGTCAACTGTGTCTGGACCCATACTATCGGACCATGGAGGGATTTATCGTCCTTGTCGAGAAAGATTGGTTGAGTTTTGGCCATATGTTCAAGCACCGCTCTGGGTTCCTCAGTTCCGAGAAGTGGTTTCACATCGAGAACGAGCGGGTCAGTCGCGGCAGTGACGATGCGGAAGGGAAAGACGGTCAGACCGGAGCCATGTCCGGCGCGCAGAAGGCGTTTGAGAATGCTTTCTTGAGCGCCAAGGGGTTCTTTTCGAACGCGAAGCACAATGATTCGAGGGAGAGTATTAACGTCGAGTCAGACGTGGATGCCCCGGCGGCTGGCAACAATTATGATTCCGAGTCCCAGGCTGGTCGGCGCATCGTGTCGTCTCGGAGTAGTGCCAAGGAGAAAGAAAAAGTCGCCACGAAAGTCAAGGAGACAAGTCCGATTTTCCATCAGTTCCTCGATGCGACATACCAATTGATGTACCAGCATCCGACGCGGTTTGAGTTCACGGAACGGTTCCTACGGAGATTGTTGTATCATCTTTACTCGTGTCAGTATGGGACGTTCCTTGGAGACAGCGAGCGAGAAAGAAAAGAGGCGAGGCTGAGTGAGCGCACCAAGAGTGTCTGGGATTACTTTTTGGCGAGACGGAAGGAATTTCTAAACCCGAAATATGATGCTGTGGTGGATGATAATGTTCGCGGCAAGGAGAGGTTGATATTTCCGAGATCCGGCGAGGTGCGGTGGTGGAACGAGATTTTTGGCCGGACGGACGATGAGATGAATGGGAAGCCTGCCATGCCAGCACCCGCACCAGCACCAGCACCAGCAGCCATGAAGGTTCAGCTTAATGGGCTGAGCGATGGCGATGCGAGTGAGATGTGGACATCGGTGGGAGGGTCGCAAGGATCGCAGAGTCAGTCGCAGTTGGGTTCGGGCTCGGCGTCCGTGCCGGTGAGCAGGACTAGGACTCCTGTTCTCGTCGGTGTCGAGACGCACGAGGCCACTGTGGGATTGACGGCGAGTCCGAGTTCGAAAGTGCCAGGGCAGGAGCGGGTGCCAGTCCCAGGCCCAGGATCTCAGGTCGAGGAAGACGAGTTGACGCAAGCGGAAACCGAAAGCGAAACCGAAACTCCAGCTGAAGAGCTTGTGCAGCCTGTGCAGCCTCTTGCTGGACCGCTGGACGAGGCCCTCGACCGCGACCGCGAGTCAATGGAGATGGGGACGGAGACGAAAGATGACGCCAACGCTCGTGCCGTGGTCGATGAGGATCTGGCTGGCGATTTGGACCCCTTGGGCATCAGTGGGGATGTCAAGGACATGGCACCACAGTCTCAGTCGAGGCGTAGTCGGAGAGAGCAGTTGGAGATGCTCATGAAGTGAGAGCTCATGAAGTGATGATGGAATTGCATAGCGCGTGTGTGTGCTTGACATGTCAATGTATTGTGTAGCTCTTAGCATAGCCCCCTTGCAGTGGTGTAGCCCAGCGTACCTAGGTACCTTAGATCCTGGGCGAGTTCCGAATGTATTGAGAAATGGATACCCTGATACCCTGTTATCGGTACTAGTATGACACAGTGTCACGCCTTGGTCGAAACGGCGTATATTACTGATTTTTTGAACGCTAGGTGGACGTTAGGGATTGAAGAATGTCCCTATGGGTTCTTATATGCGGCTTGTATTTTCTCAAGTTTAGGGGGGTTTGTTTACGGTATGTTTCGTCTTGAGGAGGTCGTCTGCTTTGAAGGGGATGTCTACTTTGAAGAGGATGTCTGCTCTAAAGAGGATATCTACTTTAAAGAGGATATCTGCTTTGAAGGGGACGTCCTGCTTGAAACAGAACATTCGCAATGGTCGCCATCATGTCGTAAAACGTGGTAGCCCGAGGGGGTTGTGAATTAATTGGGCTGGTGGGCCAACCCCTGATCGTCGCCAGCCTCGGCTATCTTAGAGTGATAGATAACGTTATTGTATACTGTACGCGTGTACAGTGAACAGTGAAAAAGAGCCTGTTGCGTGACAGAGTGGCAACAGCCAGAGCAAGCGAATAGTAACTACTTATTCGGACATGCAGACATCGACAACGTTGGTCCCGCTTGAACAAACAGGGATCTGTTTCGCCCACGAGGACATTGGAAGATTTCAAGTATACTCGTTGCGTACCTAGCGATCACCGAACACGATCCCGCCGTCGCCACCAGCGTGGCTATGACCCAAGGCACCCTTCGTGGCGAAGATGAACTTTGCACCCTGGGTCGTCATGTATCATGTTGTTGTTGTTGTTTTTTTGGCGCGGGACTGGGTTGACCGATCCTCATTTGAGGCTGCTCGTACTGAATCCAGCTGCCCACGAACAGTGTAGACTGATCTGCACTTACCGTTCCATGTCGTTTCGCTGTTTGAACGAGTAGATGTCGCTGCTATAATTGCGGCGCCCGCAGATTCGAATACACAATCAGTCCTTCATGTACAGTACGAGTGAGAGTGTCAGGCCTTTTTCTCGACCAGGCACCCCAGGTATGATAGCTGTGTGCCAGTCCAAAACCCAAGTCAACACGCGTCGCATACGTCGTGGGCCCACGATGAGGAGCTTCTTTCCACATTACCCCGGACTCCAGCGGTGGTCATGCAGACGAGGCTCACAGGTTATAGTAAGTAACTTAGCCGCCCGAACAAGACCCTCCGAGTGTGGACGTAGGCGCCTCCCGCATGTGTACAAGCACAACAAGGTATTCATGAAGGGTTGCATTGGTCGTGATATGAGTGGATCAAGATCATACTGTACGAGGTAGTTCAGGGTAAATTGTTTGGTTGTCCAATTGCATAGTGTTTGCCGCCCCCACGCTGCAGGGCTTTTTGCCATCGCATTTTTCAGGCGCCACTGGTGATTAAATGTACTCTGAGCGATATCTCACCAAACAGAACACCTAGAATTCGACAACCATGAATCGAAAGTCAGTACTAGCATCGGCAGCAAGCGCTGGCTGCACTGATGTGCTCTGTGGTGGCACAAGCGGCTATTGTGTACTCCGTACACCTGCCACGAGACTGCCGTTGTTGCGAGCGAGGGCCGAACGCGAGGGTTATACGTGCCTCGACTCAGCCACACGGGGTCAGCGGAGAGTCTATACCAAAGCAAAGCGACGGCCGAAAAACTTCCTCGAACCCGAAGAGAAGAGGTCGGCACAGGCAGGCACAGGCAACAGCCACGTACAACATCTGGAGAGATAATGTGGGCGGGCTTTGCTTTGGGTAGGACGGACGATCTGTGTAGCCTAGAGCAGAGGCCGAGGTGGTTCAAGAATACGCTTCAACATGCCTGGATGCCTCACATGCCTGTAAGATGTCGTCGGAAACGAGTCTCAATACGTCGGTATGTAGTCCACCAAGATGCATTGTTGCCTGAAGAGTCGGTTCCGGCTGTTGAGGCTGGACGAATCAACATTGCCAGGCGGTCATTGCCGCAAAAAGGTATTGGAGAACAATGACCATCAGACCGAGGATACGAGTGCGCTTCGTGCCCAAATGTTATTGTTTTCTCGACATGCGGAGTGTTTTCGCCCTTTGTAAACCAATGATTGCGAAGTTGGGGAGGAGAGAGTCGCTGAATAGTGCCCAATAAATGCGTAGCCCCGCCATGCTGTCAGAAACTCCTGGTCGTCATACGTTTTCGTGATGGATGTCCAAAAGCTCACCCTCCTTGGGCCATTGATTGTAGACGTTCGTGATAGATGCCGCCATATGTCAAAAGGGCCAGGCGTTGCACAAAGACATTCGGCCATATGCAGGGGAAGGCTAACGGTGGGGAAGGACACGGCGGCAAGAGACCGACTATCGTGGCCGTTAATTGGCAGAGCATAGTCCGGCATACCAAAATATGTTCGAGAATCTGTCTAGGACACAGAAGTCGGACAACTAGCAGTGATGGACGGACCCTTTGCTGGCTTGCCTTTTGGGGGTTGTGACCATAAATCGATTCGTAGGTTGAGCGTACCCTGAAACAGGTCTTGTGTTCTGCAGCTCAGTGGAATCCAATCCCGTCATTATTGCTTTTGCTACTCGTATGGGTGGCTTTGGTTCAGAGAAAGAGTGTGGTGTTGGAAAAAAGGCCCCCACCAATCGTCAAAGAGGGGGACGTGCTGGTATGGGCCTTTGGTTTCGGTAGATCTCCCATCAGGTCTGGGGGCGGCCCGTGGCTTCGGTTGGCTTGTGGTGGAGTGAGAACAACCAAGCACTCTGAGTGGTGTGAGAACAGGTATCATTTGTTCATTGGATTGGCTCTGCGTTGTTACGCGCTGAACTCTTCTTCGGGTAAGAAAGGTCGCAAGACACGCACACAGGAAAAGCAAGGTCCTCCTTGGAAACATTGAGATTTGTCTGAAAAAAGTTCCAACCTCTCTTTATGCAGTGGATGTTTGCCATCACTCGAACCAGAACAAGGTTGGCTGCGCCTCTCGAGCTAGGTTCAATGGAGTTTTCCAGTGATTTTCGAAGTAATCTCGATCCAATGCGACAGCTCGAACTCTTGCGTGGGTTGTAGACTTATGCAGCCTTCACGTCTGGATGACTTGGCTTAGAGGCCAGATGAGGACCTCGTGCTGGGCGCCGTTGCACAACGTGGGCGAGTAAGAATCAAGTTGCTGACCTCCTTGATTGGCATTCGATGGCAGAAGTCTACCATTTGCATTTTCCAGATGTGCCATTGTGGGGAAGCACACCAGTAGATGAAGTTGATCGAGGTGAAGCGTGACACGTCGATGCAGGTTGGCAAGTGGTAACCTGTCAACGGTCACAGTACATGGCTATTTGGTGCCTGGCGTCGTGAGATAGGCGGGATAGAGCTCTCGATGAGTGGATGCAAGTTTGGCTCGACATGCACTGAAGGGAGCCATCATGAGCTCTACCGAATCACTGCGATAGTCCGACCACAATCACAGTTGAACCAAACGACTCAGTAAAGGTAGGAAACTTAGAGTCAGCTGCATCATGCTTCTTGTGACGACAGAACATTTTAGACCGAACTGATATGCTATGTTTAACCTTCAGCTGTGGGACTGGGTTAGGTCGACGCTGGTTGCGAGTGGTGCTTACAATGTTGGTTCACAAGACATGAGGCTCAGACTGGTGATTGTCGGGATGTCTGGGATGTCTGATGAGGCACAACTCTGTCAGTGACTGTCGATGTACTGTAGTCCCTCGATCGAAGACGTGAACATGGGATCTGAAACAGATAAGAGATGTAGTGAGTGGTACCACACGGCCGGCAAGAAGTATGATCCAACCACGCCACGTCGGCCGGAAGCGGGAAGACACGAGAAGAAGGGGAGAACAAACGGCAGGCCGGGCAGGAACAAGGGAGCCCCGGGAGCCTCACCAGCCCAAAGGGTTTCAAACATCAGGGAAGCGGCGAGCAAGTTAGTGACTCGATCCGGGCGGCGGGTGCCTGGAGCTGCACTTTGTTTTAGGCTTCAAAACTAGTACCTCAGGCTCACCAGGCACACTCAGGTAAACATGACGACAGCCCCGGACAGCCAGGTGGGTGCCGGGGGTTGCTGGATGGTGCCAGGCACGGAGGATACCTGGTAGCTCAAGTGACGGGCTAATAAGGGTGCCCGTAATTTCCATCACAGCCTCCCAACTGCATCACGGACGCTTCCCACATCAGGCCTAGAAGAAGTTTCCATGGGGTGTGATGGGGGCAAAATCCACCTGTCGCTTAGAGACTTACAGACTTCAATTCCGAGATCACCCATTCAATAAGCCATCAAACGACCCTCACCATCCGTCCTCAAACATTCTCATTCTCCCGTTTGTCTCGACAAACCAAATCGAAACAGCACTGCCTTGGCCTGGTGCCAATGCCTTGCGACAGATCGACTGCAAAATTGCCGCAAACCTGCTCATTGCTGCGCTTGTCCTTAGTCCTGGTTACATAACCTCGGGGATCGAAAAGAATCTTATCGACGATTCGGGCTGCCGCAGAAGCAATCAGCATTTCTTCTGCTCACTCTTTTCGTTGCTCAACACCAGACGTCAGCGGCTTTTACCCTACCATCTGTCCAAAGACCTTGACTCCCAAATCATTTCTTTTGTGGCCAAACAACTGCACTCTCGACTTTTCGAGTCCCTCGATTGACTCGCGTCTCTCCGCTGTCCACCAACCTCCAGCCAACAAAGTCCCGACCACCGAGAGGCCAACCAGCATGCACGCCACGACCATCACGACCTATTGACCGCCTGTACAAAACAACAACCAAACCCGCCACCTTGAATTTTCCCCTTCTTCTCTTCTGTATTAGATTATCATAATGGCTTCACCAATACCTCCCGATCCTTATCAAACGTTAGGCGTGACCAGAGATGCCGAGCTTTCAGCAATTCGCAGCGCTCACCGAAAACTCGCCCTCAAACACCACCCAGATCGGATACAGGACGAGTCACTGCGGGAAAAGGGTAAAGACGAGTTCCAGAAGATTCAGCAAGCCTACGAGATCCTGAACGATCCTGTTCGAAGACAACGGTACGATGACAAGGTTCGATTAGCAGAGCTTCGAAGAGAAGCTATGATGAGAGAACCGCCACCACCACCAACTACAAGAACATATCCGATGAGACCCGCTCCGCAATCAGCACCTACGTCTACGAGAGAGTATCGAGAAGATGGTAACTTCTACGAAGAAGTTCGCCAACCTAGAAATCCTGCGGCCTACGACTACCGAGATCCCTACGACGAACCTGCGCCACGCCCGACCGGCCGGAAATACAGTGACTATGAGAAACGCGCTCCACCGCCTCCTAAACCAGCCGAAAAGACGAAGAAGTCTACGACAGTGAATGCCACCATGATGGCCGCGGCCTTTGCCGCCAAGTTAAAGAGTCAAACCGAGAAGTCGAGAAATAGCAGAGCGGATGAGCGGAGAACAGACAAGGAGAAAAAGCGAGACAGAAGCGATAAGATACATACCAGGAAGACTGCATACGTCGAAGACACCGACAGTGAGTATGAAGCTGAACAAATCAGACCGTCGTTGAAGGCCACTTCCCGTTCCAAGACTACCTCTCACTTCGAACCTACGGCCGAGACTGCACGAAAAGCTTCAGCAAGGACTGCCAGAGCTCATGATTACGATAATGACAGCTATGATGAAAAATGGGAGAGACATCACGAAGACAGCAAGCTCTACATGGCTAAAGCTACGAATCGTCCTAGTCTTGACCGCGCCGACTCGGATGCATACCAGTATTGGCGCTCGGGTGGCGGCAAGCGCAGTGGGAGCGACAATGAGAGGAGGCCTGATTCGTCCAAGGGACGCAGAGCGAATGCTGATGACTACTTCTCACCGTCATTCACCAAGTCGACGTCGTCTCCTAGCGATCTGCGTGCTCGTGTCGAAGAGCGGTCCCCCAGATCTACTGTCGGCACGACACGCGACCGAGAACGCGACCGAGACAGGGAGAGGGACAGAGATAGGGATCGTGAACGGGAACGGGAACGGGAGCGGGACAGAGATCGTGATCAACGAAAGATGATGCCACCAAGTCTACACCGCTCTCAGACGGCACCTGTGTCCAAGGGCACTTCTAAGAAAGAAGCGGTGCCCACCAAGGGTTCCAATCTAAAGCATACCGAGACTCAATTGCATGATTCGGGCTATGGGAGCAGCTCCAGCCCTCACACTCCTGACATGAGGGAAGAAAGCCCATCCAGGTCGGCCAAGACTCGCACCAAATATCGTGTTGAGCCGGATGTCGATGGGGAAGAAGCGCGAAGTCATCGGGTCAGGCCGATCGACGACTACTATGGTGATCCACGATTTGACAGACGATACCACCGAAGCCCAGAGTCGGTCATCAGAGAACCGTTGCCTCGCGAATCTGATCGTCGCAAAGAGAAGACCGACCGTCCCAAGGTTGACACCACTTCTCGCTCAAAGTCGTCCCGTGGCGCTTCATTGATGTCGGGCATTGTGCCCCCTCAACCTAGAAGAAGCGGCTCAGGACGGTATGAGGACTTGCCTGCACCTCGCTCCCCACGGGACACGCCCCATGTGTCACGACATAATAGCAGCCGAGATAAGTTGTTTGCGGAGATGTCGCCGGATGAACGAGAACCTCCTCGAGAGCCACCTCGCCAGAGTCGACCGTACTCGTCCGAAAAGATCAACGTTGCCTCTAGACGGGAACCGGTTTATGCCAATTATCGGGAACCGACCGACTACCGCGAGAACGAATACAGCCCACGATTTCGGGAATCACCACGAACTACAAGACGGCCATCAGTGAGTGTGGGAGGATATTGATGACTTCCTAGATTGAGTGGTACTGGGTTCCGGCTGTTTGAAAATACTCCCCTCGCTCTTTCATCACTCAGGTTGTTGCTGCCTCCGGCTTCACGTACATACGTTGGACGGCCATTCACCGTCCATTTCTACTTTGTTTTACCACTCCGAGGTCCGACGACGATGGGCTTCAAGAATATGCATCCACAGGCGAGTTGGGAGGGTTGAGACGAAGGATGTTTGTTGGCGCTGGGGATGAGATAACTAATATTTATGCATCTGAGGTTGGAATGGAATCCAAAGCCCAGGTTGACAGGACATTCCGAGCCGACACAAGAGTGTATGGCATCTCACGATCAGCGATCAGGATGAAATGTCTCATTTAGTCGAGACACAGCATTGTACAGCCCATATACCATTCCCGTGTGGAATTGACGACTAACGTAACGAAATGAAATCAAATAAAGCCAGAAGCAGAATATGGTCAATCCGTGCACGCCGCCGAGCTTACTGATCAGCCCACGTCAAAATGGCGTCCTTGCCTTCTAGTGCATAGCGAGACTTCAGATATCTTTCCTACCGTCAAGAATGTCGTTGTACCAGCGTCTGGTGCATTGCAATACTCGATTCTCTGCCAAGTGGTTTGTTGACATGGGGTTTGGATTAAGCGAAACGGGTCGGAAATCTGTAGCAGCGTGCAATCTACGCCGTCTTGTCTCAATGCAATTCCCTTTGTCAATCGATAACTTACTGCTCAATCCTTCTCCGCTTGCATTGTTCTATCCTCATACTTAGTAGCATACGACGTGGATTTGTGGTCTTTGGCCCAATCTAATAAACCCTCTCGCGTTTCTCATCGCCCCTTCTCCTGCAGACCGTGCTGATCGCTCTTCTGCACGACCCTCGGTACGACATTAGCCCCTGCTGCGACCTGTCTCAGTTCACCGCCGCATTGCTGCCATTGAGACTAGCAAAGAAAGAACCCGGGTACATCAAATCAGCGACGATCGCGTTTGGACTTGCATGGCTGGTGCGCTTCGTCGTACATGGCGCTTTCACCCTGAGTTGAGGGGAAGCCCATCAAGCGCGTTGGGAACCAGGTAGCCTTGGAAATGACAGGAGTTGCTTCTGCGGGACCGACCCCGGCCGTCGTGAATGGGTCCCAGAATGCTTATGATGCGGTGACTCAAGAGGTGAGATAACGAGCGAAACGTACACAGACATTACAGACAATCACTGACGTGACTGCGACAGAACTCGGCATCAAGCAAGACACGTCCCTCCGGTCTCCGCCAGAACTCTGCCAGCTCTACGCGTACACCACTCTCGAGTCTCGCGCCGAACCGCAAGGATAGCAGTGGCACGAGTCGCCTCTCCAACCACCGTGTGGAAGAGCTGGGACAGTCGGAAGGGAAATTAATACGAAGTGGAAGTGAGCCGGACAGTTTACTCGACCTCTACAACCAAAGTAGTGGGAATGTCAGCCAGCAAAACAAAGATGGCGACAGTGACATCCCGGAGAATATGTACCGACCACAGGAGAATGATCCTGAAGGATGGATTCATCGAGACAAGCTCGCTAAAATCGAGAGCGAAGAACTCCAAGCTGCCGGGATCAACCTGGCAACTGCACGGCGCCCTGGAAACAAGCCCGCGAGAAGAGAGACAAGTCGAGGACGACTAAGTGAGGAGCGCAATGCTCCCACGAGAGGCGAACCCGAAGACACGAGACCGCAGCTTCTGGAAGAGGAGGATGAACAAGCCAATTGGGATTTCCGGACACCGGAGGAGATTTCAGCTGAACAAACACTTTCTCCCATATATTCCAACCCGGTACTGAAGAAGTCGGGATCGAAAATACCGGTGCTGACTTCCAGTCCGCTTCCTATACCGCACGAGAGGATCGAAAGGGATACACCTTTGGTCAGGAAACGCACCATTAGTAATAGTATGAGTCCTGAAGATGGCATACCCGTGCTCAAGACGCGAATGCGACGAGGAAGTACCGGCAGTGCCGCCCTGTTGGACGAGGCTGAGTCCTTGTCTACAACGCCGGTCTTCGCCAATGGGACAAGGCTGCCTACTCCAAAGCAGTCATCTCCCACCAAGACGAAATCGAAAAACGGTCAGCCATCACCACCAGGCACCTCTGCAGGAAGGAAGGCGTCCGGCAACACTGCGGCGAGGAAAGCAACAGCAAACGCGAAGAATGGCGCAACTCCCTCACCTAACCAAAGACCTGGAACAAGGTCGGGAGACTTGGATCGACCTCGGACTGCTGTGAATAGACCCGAAGGAGATCCTCCGTGGCTGGCAACCATGTACAAACCAGACCCGATGCTGCCACCTGATCAACAGATTATCCCGACACATGCTCGACGACAACAACAGGCTCAATGGGAAGGGTCGGGTGCTGTCCCCAGCACATATGACCGCAACTTCTCCCCATTAGCCATCCATACTGGCTCCGTCTCGAAAGGAGCATCCCCGATTCTACATTCCTCGCCGTCTCCCGCACCCGGCAGGGATGGCGATGACAATGATGGAGCGTCGTGGCCACTCAGACCAGTCCCAAGTCCCAGCTTAAGAGGCCCCGCCAGTCCCAGACCTGGCACGAGCGGCAGCACGCATGGCGGATACAGCACCATGCCGAGAGTGGCAAGTCCTGCCATCATGCATAGCCCACGAATGGGTAATATTTCGACCGTGCCAGCTCAGCCTAATACGAGGGTGCAGCGGATAGAACACAACGATATGGACGAGAAAGTGAAGGATAAGAGTTGTGGTTGTTGCATTGTCATGTAAAAACCCGGCTTTCTTGCAGGTGACGGTGGGGTGGGAATCGGCAAGGATGGTTCTCTACACACGACAATACCCCCATTCTTTTTCATTTGTTTCGAGGGATGGAATTTATTAGCTGTTTCAATGTTTTTCTTGATTGCAATTTTAGCGGGAGTGAAATTGGGATGTGTCCGGGTTGAGCGGAGCGGAAGGCTTGGAGTCCAGTCTTGAAGTCTTTTTTCTTCTTGTCTATCAATGACCGACGAGACTGGAAGAGGATTGGAGAACGTGACCTATTTCTGTGGAAGTCGAAAGCTGAGCGAGGTGAAAGTTGGCTGGGGGCACGGAAAGTCGTTGACTCGCCTCGTGATAAGGAGGAATACGCAATACGCAATGGCTACCTACAGTATCGAGCTGCTGAAGGTATTGGCGAGAAACGGTCATTGAGCTCTGATGTGCCGAGTCTGGAAGTAAGACTGCAAAAGTTGAAGTCTTCTTGTCCTCTACCCCGTACTCGTACCTGGTATCTTCAAACCCGTCCTCCCTATCCTGCCGTGCCTGGCTCACCCTTGTTACATCTCGCATCGCCACTATAAGACCGGATGACTAATCTTTTGGTCATAACGTCTCTGATTGGCGAGGTCCGGATAACTAATCAAGGAGCGCTATTGCGGCGAGATCGATCACATCATCGCCCCCGTCGCCCGCCACGGCCACTCGGCGGCTCAATTGAATGCGCATCAAGCGTCATCACGCCTCCAGACTTCGATGATTTGTCACTAACTGCACTCTCACCTTCGTTCGTGATATATCAAAGTGTCGGATCCTTCCTTCTTCCCACAGCAGTCTCAAAAGCAACACCGCAACCATAGCTTCCTCAATCTTCACGCCACTGCGCAACATCACCCGCTCATTCTTTGGGTCCGCCGCACGATCAACGTCGCCAGCCAGCATGTCGGCCGCGAAGCAGAAAGCCCAGAAGATCATCGACGACAACTCGGTGGTCGTGTTCTCCAAGTCGTACTGTCCATACTGTCGGGCTAGTAAGAGTTTGTTGAACGAGAAGCATGCTAAGTACTTTTTGATGGAGTTGGATGAAGTCGGTACGTTGGACATACCAGGAAACCTCCCATACACATCGTGAGCCGCCTTGGGATACACTACTTGTAGTGGATGTATATCAAGTGGCGTGATGTGTGAAATATTCTGTCTGAATAGTGACTGACAAGTTTTGCTTTTCTTTCTTTCTAGATGACGGTGCCGCGATCCAAGATGCGCTCGAGGAAATTACTGGCCAACGAAGCGTGCCGAACATCTTCATCGCTCAGAAGCATATTGGTGGAAACTCGGATCTGCAGAGCAAGAAGGGACAACTTGATGATCTGTTGAAGAGCGCGGGTGCTGTGTAAAATAGATATCAGATATCCCCTCGGTCGGTGAGATACAGCAGACGGGGTTACAGGGCTCTGAGGGGCGGAAAACCAAGACTCGGGCACCATGCGCAGGCACTGAGAGAAGAAAGTCCTTCGACCTGTGCACTCCCCGTTTGAAGAATGGATAGATGAGGTACATGTCGCATGGACTAGATACCAACAAGACTTTCCAGCAGTGTCAATACAGCATCCAGTACTTTTCATGCCCATTGTTGTCGACCGCTTGTTTCACTGATTTTTGAAGCAGTTGCGCCTCGAGGTCTATCGCTCCTTCTGAGGCTGCGAACACCTTCACTCTCACTTCGACATCACGATCACTGAGGCGCTTGGCGGAACGCAGTGAATGAGATTCCGGCACTGCCCTTGAGTGATCGAGCCATTTCTTCCGGCTATATCTCAATCATTCTGTCAAACCCTGATTCTGATTCCTGCTTCTTTACCCTCATTCTCGCAGCCATGGCAGCTACCGAAGAAGCATCGAGACTCGAGCGTGAAGACTCGCCTCCAAGGTAAAGTTGACCCACTATCTGCGTCCCCAGTCATTGGGTCAATCTGACCTGCAGACAGCGTGACCGATTCCTCGTCGAGCGAGGATAGTACGATCGAATCAGACACTGACAGTGAATATGAGCATAAAATGTACTGTTCCTCCATTTCAGGTTACTTCTCTTCTCAAACTTAAACATGCTAACCAGTCCTGCAGCTTCGCAACTTCTGACATAGTGCGCGTGATTGTCGGGAAGAAGCGCACCGTGTTCAAGTTGCACCGTGACGTCCTCATGGAAAAGAGCCCATTCTTTCGGAAATGTCTCACATCTGGGATGATTGAACAGCAAACCAATGAGGTCAGTCTGCCAGAAGACTCGAGTCGCGCATTCGAATTCATCGTGAGGTGGATGTATTCGACCAGCATTCTTGGAGCTAGGAAAGACTGGGAGGAGTGCGAGATCTACCTAATCATGGGCGCATGGGTACTGGCAGATAAGTACTGTATGCCAGATCTACAGAATGCGCTGATCGATGAACTTGGATTTTATTGGTCGAAAGAATACATGAATCCTGATCATCTGTCATGGGTGGCAGACCATGCGAATAACGAGAGCCCTTTGTACCGCATTGCTCTGGACCAGATGGCGCATGACCTGAAGGAAGGCTTTGGTCGATATGGTCTCAGCGATATTCAGAAAGAAGAAAGATACTCAGAGGGACTCAAGAAGGCCCTTACTCGACCAGATCTGTCGTACAGATTGTTATCGGCAACGGTCTTCCAGTTTGACCAGGACGACCCTCCAGCAGAGTCGCCACAGAAATACTACGTTCCCACAGATTTACAAATTGCTGGTACAACTACGACAAACGCGGCAAAACGAAAGCGAGAAGCGGACGACAGCACAAAAGAACCAGAAGTTGCTTCGAAGGTTACCCGTCAATCTTAGACATAGTTGCAGGGTGGGATGGTCAGCAGGTCATCTTCAAGATGAACTGCGCACTTGCTTATTGGGAGACAAGGTCAGAAGACCGAGGTTGACCCTTCAACAGTCCATTTGGACACATCTGAAATGCGAAAGTTTCAAGTGGTGGTGACGAGCAGAGGCATATGTTCCAGTTGGACAGTCCAGACTTGGAAAGCAAATGGCATGGGACTTTCTTGGCTACCTAGTACTAGCCCTGAGGTGGCTGCACTTCCTTCTGATACAGGACTGTAGCGTTTTCAATGCATTTGCTTCATCCATGGCTTCTGTGAGGATCAAGGTGTTCGTGTTCTTACTGCCCAACTCCCTGCGGCATCCTGCCAGGAGTTGAGAGATTTAGAGGCAAGGCTTTTCATTCCACGCTGTGCCAAAGACCATCTTTCAAAGTGAATGCTACCTCACTTGATCAGACTAGACATCGACTTCCCCCATCTTTCACTGCTGGTGACTACACAGTAAAGCAATGTAAAATGACCCTCTCAAGTCAAGTCAAGGCAAAGAACACACGGTGCACGTCTCGATGTGCTAGTAACCTCGTAACCAAAGGAGTCTCCATACTCCTCCATATTCCAAACAAACGTCAACATGGTCGGCGACGATTCCCCCGAGCGCGGAGATTAATGAACATATTTACTTCCTCGAATCCTCTCAATGAATCTAGCACTCGAAGCATATTCTCCTTCCACTGCCTCCATATCTTCTCTCACCTCCCCTACTCTCTTTCATCCTGTCTACATCTCCACTCTCCATCTCCCAGTCTACGAACAGAACACACAAAAATGTCAAACCAAACGCCTCCAAAGCGAATCCACCAGATCATCAAACTCAAGCCCGAACACTACGAAGCATACAAGAAATGCCACGCCGCCGTCTGGCCTGAAGTCATTGAACAAATTAAGAAATGTCATATTGAAGACTGTACGCTCGTATACTATCCCTGCCTTTGCACTCATCCCTTTAGCAGCAAGGCTTTCCTTCCCGCTCACGATACTTTTTCCGCTTCGGCTCTTCCACCAAGCTGATTCCGCGACACTCGCTCGGTCTTTGTGAGGTTCTCGTACAGCCACAGCTAATTGTTCATGGGTAGACTCCATCTCCTACGACCCGTCGACATCGATCTTGTTCGCGAGCTTCAAGTACACCGGGCGAGACTTCGATGCGGACATGGCGTCTATGCGGAGCCACGACAAGACGCGCGAGTGGTGGGCCATGACGGATGGGTATCAGGAGAGTCTGAACTCGGGCGCGGTGAGTTCGGAAAGGGGAGGGGTTGATGTGACGCCCGGGTGGTGGAAGGAGGTTGAGGAGGTTTTTTACCTTGCCTGAGGTAGCTGATTGATTGATTGATTGGTTGATTGAGTGACACTGCTTGGACTTGGAACAGCCGTGGAGCCTGGGTGACCGCTTGCTGCAGGAGCCGTGGGCTTGGACAGGGGCGTTGCGAATGAGGAGCTACGCTGTGCTGTGCTGTGCTGCGCTGGAAAGACCGAAAAAATGGGTGTTGTACTGGGATGAGGAAGGAGGACGTGGGAGGCAACTACTACTGAATGGCAGATACGGACGGACGGACGGTAAGTTACATGATACTCAACGAAATGGCAGTGACAACTGGCATGGCAACCTGGAAACCTCAAACCTGGCAGGCAGGCTGGCAGCAGGTATTTTTGTCTGTCGGATACCACGCCCACTGCCATACTGTACTGGACGCCGAGCGAGTTTTCATCTCATCTCATCCAAGCACCTTTTTCCTCCAAGAGCGAATATCCCAACGGTTCACTGAGCAAGTCTTCCTCCTCAAACGCTTTGGCAATGGTCCGATGATGTGGCATTTCCCTGCGCGTGGCCAATTTGCTCATGTCGTCGATCCTATTTTTTTTGTTTTCATTCGGTCGTCAGTAATCTTGTAAACAAGCACAGCACAATGAAGCCAGTCTTTTTGCTGATGCGCGGATTGAAAAATGGGCAGGGCAGGGCATTTTTGCTAATGAAAACCAAGTGTTTTGCTGCGTGGCATCAAGAAAGGCGACAGGGGGGGGGGGGGGGGGGTGCGGCGGCCAACTGCTTACCGAAACTCGATGAAGTAATGAACAATATCGTCCCCATCCCCGTCCCCTTTGCCTTTAAGACTTTTGGCTGTATAGACGCGGTACATAGACACCCACGGCTCATTGGCTTGCACTTGCTTGAGGACGAATTCGGCCAATTCGGCGACGCGGGCTTCTTTGCCTGGTTTGGGAGAGACGCGGACGAAGACGTTTGGTGTGGTTGTGGTTGTGGTCATGGTTATGACTTAAGACTTAAGGGTTCAGTGATATGGAGTGTGGGTGATGGACGGGAGGTAGTTCAATTTTAAGAAGTGTTCACACAAACGCACGCTTAGTACCTATGCGATGAATTTGGGAGAGAGAGGAAAATGCAAGGGCATGGCGAGACCTCAGGTAGGGATAGTCTTAGATATATAAGCGAGCGTAAAGTTGGGTGCTTGGTTCAGCTCGGGAGATTCCCTTACTTGCAGCTTTGCTGACTACCTGCTGACTCGCGAGCTACCAGTGATGAACCTCGTATGCCTACCTGGTACCTAGGGATGATTGAGCAGCTGAATGTTGTATGCTCGTGTTTGTACGTAAAATCTGGGGACGGGCTCGGGGGTGTGGTGTAGAAACCAAACAAGAAAGCCAGGTGACTTGATGGGGTTGCAGAAATACGATCACGAAGAGCGTGTCCCGAGGGTTACGAGAAACTAGCATTCGACAACAAGAGAAGAACGATGCACGAAGACTCGAGTTCTAAATGTTCAAGGTGTTTTCCCATTGTGTACTAGGCAAAGATATACCCGGTGCCTCTCTTGAGGCCCATTATCCCAAACCCAAACCCTGGTTGTCCTTGATGCCTTCCGAAACGCTAATGCCCAACCCTAAAACCCAATTATCCTTGAAGCCTTCCTAGAGGCTACCCATATTTCCTGCCTTCCCCAAGGCGAAATCCCTAAACCTAAAGCCGATGCGCTGCGTGGCGGGCCAATGCTATTTTGTGGCGGGCGGCGGCGTTGCGCTCCGCCATGCTAGGTTTGGCAATTCTGCGTGGCGGACCAAAAGGTGGTTGTGGGACGGCTTCTCTCTCCAGCAACTCCCTGAATGGGTCGTCCTCTGGGACTGCTATTCTGTGGAGGGCAATGGCCTTGCGCTCGGCCTTGCGCTCAGCCATGTTAGGTGTGAGTCTTCTTGGTTGCGGACCGCCATCGTTGATGTAGTAGTTGGATGTGGATGGTCGGCGAGTTTCTTGGTGGCCAGCAGACTTGGAACCGCAGCAACCCATCTTGTCGGTGTGGTGTGTGTGGTAAAGAGAAAAAGTGTCGAGTAGTGTTGTGGTCTGGGGAGGTGCTGAAGATGTTAGCTACGTTGTGGTTCAAGAGGGTGCTGTGTGGAACTTACTTCTTGTGGTGGAAGGTTGCTCGTTGGAAGAGATTGTCTGGTGTCGATAAAGTGAAGTTGTGTGTGTTGTATCGAGGGTTTGTCTGGTGTCAATCGAGAATCAAGTGATTTGTGTTTCTGGAGGACTGACGAAAGAAAAGAAAAGAGAGAGTGAACGGGGGAGAGGGCAGGTATTTGTAGAAAATGGGAAGGACTGGGAGAATGCAGCTGCCTGTGAACCCAACATCGGTCCTGAGTAAGAGTCATCTCCTAGAGGTCAACCACGATAGAGCCATGCCCAAGAGATAGGTCCTCATGGATCGGATGGGACGAGAACTTGCTCAGTAGAACCGAGAACAAACCTTGAGCCCGCTTCCTGAGGCAGCCAGACTTCGCGGTCGTTACTCCCCCATCGTCTCTGCGAGCCGGAACCTAGATGACCTACCTCGAGATCGCGCTCACCTGCAAACGCTTTTCATCCGTTCAACTTCGAGCCGTGTTCTTGAGACAACCGGCAGCAGACCATCAGGGAGCATGGCCATATGGGAGACGGCCATATGTGCAGTCTTCATGGTGCTTTGACTGCCATGCGCAACAGTTTTCGTAGCCAGATTTCGTACCAGAACTCAACGGGTGGTGGCCAAGGTCTCATTTGAGTTCATATGAGGATATCCACATGTGAGGCCTTGCAACCGTCTTTAACCACGGGCAGCCATCAGCAGTTCGTCGTTCAGCGTTGAATGGTGCCCATAGGTGAGTCACCGACCTTCCATCATATTCTTTCTGAGAGCCGTATCTCGTAACACCATTGTTGATCTCAAGTCATGTCTTTCTCGGACTGGGTGATGGCATGAACGAACCTGTGCGAACCATCAGCCTCGTCGGGATTTTTCCCCGGTGTCAGTGCGGTGTCTCACTCAATCCCGATTTATCTTTGAGAAGAATTTTCCGAGTCTCGCCCCAATGATCAGGATCACGAGCCTTGGGATGATGAGATATTGTTCGATTGATCAATTGCAATATGAAGGGGCTATGATCTTGGATTGCACGTCGGATGCGAGGAATAGGGGTAAGGTTCGGCATACTTGCCTGATTCGTTGGGCGGTCATAGGCTCATGGCGGTGACACCTCGACCCACAAGACACCAACAACTACTATCAAGATGTTATATTTCTATCTCGTGTGGGATATGCGCTTCCCATAGCGAGGGAGATGGCCTTGAAATCCACAAAGCACGACCATCGACAGCACGAGCGGCGACGAAGCAGCTGCAGAAGGAAGTGCGTGACTTCGCTAGAATCTCTTGCCAAAGCTTGACGAAGCTTGTGCTTCGAGTGAAGCGTCTGATTCGCTTGCTTTGGACAGCATGGATGGCCTGACGACACAACGATCGACACTCCCCGGGACTGAAGAGGGTTGGCCATACGTATCTTGCGTTCCGTCATTCCGTGTCTTGTAGGCCTCGTGGTCCTGGTAAGTCGCTCACTCAAACTTCGAAGGGGCAGTGCATGCATGAGAAGACACCCTGGTGGAAATCCCCTCACCTACCAGGTAGACGGCTATATAATATAGCACAGACATCTACGATGCCCACAAAGAGGGATGATCATTACTTGTCATTGCCATGACCTGTAGGCTGCGCCTCATCCGCTGCGAAGGTACACATGATCACAGATCATGCAAATGATGTGCCGAACCCATATAAAATTGACAGGTTGTCGAGCGGACTTCTGTCTCGTCGCAGTCACTCTCAGCATCGACTTATCACAGCTATCAACCTCATTTCATCTCATCTCAAAGGAGATCCAGTCTCGATAAAGGTTCGTTATCATCATGTCGTCCAACACCAACACCAACACAAATACCAACCGCAACCTCTTGTCCAAAATCTTCAACCGCAAGGACAAACAATCCGACTCCTCCGCCGATACTAGTACTCAAACCCAACCGGACACAGCATCAACAATGTCCGGCGCGTCGACCTTGGTCAATCAAAACCACATCCACGAAGCCCAACAATCGTCAACCACATCCACATCCACGGACCACAGCAATCTCGGCGATCTCATGTCCAAAGCCCAATCTATGCCTCCAGACGAGTTCAAGGCGTACCTCGCCCAGCACAAAGAGGCCACGGAGGCTATGTACCGCAAACAAGGCGGGGGAGTTGCGGGAGGAGACTGGGTCAGTACCCAGGACAGCACTACTGGTGAGTTCGAGTTCGAGTTCGAGTTCCCATGCTGCTTGTCTCCCATTGATATTTAACGTGAATAGGTGTGAACCCGTGATCATAACATAGATATCCCGATGGCTGAGGACATTTGAAGCTGGGAAGAAGTATGATAAGAACAACCAACAGGGTAATGTTGAGAGATGCGTATTTCTTCAAAGGTGTGATTTTACACGAATGTCCAGCGAGTAGCGTACGAGACGATGTCTGCTATCCTATAAAACTTGCGTCGCTACCGTGCCCACCGGTCTTTCCACAAACCCCATGACACCATCAATAACATTCTGTCGTGCCGGCTCACTACTCACGTTCTTCCCCGCGAGATAATTCAGCCAGAGCAACCGCCCTACTCTCTCATCCAACACATTGCCCATCTTGACCCTATT
Source organism: Vermiconidia calcicola (assembly GCA_035928285.1). Taxonomy (NCBI): domain Eukaryota; kingdom Fungi; phylum Ascomycota; class Dothideomycetes; order Mycosphaerellales; family Extremaceae; genus Vermiconidia; species Vermiconidia calcicola. The sequence continues at coordinate 622,060 of JAXLQG010000009.1, forward strand.
GCCAGCCTTGTCCTCTTCCCAAACGGCCATCTTCCCCTGCGCATCCCTTGCAAGAAGTAACACTTCACCCTGGGCCAGCTTCCGCCTGGCGCCTCCACCGAACGCACTCTTGAACTCCCCGAGCGCCTGCCCGAACGATTCGTCCTGGAACGTCGGGTCGCCCTTGTCCTTGGCGAAATGCGAACTCTTGGCCGTGATGCCCCTCACGAAGCCGTCGCGTAAATGCATGAAATCTGTGTTGCGGGTGGGCACGATGCGGAAAGCAGTCCTGATGCCTGCATCCTTGACGATCTCGTTCCACACGTTCTCGCCGTGCTCCGGGTCCAGCAAAAGCTCCTTCAATTTGTCTTTCTCACCGGGCACCAGAGTCGTGGCCATCGGGTCAACAACGGCCTGAACCAGTCGTGACTGCAATGCCGCGATGTCGGATGTCGCAATGTACATGCCGACGACGTATACTTGGATACTTAGGAATGAGACCGTGCGGATACCCAGCCCGATGAGCGTGTACTCGACATTGCTTTGTGTGCCTTCGTTGGCTGCGGCGGGCGTCGAGCTAGGAGCGTCGGCTGAGATATGGATCGTACGAGGGAAGGTTGGGATGGTGGATGTTCCTGTCGGGACTTGTTCAACGTCTGCTTCTTTAGAACCGGGATCGAGCACGCCAGCTATAGATGGCGGTGCGTCGAGCTTTACAGTCTTCGACTTGTTTTGTTCGTCTTGAGGATACAGCGCGATGGTGCCAATGATGGCGATGGTGCAGGCTGCGATTCCGTAGCCGGAATATTTCATGCGCTTGATTGTTCTGGCTCTTTCGGGTTTCACGGTGTCTTCCGGTGTGGTCTTCTTCTGATAGCGGCGCCGGAGGAGCTCCGCATCGCCATAGGCAGGGACAGGCGAAGCGTGGGAGGCATTGGATCTGGTGCTGGTGGATAGCAACCGGGTGATGGAAGCGTGGTGAGGTGGGAGATGTGAGGCTCTACAAGTGCAGGCTCGACGGGCAATGAGTGTACGGAGCGGTGATGGATTCATGGTGATTTGTTTGAAACCTGACAGGTGCTCATCGACTACAGCATAAAACGAAGGGCAGAGGGATCCGTGTTGCTGTTGCTGTACCAGAACGCAATGAAGCTCGATGATGCTGCCAAGCAGAGTAAAAACTGCTTCCTCACCCCGGATTGGGACGGGGTTCGAGTCGCGCCTGCCGAGCTTTGTTGGGCTTACTTACATTACTACATCTCTCTCTCTTATTGTTATTGTTATTTCCATTATTATCATTACTCCATACAATCGACACATATGTCACAGAGAGCCCATCAACGCCCATTCTCACTGTATCGTGGGCTAGAGAGGCACATCATGGTCCAAGAATGTTCGGCACCCTAGCCGAGCTATACGAACCACGCGCAGGCGATTTGCTTTGCGCGCATCAGGGGTTACCCCGGAAAGTGCAGCCCATGCTACTATTGTTGGTGGCCTAACGACCAGCTGACTTTGGTATTGTCTCCTGCGGCTGAAAAGGTAGTTGTGACATGTACGGAAGTCCATCTCCATCTTCCCAATCTCTGGAGTGATCTGATACGGAGGGCTGGGAATGGCCCGTTCCTCGTTCTCGAACGGAGTACTGAACGCCCATCGTTGCTCTTGAGGAAGGGTTGACATTTACCTCGGTCACTTCATCGTGATAGTTGGTATCAAATACGTTCTCGGGTTCATCATGGCGTGTTCATGATGATACAGGTATTGAAGAGCTGCGACTCGGGAACAATGTCGAGTCTACGAATCGGTAGCTATGTACCCCCGAGCCTCCATATCACACCCCCCTCATTGCTCGATGGTTCCACCAATCTGTGCCTTGTCACAGACGATGATGCACTTTTTCCATGCAAAGTCGGTTAGCTGCATGAGGGGCGTTAGTCTGGAACATGATAGCTTCCGAACTTCTCAGCTTCAGCCTGATCATTGAACGACAGCGCTGGACAGCCGAAACAATCACTATCATACACTGCACATCAATACAGTGTGCACGAACGCCTCTGCTTTCATGCTTCAATCTGACTGGATCGCGCCGCCAGTGAATTTGATGCGATGGTCCTCGTGGATGGCCTTGTGTGCGTATGCAAAGAACCCTATGAGAGGGACGCGGTGGCGTCAATGCAGCTGACCAGTGTACTTCCGCGTATCCCTGCAGATGAACTATGCACACCATCGCGAGGAGACCAGCCCTGTCGCTTAGCCCCCAACTCTAAGGAGAGACATGGTGTCCTTGGTACGACCTCTTATATGGGGCATCACCCTCCCCTCTCGTGCGCTCAGGTCTTCTCAGCCTCACACACGAAATGTCGGCCCAAAATGCCTCTCAGACAGTGGCGACCAGGGCTAGGGCGGTCAGCTCGACTGCGACAACCTCGATCTCCTTATGCGAAGGCATTGGGTGCAGAACTCCCAACGATGTCCAAAGGTCCCTCTGCCTGAGCTGCGGATCCACTTACTGTGATGTTTGTTGGTTCAAACAAGGACCTCATCAGCCGGGGAAAGTCGGCATAGATGGATTACCCCACGAAAAAACCGACAAGACTGTCTACGAGCGACTCAAAAATATACTACAGCCACCAAGTGATGCTCAAGAACTAACGCAGTTACATATTGAGGACGAAGATACAACCTGGTTTGGTATTGAAAAGGACGTCGGCGGCCAACCAATCTTCCAGGATCATGGAAGGTATGCAGCTCTGATGGCAGAAACAAAGCAGCCTGGAACCAGCGTTCGATATCCTCAGTTGGTATCATTCGTTGGGCAGACAGGTAGGAACTACAACATCAAAAGGACGATGACCGCTTTACTAAGTTGTCCCTAGGAGCTGGAAAAAGTACTCTGATCAAGATGCTTGTATCTCTTCTAGAGCGAAAGCTCACCGGCGCGGGGGCGCAATTCAGAAGCCCTGTGGTCGGCTCGACCAAAAACGACAAATCTCCCACTTCTGGTGATGTGCATCTGTACATCGATCCGGAGACCGCCTACGGTCCACTTCCAATGTTGTACGCTGACTGCGAAGGCTTGGAAGGCGGGGATACTGCGCCGATAGCCAGCAGACTTAGAGAGACCATGCGAAATCAGGGCCATCCTTCTGTGGTTCGCAGACGGCTGTTCAGTTCCCGGCCACGCGAGTTGGTCTACGCGAAAACGAATACTGACGCACGTAATCGCGAATGGGCAGTGAAGAAGGTTTACCCACGCTTGCTATATACCTTCTCGGATGTTGTCGTTTTCGTTCTGAGGAATCCCAGGTATGTATCACCCCTTCTCTGGCTGGGAAGTCGGAGACTGACGAATATCCTCAGGGCCTTTGAGTCTTCTGCGCTAAGGCTGCTCCTGGAGTGGGCCTCGACATCCGTTGAGTCCTCAATAAATCAGCCAACCCTGCCCCACGCTATCATTGTACTCAATGCGACGTCTACCGAGATTGATCCAGATGAGTGGGATGTTAAAACTGCAACGGAGAGACTGTTGGCGCATGTCGAGCACGCAGTGACCGAGGTTGAGTTCTTTCGTTTATACACGGAGCATTGGAGAAAGCGGCATAAGGCGATCAACAACATGGCGGACCTCATACGCTGCTACTACGCTGACATTACAGTAGTCAGAATTCCCACTAAGGGTCGGTATATGCTTGCTGATGCTCAAATCAACAAATTGCATGCAGAGATTTTGAAAGGATGCGATGCGTCGTTCTCTTCGAAGATGAGTGCACATATGTTGTCAAACACCGACGAACTCAACTCCTACCTACAAGCAGGTTTCGACCACTTCACCACGGAGGAAGACAAGCCATTCAATTTCGTTGAGGTTGCTTTAAAAAACAATCCGATCCCCAGAGACTTCGGTGACCATATTTTGGGCCTGGCAGCCGTAGTAAGAGAGGTTACGGAGGATCGGGATGGCCCAAAGCTTTTCAACAAGCTTAGCTATATGGTTGCCTCTTGCATCTTCATCGACTGTATTCGCCAGCGGCGACCAGGTGACGATAATATCCTCCCCTAGGATCTGGTAATGTCTAACTCTCGTTAGGAAAATCACAAGACTTGTTCGATCAATTCTACTCGAGCTCCTGCACCGCAGCCTTGGAACATTTCTGTAACAAGTTCTGGCCCTGCAGCTACGTCAGTAAAAAGGGCAGACCTTGCGTCAACGTAAAGGCTACGCATGGTCCCAAGGGCCACCAAAATGCACAGGGCAAGATCATATCCTCGGGACCGTATCAATCACGATTCTCCTCCTTTGAGTATAGCAAGACCTGGAGCGCGCTGATCAAAGAGTATCTGTTTCGCTTCGAGAAGCAACTGGAGGAAACGGCGGCAAAGCAGCGACCAAGGCCACGCGATGCTGTAAACCCCAAGGACGTGCTGGCTTATGATCTTCACCATGAACATATGCAGGATTTCTTCAGGATGTGGGAGAATCGTTCTGCATCTGATTTCGCCAGCCCCACTACATGCTTTTGTTGTTTGATGGAGGTTCCCCAGCATCCTCTTCCCTGTGGTCATGTGCTGTGCACGGAATGCGTCAAGGTCTATGGCAGACATTACGACCGCAATTCTTTTGTGATGGAATATTGTCCTTTACATCGAAAACAAGGGAAATTCTCGGATGTTTGTGTCATTCATTTCAAGCCGGATTCCGCAGGCGTACGCGTTTTGACACTAGACGGGTAAGTGCTGGAGATATCTTCCACCAGAATGGCCTCTAACGTCCACAGTGGTGGTATTCGAGGAATCGTGGAGCTCGAAGTTTTACGAGAAGTCGAACAAGCTCTTGGGGGCAGAATACCCCTGCTTGCCTTCTTTGACCTTATAGTAGGAACAAGGTGAGTCGTCTGTGCAAGACAGTCGTGATTTGCTTTTACTGACTGACCCATAGCACCGGTGGGATCATCGCTTTGGCTATTGGCGTCAAGCAGTGGTCGCTAAACCAGTGTATTTCAGAATTCGTCCGACTATGCGATCAGGCATTCACTCCGAGAGAGTTACAGGCTCCCGGTCTGAAACAAATGACAACTTTGAGGCATGGGAGCAAGTACAGAACGCAACCTTTGCGCAATGCTTTGAGACAAGCATTTGGAAATGAAGACCTCTACGGAGGGCCAAAGAAAGGGCACGCGGTATACGACACCAAAGTTGCCGTTACAGCTACGTCAGGTACAGGAGACAAGCCCGTGCTCCTGGCCAACTACAGTCGCCAGGAAGAGAATGAGCCCAGCTACAAGTTCGAGTTCCCCCATCGTCTGAGGTTATGGGAAGCCGCTGCTGCCACCTCGGCCGCACCACCGTTCTTCAAGCCATTTGATACCGCCGGGAAGCAGAGTTATCTTGATGGGGCCATCTACTACAATAACCCCGTCCGTGTTGCCAATCACGAAAGAAGGTATCTTTGGCCTGACGTGGCAGAGAATCCGCCAGATATCATTCTGTCTGTCGGCACCGGTCAAAATCGCACTCTTATTGCAGAAGAACTGCTACAAGAACAGGCTGAACAATCCAAGGTCCGAGAGTCGAAACCAAAGGCGGGTGGGAAATGGGCTCAATTCGGAGAGAAGCTGAAGACATCCAACCGCAAGAAGCCGAAGAATTTCCAGCTGTTTTCGAAATACTTTGATGTCCTGGTGAGTCTCCTTCAACATTGATGTGATGACCAGCTTCGGGAGTCCTGCACGTTATACTAACTAATTCGTATCACAGGTCAATAGGATCGACAAGATCCTGGACGCTGAAAGAGAATGGCAGGTTTTCCACGCCGAAGCTCAGAATACCGGAAAGTCAATGGACGGCGGCTCGCGCTGTATCCGTGTAAATCTAGATCTGGGGAAAGAACCTCCAGCACTTGACGCGAAAACCGAACTTACCAACCTTCAAACACAAGTTGTCCAGCTGCTTCGATCTCGCGAATACCAAAACGACATTGAGCAGGTGGCGTATAGGCTTGTTGCCAGCACGTTCTACTTCATCAAGGACTCAGTGTCAGCTAACGACAACGGCACTTTCCGCTGTTCAGGTAAGAACTAGGTCTATTCTACCAGGTAGTACTTGGCACGTTGACACTTTCCAGGGCGAATCACTTGTCGATTTGAGGGCAATTCATCCGAGATGCGTCGCAACATGCGAGAACTCGGGCATTTGCTTCGGCAACAACAGATACCTGGCTACCAACCTTTTTTCACAATCAAGGAGCAAGCGGGAGACGTTGATTCGAACAAGGTATGCAGCCACAGGAGTCCATAACAGCATACCAAGGTAGTGAGCGGGACTGATTCTACAATAGGTGTTCATCACGGAATCTATGATAGAAGACATGATTCGACGGGCGGAATTTCGCTTCGATAAGACGGTTGAGATAGAAGTGCCTAATCAACTGACCATGACCACCATATATCTGGCACTCTACGAGCGGCGATCTTTCGAACCCGGTCTTTATCCCATCAGTGGTTTCCCCAGATGCCTGGTTATGGAAGATTCAATGAACGCTACTCGCCTGGACAAGCGGGCGGAACTCATCCGACAGCGAAGATACGGGGCTCTGGACGTTGCCAACGATCCCAAGGTATTGAGCCCTAGTGAAGAGGCTCTCCCTGGGACAGCTACAGTCGCTACCGTCGACCCGGACATATCAGATGCCGCAACGTTGGTGGAGACGAATTCTTCAGATGGAGGCGTTTCCGTGCCCTCCTTGAACAGAGAGGCATCGGGCGAGGATAAACGAAGGATTTTCCTTGGGAAAAGCAGCAGGGGTTCGCTCTCTCCAACAAACAATGGCAAGCCCGCCGCCAGTACCGCCCAAAAGCAAGACGGAGCAGCAGTACTACGTGATCGCGATGCCAGCCAGTCAGGAGTCTCCAGTGCCGGTGCCGGTGCCGGTGCCAGAAGGACAGAGTCACAGACCTCCGCTGCTGAGGCTGAGTCCTCGTCCAACAGCAACAGCGGACATGGACATAAAAGAGCAGCTTCTGTCGGGCTGCGAAGACGATTGTCACTGAGAAGTCTTCGGGCCAAAGCACATGTCGCAGCAGAGGCAAGAACAGTCATCGTCGACGCCTCGGAAATGCAGTCGCCTCATACCAGTTCTACTACGATTGGCGGCGGGACGGGGCTTTCGCTCAGTGATGATGCGGATTCCGATGGACCTGTCTCGGATGATGAACTATGAACTGAGTTACTGTATTGTAGTATTCATGATCATGATCATGATCCTCCCATCAGGCACTGTTATGCGGGTGAACAATTCAAGTTGTTACTTGTACTTCGGGTTGCTTTTGCCCCCATTTTATCCCGTAAGGTACAGTATCGAACACTACCTAGGTATCGTCTACCCTGTCACCCAGTACAACTGCGACTGGGCAACTTCTCTCGGTTGAGGTGGCTAATAAACAAAGAACCATGAGTCGTGGAGACCTCTCAACTCATATCGAGAGCAATGGATACACAATCGAGTGTAGGAGCTTAGAGACACACACTGCCGCCCTACGACCCTAGAGACGCTCACACTTGCTGCCTGTCTAGACAGCACATACGGTAGTCAGACCAAAGCCCCCTCTTCGTAGTATCAATCCTTCCATGGGTAGTACCATCAACGCCTCGCCTGAAAAGCCCCATCCGTGCGTTCCTCTACGTCTACCTCGAGGACGCATTTGCATTCGCATTAGTAGCCGACTGCGACCCGCTCCCGTTCGCAGACTCGCCCTCGCCAGTACCAGTACCAGTACCAGTACCCTCCGATGTTTTCTCTTTCTCCCTTTCATTATCAAACCCAAGATTCTCCATGATCTTATCGACCTGTCGACTTGTCCCCGGGAGTCCCTCCCTCAGCGCTTGCGCATAGATTTCAGTAAAGTCTCGAAACGCCTGCTGCTTGCCGTTGACAACCGCATTACCACGCTGGACATTCTCGACAAAATCCCTCGTAAAAATATCCGGATTCCGTCCATCGTCCACATAATCGATAATCTCGGGCGCGACCTGGACGTTGTGAATGGGATTCAGGGGTGACTCGCGCGGCGACGTGAGCGTTTGCAGACGGGACAACGACTCCGCAAGATCGGTCATCTTGTCGACCATGAGGTTCTGCGTCTCTGGGACATAGCCGTGAGTTTGCATTTGGAGCTCGGACAAGGACTGAATAATGTCCTTGAGCGTGTGGTGGACGCTCGAGGTATCTTTGACGGGCGCCATGTCGCTGTTGTCGCCGTGGGTAGAGGTAGAGCTTTGCTGGCTTGCCTGGGGACCGTCCTTACGAACTGGAAGATTGGGAGGAGATATTTCGTCGATCCGGGGAAGAACTGGAAGATTGGCAGGAAAGATGTCGTCGTTGTGCGTAGTAGTAGAGCTTTGCTGGGGGACTACCTGGGGAACGACCTGAGGAACTGTAAAATCGGCAGGAGGATAATTAAGAAGAGTGGCGGCCCTAGAAACGGAGGCGTCTGGAACAGCTGGAAGACCTGGAACACTCGGAAGCGAAAGCTCTTGTTGTTGTTGATGATGGCGAGGAACTGAAAGCGGAGGAAGAAGATCTTCGTAGTGATTGGGGGTTACACCAGCAGCCACTGCCAGTCCCAGCAATGTTGCAGGGTTTGTTAAAGCTAGATTCCGGATCAATTGATCGGTTGTCGGTACTGGCTGTGCTGGCTGTGCTGGCTGTGTTGGCTGATATACTTCGGGAGATGGCCCATATGATGCAGGAGGAACCACAATATGTCGAGAAGATTCGACCTCTAGCCCCGGTAACAAAGGTGCATCAGGCACCAACGAAGGCGGAGGATATGCTGCCGTCGAGGGGGCGTAATAAGGATTTGCTGTCCCAGTCGCTTCAGAATTTATTTCAGTGACTCCAAAGCTTCTGGTGCGAATTCTGAGAGTGATGTGGGGATCGCTGGAACCAGGCGGGAACTGTCTCAGTCGATCCGGAGAAAGATGAAGCGTTGTCGAGGTTGTTATGTCTGGATGACTTCGAGTAAGGTCGGAATGTTGTCGTTGGCCGACCACGACATTTTGACTCGTCGAGCCTGATGGGCCTGGCACCCCTGGCAGTCTTTCTCGACCGTCGGGACCTCTGCTCGCTCTGCTTGGCTCGCTTGGGGTGGCACTGGCTCGACTGGCGGATTGGCCTGTACTGTGCACAGTAGCCGTTGTCGTACCCCCACGTTGCCCACGCCCACGCCGGACGCTCAAGATGAGTCTCGGCGGCATGCTGGCCGTCCAAATGCTCGATATTTGGGAGACAGAAATCGATGCGTAATACGAGTAGCGAGCGAGAGAAAGATGCCGTTGATGAATACTGGGATGCAAGTGAAAAGGATGGAATCCAGGCGGTGATTCAGAAAACCGCATGTCGAGGCAAGGCAGGAGCGACTGCTTGAGCAGGCACTTTCACCTTCACTTCACCTTCATAACCTCTCTCTACGTTCATTCACCATTTAGGAGATATGGACGTCGATGGGTGAAGCAAGGGATTTCAGGATTTCAGATCTACGTCTACATTGTACATTGTCGTAACATGACTCGAATCATATCTCCTTCGTTCTCACCGTCGCCGTCGATTTCGGTCCACCACTAGTAATCGATGTTTCCACCATCTCAAGACCAGCCAGACTGGGATATTTCTTGCTGAAATTCGCTTCCCAGTCGTCATCAAGATGAGGCACAGCAGGGTCTTCGCTCGCTGTTGGGCTGATCACGTCCGGCATGGTGGATCGCAGTATCTTTGGTTTGGGCGGTGCTGTTGGCCTTTGTGATTTGGTCAGGTCAACAGCAGATGCAGGAGCCGACATGGTGTGTGGATGATGTCTCTCGACTCGCGCCTGAGGCACCTCAGCGGGCTGAGATATCTGCCTCTGAGACTCCTCCTGCTGCGGCATTGGAGATCCGGTAAAGCGACCGTATCCCGTTGCAGTTTTCTGAGCAGGTCTGTCATGTTCGCTCAACAATGATTTCACCTTGTTCTGAATAGAAGCCGCCTTCACTGGTCCTCCGGTGCCCCTGGCTCCCGTACTCCCACTCTTCGCCGCCATTCGTTGTCTGTACTCTGCAGCTGCATTGGCAACTCTTCGCTCCTCTGCCTCTAGTTTCCGCTTTTCCAGTTCGCGTCTCATCTCAGGTGACAGATCTTCTGCTTCATCGAATGGTTCGCGGTCGTTACTGAGATCGGTCGCCTCGGAACCAGCAATGGGGGTCAAGCTGTTGATGGGTTCTCGAGAAGGTGAGTCACTGCGTCGCCGCTGATGTTGCGAGTCATTGTTGCTTTCAAACATCTTGAATGCATCCCCAAACTTGCCAGCCAATAATCTAGTGGTCCCAGCGATTCCTATCGACGGCAAACTGGCACGTTTGAGGTGCCCAGAACCACTACCTAAACGTCGATGATGATGTCGTCGCTCCTTCTCTTCTTCTTCTCTAGCCTTTAAGAAATCAACGTCCGATGTAATATTTGTTGCGGATTCCGAATGTGTCAAAGGCGGCATCTCAGGCTCCGCACTGGTGAACGTCGTCTCGTAGTCAAGCCTTTTGATTTCCTTGTCTTTTATATGTGTGGGCCTCGACCCGATGTTAACACTGGCCGGTCTATGTCGAAAGTTCAAGGATCGAGACCGATTCACACCGGAGCTGACATCTCTTGTCGTTGGGCGCCCGCCTTCTAGTGACGGACGAGATGAGGTCGGAGATCGTGGCTCGTAATCATCGGCAAGTTGCGATCTATATGCATCTTCTCGTAGAAGGCTGGCAAGCCTTGACCCCTTTTTCTCTGCGTCAGACGCAGGCTGGGTGAGACTGGAAGCTCTAGCTGGGTGACTGTTGGAGGGAAATCGATGAATAGACCGATCGGAAAATGGCTTAGAGCTCGTTGGTGGTGGAGAGGGGGATGTCATCGTTCCAGTAGACACGAGAGATGGTTTTGGAGCGGTGACCAGAGGCGGATCTGCTCTCGCCTGGGTTTCCTTACTGTCGAGAGACTTCTTGTGCTGCAGAACATTCTCCGATGTCATTGCAGGAGTTGGCCTCTCTGTCGCCGTAGGGACCTTGATAGGGCTGGGGGCTCTAGCGAAAGCGTCATCGGCCAACGCCATTGTAACTCTTTGGGCAAGACCTGTTTCCACACTGTCCTGCTGCTTTTCCGGCTGGGGTTCGAACGCGAATTTCTTGCCTTTGTCGGTCATCAGGGAGAAATTATCCAAGGTTGGGAATCTCGAAGACAGCTCATCTTCAACAGATACCCTGTTCCCATCTAGTGCAGCGAAAGGATCCGTGTTGTCCATCATCCGTAGCGGTGATGGACTTGGCTTAGCTGAACCATGATGAGAAACGGGCTTGGTCGGCCGTCCTCGGCGCATAGGTTCAATTTGTGGCACGCTGGCAGCCGGTTCTTGTCTCGGTGGGGATAAGGCCGCACCCGCTCTGGACTGGGAGCTCGAAGGGAGTGCAGGCAGTGCTTGATCCTTGCGACTCTCTGATTGCGTTCGTCTCGAATAGATGTCTTCGAGAGCCAATTCTCGGCCATCCATCTGACATGCTTTTTGTAGGACCTGGTATATGTTGGGACGTTCTGAAGGTCGCTCACGGAGCATTGATGCAATCAACAGCTTCAGCTGGTCCGAAAACCGTGGATATCCGGGGAATTTGAACCTGGCGTTCAGAATCGCCATTTGCCCAGCTTCTTCAAACGGCGTCGTGTAATAACAGAGCTTATACAGAAATACTCCCAAAGCCCATATATCTGCTTTCTCGTCGATCGGCTGTTTTCTGTAAACATCGATCATCTCCGGACTTCGGTATTGGAGAGTTGTATGCCGATTTATGTCGTCTTCGATCAAACGGCCCTCAGCAGCCGATGTCGCGGCTGGTCGCGAAGGAGCTGCTGATCCAAAGTCGCATAGTTTGTATATCCTGGACGACCCCGAGGTGGATATAAGTACGTTTTCGACTTTGAGGTCTCGGTGCATTAGCGGCGGTTTGAGATAGTGCATACATGCTACTCCCTCGGCGACATCTGTGAATATCTTGAGGATTTCAGGCTCTGTCAGTCTGTTCTGCAGTCGTGTATTCATAAAGTCGATCAGACCTCCACCCTGGCAGAATTCCATGAGCAGGAAGACCTCGTAGCCTCCTCCCTTCAGCTGGGATGCATGAGAATCAATGTATTTCACAATATGCTTCTTGCCTCGTAATCTCTTCATTGTCTCGACCTCGGTTCTCATATTTGCCAGGTGGTCCTTGTCGGGGACAGCCACTCTCTTCAAGACCGCCTTCTGATTTCCATCCACGGGGGTTGGTAGTGAGACAACATAGACATGTGCAAAGCCGCCCTCCGACAGATAGCGGTCGATGATGACTCGATGATTGCCCACATGCACTTTTGTTCCTGGCAGGAAGGTGCCCGAAGGCGCCGCATGAGTTGGTATCGAAGGGGGAGCACTGTTGGCGAATGGACCTTTGGCCCCGAGTTGCGAGGCGTAGACAGCCATGATGGAGGAGGGACAGCTCTCGGTCGTCGAGGGTCGACCTGCGGGTTATCTGTTCATGGTAACTAAATTCTGCACAGGAACTCGATCGTAGGTAGAGGTAAGTCTTCGAACAAGAGTTGGAAACAACACGTAGACCTTTCGAACTGCTCAAGGCAGCCCTGAAAGCTGTCCGGAGTATGCTGGTCAAGTGGTTCTTGGGCGGAATTCAGTTCAGGTGCACTCCGGTAGCCGAGACAGCATAGGGACTTGGCCCGGTGCAGCCACTGACACCTGGTGAACCCTCACAAGCCCCGATGATGCACGCCTCGACGCCTAAGTAAACCTAGCGGGCCTAGCCCATCTCGCCCATCTCCAAGCACCGTGGCCTGCGATCCAATAGTTGGGGGCCCATGACGTGCCCCGTCCGCAGATATTTTTCCTACAACCAGAGAAAAGCGACAACCACACCTTTTACGAAGGCAGAATATTTGCGCCTCTCTCAGCCAACATTCACGGAATAAGCTCCCTGTCAAACTGTGCAACAACATGTCTAGGAAGAGGAAGCACGATCAGGTCGAATCTGACGCCGGCGCCGGCGCTGGAAATTCTCAAAATTCCTCTTCGGCAAGCGCACCGGCCCAACCAGTCGACTCTACTACGCAGCCACCAAAATCGAAAGGAAAGTCACGACAAGAGAGATCAGAGAGGAGATCCAAGAAGCAGAAAAAGTCAAAAGCAGAGCCTTCGCAGACGACTAAGGACGACGGAGACGATTATTCAACCGCGCAAGAGGAGGCTGCGACAGTACCAAAAGATGAGCGGGCGAAGGAACCAGATACTGCTGCTGCCGAAGGAGTCGCGGTTGAGAAGAAGTCTAAGAAAGCAAAGAAGATGAAGCAATCAGACACTGCTGCTGCCGAAGGAGTCGCGGTTGAGAAGAAGTCTAAGAAATCAAAGAAGATGAAGCAATCAGACCCCGCTGCTGTCGAAGGAGCGGCAATCGAAAACGAAAACGAATCCCATAAGGCACAAAAGACAGGCGAGCAGAAAGAGTCCAAGACACCATCGAGATTCATTGTCTTCGTGGGCAATCTACCCTTCGATGCTACAGCTGCTCAAGTCAAGCAGCACTTCTCCAAACTTGCGCCGACCAGTGTTCGAATGTCGACGGACAAAGTTACTGGACGAGGGAAGGGCTTTGCCTTCCTGGAGTTTGACGTCTACGACAAAATGAAGACGTGCCTAAAATTATACCACCATTCCATCTTCGATCCTACCCACAAAGATGGTGCCGATGCGCCAGACGATAAGAGAAAGGGGAGGAGAATCAATGTCGAATTGACAGCCGGTGGCGGAGGAGGGAAGAGCAAGGATCGTCAGGCTAAAATCAAGACAAAAAACGCAAAGCTGGAAGAGGAAAGAGAGAGGCAGAGAATCAAAGACAAAGCCGATAAAGAGAAAGCTGCTCGCAAGAACAGGGGACCTCCTGGCACAGGTGCAAATGCTGAAGCGACCCAGGCGCCTCAAGACAACCGTGGTGCAGTCCATCCCAGCCGACTTTCTCGTGTCCAGCACTGAACTGATGGATGTCCTCCACTGGCGTTGGGGCATGAGCATTTTTCATAGAGGCAAATTTCTGAAGCACATGCTTTTTTCACACAAGACCTTGGATCGCTCCCTATATGAACGCCCGCATCCCAGCTAGATTGCGCGTTATTAGTCGTATGATGGACACGACTTTGCAGTCCCACGGTTGACTGTATCTGTTGCAAGAGAGAAAAAAACAAGCTAGACATTCGCAAAGAGCAAGCAGTGAAGCCGGGAAGTCTAATGTCCACCTCTTGCAATGCATCCCATATACACCCCTTGCAGCCCTAAAAATCAGAAGCTCGCTCAAAAACTGCTAGAGAATGGTGCATCGCGACTTCTTCTTGGTGGTTGTCGGTCGAGGGTTGAGGACGGCTCTGCAAGGTTTATCAGCATACACTGCAGTCATGCTCGACAGCGGCTGTTCCTCACCTGATGGCCTCGTCAAAGACACTCTTCAGGTTCCGTTGTGTGAGTGCTGAACATTCGAGGTATTTGACTGCCTTGATCTCCTTGGCCACCATGAGAGCCTGTTCGTAGGATACAGGCTCCATTTTCTTCGACCTGAGATTATCGGCCGTGGCCTTGTCTTCTCTCAGATCCAACTTGGTCCCGACGAGGATGATAGGTACGCCAGGGGCATGATGTTCGATCTCCGGGTACCACTGTGTATAACCATCAGTTTCGACGCAGCTTGCTAAGTCTCTTATCCTGCTTACCTTGGCCTTGACGTTGTCGAAACTGGGGGGAGAAACGATGGAGAAGCATATCAGGAAGACATCCGTCTGGGGGTATGAGAGAGGTCGCAGTCTGTCGTAATCTTCCTGACCGGCGGTATCCCAGAGTCCAAGAGACACAGGCTTTCCATCTACCATGACACTAGCAGAGTAGTTGTCGAAGACTGTGGGGATATATTCGCCAGGAAAGGCATTGGTTGTGTAGGATATCAGCAAACATGTCTTTCCCACCGCACCGTCGCCCGTCACCACACATTTTATGGATTGTGTTCCTTGTGCCATATCTTTGTACCCGGATGATTGCTCTCCTTCACGCGGTCGTCGCTCGGTCGTTTTAGTCGGACTGTGGTGCTGCTGACGATGCCGCGTCTTAGCTTTGAGCCGGCGGTAAGTGTCGATCGACGACGCGAACCGTGTCCAGCAGTTGGCGCGTCTTGTGCACGATTGTAGATGCCCACAGGGCGATTGTTACACCGGAGATATGCAGGTCCAGCAGCTCGAAAAGGGAATGAGCCGGGCAACGGGAGGCAAGGACTAGGTGGTTAGCAGTAGGCGCAGGTGATGGTGGTGCAGAGCGCAGACTGCAGGAGTATCAGGCCGGCAGATTTTCAGGGTCTGGTCGTCTCAAAGGGGGCTCGGATACGCCCGTGGCGGCAAGACACTGATTGTTTGCGATATGGCAATGACAAGGGATGGACAAGGATCGACGAGTGGGTGATGGCTGTCGGAATGGCCTTCTTCAAACTGATGCACTTTCTGAGACGCTGTGAGCTGCGAACGATTGGCAGTTACGGGATGATAGGAGCATCCAACTTGGGCGTTTTGTATGGCCGTTTCTTTGTCGGCTCTGAAGCATCACCGTTTCACCCCATCAACCCCATCAACCCTATCCTCGCCTATCAAGCCTTGGCGGGAGAGTCTTCCCCTTCGTATGGTCATCTTGGTCATCATGGTCATCATGATTGAAATAGCCGCCATCAGCCTTTTCTCAATCACATCCGTGAGGTCTTCCATCGTTTGCTTTCTCCAAGGTATCCGCCGTGCTGCGAGTGGAAACATCGTGTTTGCTACGAGTAGCCTGTGTCGGGCCTATGCTTCCCACCTGTGGTTGATATCGACCATGCTGTATACCTGGAAATGTGAGATGTCGGGATTTATTGAAGTCCTTACCAGGCTCAGTTTACAAAGGCAAGTCCAGTCACGGAAGACAGCCTCTGTCCTCGTAGTCAATGAGACGTCTTCTACTGACTTACCCTTTTCTGGCCTTGCCGAACCACGCATCAGTCTCAAACAACAGCCTTGAGTGCGGTAAGCACAGGCTTTCTTGAATGGGAACATGGCTCAATACTCTCTCCGTGGTTCACCTAGCAGCCTAACTACGATCAATGGCGTGCATTAACCACAGCACAATAGTGACAAACACAGATTACCGGGTGAATCACAGATCTTTCTACTTCAATGTCCTTCGTGTGTCCGAACGAGCGACAACAATCATGACGCCGAGTCCGAATTGCCCAAACGCTGAAGCCAGCAGAAAGTCCAGTCGCAGTCACGGGCAAGACAGCCACTGTTTAGGAGCAAGCATTCGACTCGTTTCGAATCACCCAGCTCCATCACTACACCGTCCTCGAGGGGAAGTTCACAGGACTCTGACGACCTGCGATGTCGCTCATCTGAACTTATCCAAGAGATTGCACGACACCTCGATAAATGGCCGGCAGAATCAAAACCAGCAAGAGGGGGGCTTCATCTGGGCTCTGCCGCATCTGCTAGGCTTGCAGATATGATGCCAGACCGACATCCTTCTCCATCGATTACGTCCAGCGCCTTGGCCCAACGGATTTCTTTAGCAGGAAGCAAGCAAGCATTGCGATACCCAGCCTTCCTGCCTGGAGATTCCTTCTATGCTCTTCTGCCAAACTCAGATGCGCCTCGCTATACAGAGGCCTGCAATCATGAGCAGATCGTTGCTAGACTGGCCACTTTGATGACCATCAACCTTGCCATTTGGGACTCTCGACGCTCGGCAGAACTCAGCGAACTGTTCTTCTTTGAACTGGCCGAGAGCGTCAGACAGAATGGGCTAGACTGTCATAGATGAATCGAAGCACTTCCACGGATATTATAGGTGATAACCCATCTGCAGACGAAGCGTACCACCGAGGCTGGCAACTTCGTACTAACGCGGAGATTGATAGCGGAGGCACCCAGCTGTATGAAGGAACAGGCATGCATCAACAACAAAGCACGGAATAGAACAAGAAGTTATCCACGCGTGGCCGGCTCTACACTCAGCATATGGGCAGCCTCTCGATGCAGTCTGCCGAACATCAACCAGTTCGCGGTGGGTCTGGAGATGGGCGCATTGTGACACTGGAATAATGAGCCCAACAACGCGATGTCGCATCCTGTGTCACCGTTGTGTCCTTAACCCACGTCATGATATCATATACGTTGTCTTCACATTCCCGGGACTGTGCCGCCTTCTGTTCCGTATCACAAGTCAATCACTTCAGGCTCAGGCACTTTTCATCCTGACTTGTTTGAGAGGCTCACTTGATGTTCGACGGACTTTCTGAGACCTCGAAATAGTGCCTTGTGCCAGGGCGTGTGGGCTGCTGGGCCCCACGAATTCTATGCCACAGTAGCGCTGGAAGCCACGCGACGTTCGCAAGTCCACCCGACGCCACCAAGCGCAAGAAAGGGCGTCGATCTTCCAAGGTCGAGTACAACTCTATTGGAGTGGAAGTCACCTCCAAGCATTGAAGCTTACCCAAAAAGAAGACTGCAACTGCATTCAGCCCTGGACCTCTGCGACCCGCGGATCTGTTTGGGCGCGAGCTAGGCTGTTAAATCCGTTACGACCAAAGCCCTGAGGTCTCAATTGACGAATACGAGGCAGGCCATTCGTGGATAGGTCGATAGGCGAAGAAACGGGGTTAAGGAAGTGCCACTGTGTGGGCGACCCTGCACCTAACTGACCCATGACAGCAAGCACCAACCTTTGAACAGCGTATCCCAGAGGACCGGCGTCTGCCCGCCGGTCACGAACCCTCGACAGCGTGGAGAATATACGAGATGCAGCCCCCTCAATGGCTCTTGCCTGACGGGCACTATCAATATTCGACTGCCTACAGACGCCCAAAGGAGGAAAGCCAGTGCTCGCCCATGTGTCCGCGCGTTTGCTTGCAGTTCTGCCCACCAGATTAAGTTACTTATCATGCCAATGACGGCATGGTTCCCGACAAAAGGTCCAGGGTGTCTATGGTCTTAATAATTGGGCTCACTTGGCTTCGCAAAGAGCATGCGAGAGAGGAATCGAGGGCGCGAAATCGGCTGTCTATTCTTGTCCCTGGCTGAATCGTACAATCGTACTTTCTTCACATTATTTCCACCCTTCAATGTTTTCTTTGTTTTCTTATGTTTCTGTTCCAATAATCTCGTCCTGTCCCATTCTCGAGAACACCGCCGGCTGGCATTGCGGGGTCGCTCTTTCATGGGCCCAAATTTGAAGTGGTTTTTGCGACCTGACTTTTTCTAGACGTCACCGAGTTCGGAGCATTTCAAAGCGAACCTCGACCCTTTGAACTGATGCACGTCAGGAAACTCTCAACTTCTTTGCCGTCGTCTTGATCTTTGCCACGCCCCCAAGCATCATGGCTGACGATGTGACGGTGCTTTCTTCCTCCACCGAGAGTCCGGCTCGGGAGGCTTTACGCCAACCTTCTGTTCAGATTGCCGAATCCGCGGGCCGCAATGACTCTATTGCTCCAGATTCACAACCAGGATCACCCTCGGCGGAGATCGCCACAGATGAAGAGGGTAATACTAAACCGCACGCGCCAATGCAGAAAAGGCGAAGAGTCACCAGAGCGTGTGACGAATGCCGACGGAAGAAGATAAAGTGCGATGGCAAGCAACCCTGTACGCATTGTACTGTCTACAGCTACGGTGAGTTGGGATCATGCCAATGATGGAGGCCCATTACGAAGTCGCTCACTCCTACTGCAGAATGTACTTACGATCAACCCTCCAACCGAAGGCGAAATCCGGCGCCACAATACATCGAAGCTCTGGAGCAGAGGTTACAGAAAGCCGAGTCAATTCTTCGTTCAGTCCTTCCAGGGATCGACCTGGATGATCCCAAATTCGATGCGCGGAGCGTGGAACAGTTGATCGAAACCTCACGAGCAACTGCTAGTTCCAGTATTGTTAATGGCCACGCCGTGCCTACTGCGGATGCGTCGAAACCGGACGATGACGCTCAGCTCCAGTCCATGGTCGACCGAACCGGTGCTTTGGATTTGGATCATGATGGACATTGGGACTTTCATGGCCATTCCTCTGGCTATGTCTTTATGCGGAAATTCCGTGCCCAGTTTGGGGAGTCATATCTTTCCGAATATCGGCATCCCAACAGGAGCAAGACGATATCACAGATTCTCGAGTCTCCAAAATCTGCACAGTCGTCTCCGTATGAATTCAACCTCCCTCCGGGTGTCGATTTACCACCGAAAGAAGTGGCCATTGAACTCTCCCTGAACGCCCTCGATGATTGTTGCGCTTTGATGCGTCCTATACACAAACCAACATATTTTACACGCTTGCATGCTGTTTACGATACCGATCCTGAGCAATGGAACAACGAACATGTGCAATTTTTGCCCTTGATTTACGTCGTCATGGCAGTTGGAGGCTTGTTTTCCAAGTCCGAGGACGACAACGCCACACTAGATCGCAGAGGCTATAAAGAGGCGATCGAGCAAGGGTACGCCAACTTAGCTTTGCAGATGTACAGTGCTAACGTCTTTTCCTGGCAGATATCAATACTTCAACACGGCCAAGCAGATGCTCGACATTACTGACTGCAGAGATTTAGTAACAATTCAAGCTATCGTCTTTATGATTGTTTTCCTGCAGTCGACTGCCAAACTTCCGGTTTGCTATGCATACATCGGTATTGCGATGCGAGCGTGTTGTCGGTTAGGCTTGCATCGAAACATTCCAAGCAGATTCAACCCCATCGAATTAGAGGAAAGGAAGCGGATATTCTGGCTCGTTCGTAAATTGGACTCGTATGTGGGAGCTGTGCTTGGCCTTCCTCAGATGTTGAGCGACGATGATATCGATCAAGAACTCCCGACCGAGGTCGACGACGAATACATAACCGCAGAAGGTATCCGACCTATGCCGACCAGCACCTTCCCTCTTCTGAAAGCGACCAACGCACATACCAGATTAACGAATATTTTGAGAAAGGTTGTCCGCTATATCTACCCTGTCAAAGGTGTCACGGGTGGTGGAAAGGCCGATTCCAGGTATAGTATCAGTCACAAACGGATACGCGAGCTCGAACGAGACCTTCAAACATGGATGGATCAATTGCCCACAGAGCTGAGGCCTTCCGATAACGCCGGAAGGGATCTTTCGAGGTGAGCCCACACGAGTCTTCCCGAGGCTACAGAACTGACCGATTCAAGGGTCCAACAACTTCTTCGAATGTCGTACGCCCACGTGCAGATGATGGTATATCGACCTTTTGTCCACTATGTGACACAGGCATGTCAATCGCGAAATGTGGACAAAAGGAGTTTTGCCTGTGCGGCGGCGTGCATAAGCGTCGCCAGGAATATTGTGCACATCACCACCGAGATGAAAAGGCGGGGACTTCTGGTGGGATCCTACTGGTTTGTCATGTACACCACCTACTTTGCGATACTTTCCCTCGTATTTTTCGTTATCGAGAATCCGAACAGTCCCACGGGCCAGGATATCTTGAAGGACGCGGTGGAAGGAAGAGATACGTTGGCTGCTCTTGCAAAACGAAGCATGGCAGCTGACAGGTGTAGTGCCAGCCTGGCGGTAAGTGCGAAACCCTGTGGAAGGGTTGCAATGTCTAACTCTTGTGATCCAGGGCCTCTTTGAGGTTTTGCCCGAGAAGCTCAAAGAGCGACGAAGTTCTCTGAATGCCACCCCTTCGACGTCCCGCAAGAGACCTCCACCGGTGGTCACCGAAGGATTTGCGTCACAAGACCGAGAGGCTGCTCAGAGCTCTTCGACCCCCAGTAGCTTGAAAGAAGCTGCAGCCACACCGAGTCGAACAAGGACTCTTCCTTCGGATTTCCTTGCCAAGTTGGCAAAGAGAAATTCAATGCCTGATCCTCATTTACTGACAGGACTCTCCGAAGGTGCCGCTGCGCAAATGCAAAACCACCAGATGTTTGGCTACCAGAGCCCTTCAACAGCGTCGCCGATGTCAGGGCACTTTGACTTCGCTGGGCAATTGGGCAATGCGCAGATACCTGACCTGAAGAACGTCATGTTTCCGAGCGATAATCCTTTCGCATATCCCAATCAGCCCATCAGCACGTTGGAGTCTGGCGATGCGAGCTACTCATTTCCTGACCCGAATCTCGGGTACAGTGATCACAGCATGTCGGGAACTCCGACTGGTGGTAGCACACATATGTCAATACCGACACCACAGTATGACAACGGCTTTTCTTTCCAGCACGCACTGGCTGAGAATCCAGCATCAGCACAAGCATTTGCAGCCCACGGTCGACACTTCGGTGCTCCAATCACGGATTTGCTCATGCAGAACGCAATAGGTGGCGAGCATATGAATCTCGGCGGCCTGCCGCATTTCCACGATCCATTGACGACGGCGGGGAATGATGTGTCGGGCACTTCGCAGCACGAAGAATTCTGGAAGGGCTCGACAGGTACGAATACTGTACCCCCGCCGGGTCTGGAAGATTATTTCAACAATGAGCGCCTAGCATGGGACTCGAGCTGGGGCGACCATCGTTACTACACGAATGCATAGATGACTGAACACTGGAGTCCTATATGACCACGCCGAGGAATTTGGTTACCAGGAAGGATTACGGTCGGCCTTAGTTACTCCGTGATGTTGTTGTGATGATATCATGGGAAATAAGGGTCATGCATTGATACTCACGGGGCGTGGCATGTTGCATCATGGTGGCGTTTCATATGGAGGACTGTCTATTCATGGGTGCTGCAATGTGCGAGAGATGGGCGAAGTTCTTTTCGTCCAGGGCCAGCAATATCATAACGGTGCATGCACCACACAATACTCAGAACTCATTAGGAGGCCGGTAGCGCGGATACTAGTAGCTGATAACGATCCATACGGACAGAAGATGTCGAGATTTTTTGCTCTCGCTTCATCCACTGCGTTCCATTCTCCCTTTCGTGGTCCAAGAAATTCCGCTGCGTGTTGCCCAGACCTCTGTAATTCCAAGATTCCCGCGAAATTTTCCAAGAGGCTGAGGCTGGCGAGATAGCTTGGCGGGAGGGATGTCGTGGCAAGGGCTCGGCACCTGGGCACGTTTGGTGCCAAGTCGTCCGCGAATATCGATAATGACTGAACTACTTGAAAGTGAACTTGGGTCTTGACGTCGACTATGGGCCGTCAGTAAGATGGATTCACCAATAATACTCATACCACTCGGGGGACATTTATCGCGGCGACAGACGAGCGCCAGCAGTCGGAATACGAGGGTACAAGCTATTACGCCACAAAGAGCCAAGGTGCAGTCTGGACACACTGGGCTATCGTGGCTATGCAAACAAGAAGGGAGAAAGCGAAAAAGCACCGAGCTGAAGTCGCTGGGCATGTGCTCTACCTACTGTTAGGTACCTGAGGTATGTTCCGTTGTGCCGAGGATGAATAGGATGAGTGGGAATAATGAGCAGGATTGTACTGTGATACTGTGCACGACTGTGGTAGGAGGAGATTTGGCACCAAAAACAGAGGCTCGCAGAGGCCAGTTTGTCACCGTCTATGATGCCCCCGTATTTGCCACTATTTGTTCATTTTTGCACCTCCGTACTCCGTATGTCAGCCCAGAGTTTCCCGAATTTCCCTGTCCACGCCTGTCCTGCCTGTCTTGTGCTGCGCCTCCTTCCAAGTCCACTCAAGTCTTGGACTCATTCTTGTCCCGCTCCCAAGACTCCAAGAGAAATCCAAGAAAGTCCAAGACTTCGGAAAAATTGGACGACTCCTACCTCCCTACCTATAGGTCCTTTCCTGAACGGTGGGATAAAAGTCTTGCGTGCACCGGACTGGACAGAAGGTTGGCTGCAAGTCTGAGGAGTACTACGTACCGTACCAAAGTAGAGCGTTTCGCTTTCGCCGCAACTCGTATCACGGTTCGTGACGGTGTAAGACGAGCAATTCGGATAAGAGGGAAGAGGGCGAGGGGCAGCTGAGAGGAGAGAGGGAGAGGGAGTGGTGGAGCCTGGTGCATTTCCTCTTGGAATTAGTGGCTTGGCAAAGCGTATCAGAATGCAGTGCCAAGGCCACCTGACGAAAAACGGGCGTCTTTCACGTTCCCGGCGCCGGGTGAATCAGTCACTGGCACGCTGGTAACTGGTCAGTGGTCAGAGAAGTCAACTCTCTCCTTCGACACACGCTCCCACCCACTGGCTCTGGCTCTGGTTCTGGTTCTGGCTCTGACTTTTGGCGCACTCCTCTCCCTCTGAGAGGAAGAAGCATGCCTAGTAGTGAGGCCCCTACCCACGCCTAATCCGTAGTCTCCGTCTCTCCCTTTCCCGCCATATCCAAAAGATGACCTGACCTGACCTGACCTGACCTGACTTAACCGACCCATCACCCTCCGATAGCAGTAGCCACCCTTCTCTTCCTCTCCGTCCTCCTGTACACAGTAGAACCCAAGCATCAAATCTTTTCGCCCTCTTATTCAGTGTCGAAACAAATCATCAGGACGGCGCGGTCGAATTCCTCAAGTCTTGCTAGACTCACCCGCCGCCCGCCTTTACTTGGTTACTCACGCAAAAACTCTTCACTTCTGGTCCGAGAGTGAGGCTCACGCAGAAAATTTCACTGAGCCGACTTACAACTTCTCCTTCTTCCGCCTTCCATCAATCCCCACGAACTTTTGTCAACAACGAGCGACAGATTCCCGGGGTCGTGGTATCTCTTGTCGTTCTTCTCTTGATTATTTGCCAAGGTCGACTTGAACATATCTCTTGGCTCTCACCGTGACTTGGGCTCAAGCTTGGCGCGACGACGAAACAACAATGTCTGAACTAGGCGAATCCAACACCACCTCAAACCTCCCTGCGCCTCAGGATGTGACCGCCACCTCACAACCACAGCAGCAGCAAGGTCAATTGCCTCAACAGCCGTTGACTCAAACTCCCCAACAACCCGCGCCCAGTGTCAACGCTGCCGGCGAGAACCTGCAGTGCCAATGGCAGGGATGCGGCGAGCGCAGCCCATCTGCAGAAGCTCTCTACGTGAGTCCCTTGATTCCCGACTACGCCTTCTTACTCGTTGTCGCAGGTCTAACTGTTGTTTTAGGAGCACGTCTGCGAACGTCATGTCGGTCGCAAATCAACCAACAACCTCAACTTGACCTGCGCCTGGGGCCAGTGCCGTACCACCACGGTCAAACGTGACCACATCACCTCCCACATCCGAGTCCACGTCCCCTTGAAGCCTCACAAGTGCGAATTCTGCGGCAAGGCATTCAAGCGACCACAAGATCTGAAGAAACATGTCAAGACTCACGCTGACGACAGCGTCATCATGCGCTCTCCCAACCTAGACTCAAATGGAGGACAACGTTCCCAGAACGGCATGCCTTCAGGTGCGGACTACAACGCCTCGTATTATGGTCACGCTTTGGCAGGGCAAGTCGGTCAAAACTATTATGCTCCTGCGATGCCTGGTCCTGGTGATTACACTGGCCAGCATCACCCCAACCAATATTACCAACCACATCCACCAGTTCAGGTAAGTCCCTTTGGATCTTGGGCAGTCCTTTTCAATACTCTCAGAGAACTGACACACCGTACAGCACCCCGGCTATGGCCCTGTGACTTACTACAGCACCGTGCCTCCGGCCACTTACGACTACGAAACTCGCAAGCGTGGCTATGATGCGCTTGACCATTTCTTCGGCCAGGTCAGACGTAGAGAGCTTGACCCTGCCAATTTTCACAACATTAGCCGTCGCCTCTTTGAGCTCCAGGGTCTTCAACTGCCCCAGATCATTCCGACGAATCTTGCAGTCCCTGCCTACCAACCTGTCTCGGTTGGTGGTGGGTACGAGTCCGAAGACCCCATCCAATCCTACAGTCTTCCACCTATGGGCAACGCAAAGACTCGTGGCGACTTGACCTCGATCGACCAGATACTCGAACAGATGCAAGCCACCATCTACGAGAACGATACTCATTTGGGATCTTCTGGTGTCGGACAAGCTGGCCCTGGATATGTCGCCTACCGTACAAGCAACAGTCCACCAGGCGCTGGCTCTCAAGTCCCAACCACTGCAGCTCAGAACAATCCCGTCGCTCTCCTTCAACACCAGCATCAAGGCAGTATTGCTAGCACCGCAGATGCCAGCACTCCAGGTCTGACACCACCATCATCTGCTCAGAGCTATACTTCAGGCCAGAGCCCGCTGCAAGGTCACGCATCAGCAACCAGCAGCGCCATGTATCCCAGTTTGCCATCCAACGCCGGCGACATGGCCTATGCTGCTGCCAACTCTGCCACGCTGAGTGGCATGTTCGACAACGACGAGCGTCGCCGATACAGCGGTGGTATGCTTCAGCGCGCAGCTCCCGACAAGGACAAGGACGAGATGGACATCGTCACTGACGGCTCCATGACTCCCCCTGCGTCAGCCATGAACAAGCAAGCATCCAAGGGCAAGGGCAAGAAGGAGGCCGGCTCCCCTGGTGATAGCCTCATCGACCCGGCTTTGTCCGCTGCCTCCGAGGTTGGCACGCCCAAGAGCGAAGGCTCCAAGGATCCTGAACCGGGTGAGGTCTGGGTCCAGAATATGAGATTGATCGAATGGATGCGTGACCTAATCAAGAAACGATTGGATACGGAACAATTCGACGATGATGACCACAAGTCTGCCATCACCCCAAAAGCCGAGGGCGGTCTGGACCACGAGATGACAGGCACCGATGACCACAAGCTCGACCGATCGGAAGAGGAGCAACTCTACCCAGTTCTTAGACATGTCGAGGAGAGCTTGAGCGCGTGAGAAGGGAGCGTCGAGCCTCTTTCTTTCGCGCATCATGACGGGCGTCGCTTTTCGGAGTAACAGGTATGACAACGCCAGACAGTTGCAAGGGTGTGAATGATGTGCTACGACTTGGGTGGTGGGGTGTGTCCAAAATGGGGGCTGGGGGTGTATGGGTCGGAGTTTCTCTGTGTCTGAATGAATGGATATCCGCATCGCTAACGGCCGACGACGGTTGACACGGTGAGGTTAGGTTAGGTTTTTGTTGTGGGAGTATGGGTTGGTTTGGGTTGGGTTGGCGTCTGAGTGAGAGAGTTTTTATTATTAGGTATCATTAAATGGTACCGAGATTCAGAGATTGGAACCTACCTGGTACCTTGCACTTTCAGAGAGGGGTGTGCTCTGTTTGTAGCAGAGCAGAGAATGAATGGGGGGGGGGTTCTGTCTCGTATTTTTTTCCATCGCCCGAAACAAAAAAACGTGCTGTCGAATATGACGTTGCGATTGCGATTGTATAGCTGTGGTGTGGTGTGACGAGGCTTGCAGTACTACTGTGTAGTATGAGAACAGGTCATACCTAAGGTACCTTACGTAGCTCGCTAGGTACCTAACCTGAGCCACCTGCACATTTTCTGCGCAGTGTTGGATGGATCGTTCATTCTCATGTTCATGTTCATGTGCATGTTATCCATACTACGGAGTACACAGGGTACAGCGACAAGCGAGCTCCATCAACTCGCTTACTCGGGAATTCCGTTCATATCAGGTTACATACCTAGGTACCCACGTGCATACCGTAGGATGCAAGTCCAAATCCAAAGTCCAAAGCCCAATATAATTTGCTAGCACCCTGGAGCGCGAGACCCGGTACGTCTGCAATTTTACAATTCCCAATTCCCAATTCTCGATCCCCCACAATCAAGCTCCTGTAGGTAGTAGAACTGTAGAAGCACCACCGCCGCCGCTGCCACCGTTACTCGCCGTGCTCGCCGTGCCCGCTCCTCTCCTCTCCCACGCCCTCACCGTCGCTCTCTCCCTGATCTTCCTCTGCTGGGCCTCACACCGTGCAAGCTGCCTCCTGACCAGATCCTGCTCGAACCTCAACTCGGCCAATTGGCCCTTGGCCCAATTCCTATGCCGGGGACACCGATTCTTAATACACACGCCACCCTTTTTGGGCATGGTCTCTTCTTCTCCATCGGCCACGCCACCATCATTTTCGCCATCCCCATGGTGGTCCGTTTGCTGGTGTTGCTGTTCATGATCATGATCGCCAACACCGTTGACACCATTAGTAACCACATTCGTCCCGGCGCCGCTGTCTGCGTCTTCAGGAGGACCGATCTTGGCTTTCATGCCATCCTGCAGCAACTCCTTGCCGCCGCGCTTGGTATACCAATGATGAAACTGCTCGTCCGACCAAGCCATGCGTGGATCGAACCCACAGATATCTTTCATTTTCGGATGCGCCTTCTTCACTTCGTCCGTTATACTAGTCGATCGGGTCTTGATTAGATCCAACACGAGTTCGCGCGCGCTGAGCACGTCGTTGTGTTCATGCAGACTGCGCTTCTCCTCTTCGATGCTGGCCATCTTGGCCGTTTCGAGTTCGTCGAATATTAATTCAAGCGGTACAGCTACAGGTACCGGGTTCGGTTTGGACTCAGTGTCTTCACCATCATCTGCGTTGTTGGACATGGGCATCTCCCCAACAACGTCGCGAGGTGGCGTGTCGGGTTTGCGGCCAAGACCGCGCCATTCTTCAATGTCCTTACACTTCTCGAGCAGGGCCTTGACTTCACCTGCTCGGAGGGCCGAGCCACGATTCGGCAGCATATCGTCGTCCAGACTGCTGTCCGTCTCGTAATCGGTCTTCTGCTCTTCTTCGCTGTAGGCGGGTGTTGCAAGCCGGCTTTCGTCGTTGATGTTGGGGGTCCCGACATCGCCGTTAACGTTGTTGTTGAGTGCTTTGGGCAGCGCCTTGCTCCGACCCCCTTCCAGTGACTTCTTGTTGTGCTTCTTCCGTACCTTTTTCGGTTTCTCCGCTTCCATAATATATTGACCGTCCTTGGTGATTTGGACATCGGGATCGCCTCTCTGGACCAACTCCACAAAGAACATGCGCCCACATGCGTCGGAACAGTATTTGCTTGGAGGATCCTGCATCACTCTGGCCGGCTTTCTGCAATCCTTCCGACGGCACATTCTCTTCCACGTCGTCTGCAGGCCCGGTTTGTTGCACGTTGGACAAATGTATTTGTCGATTAGGTCGCCGTCTCTTTCCCTGATGTTAACGCAGTTGCCATGGAACCACTCCTCGCAGCCACCGTCACACGCGATCATCCAAGTATGATTGTCACCTTTTCTACAGATGCAAAATACTTCTCCATCGTCGTTGGAGCTCGTCGGCGTGTCGGCGACTGAACTTGAGCGGGATCTGGCTTCGATCGAGGCGGCACGCGAAGAGGCTGGGGTGGGCGAGGATTTGACACTGGCGGCCGAGGTTTGTTTCTTCAGTTTTGAAGGGATAGGTTTGAGGTGTGTCGACGCAGGAGTTGCGCTGGGAGATCGGTAGGCCGACCGTGCTGGTGGACTTTGCTCGGACTCGCTGCTCAATTTCGACCGCTTATTGGGTGCCGTAGAGCCTTTGAACTTTGCTGTTCCCTTCTTCTTGGATGCGGCAGAGGACTTTGCCGAGTCGTCGGGTGCTGGTCGTTTCTTCCCTGCGACAGGCGCGGGTGTCGCAAACGGCTCGGTGGAGGACGCTCTGGATCCTGCGATCGACGGCTCTTTTTTCAGGGTCGCAACCGGATGCGAAGGTTGTGGTGTAGATACTTGAGCGACTCGAGGCTCGGACACGGCCTTGGTTTCTAGGTCTTCGGTCCTATCTTCTTCCTCGACCTCGTTCTCTTCTTGAGGCTCGTCCTCATTCTCCTCGTCTTCGTCATGCTTGGCCGCCTTTTCGGCTCTTTGCGCCTTGGACTGTTTCGGAGGTGGAGGAGGCGGGCCTCTTGCGATGATCTCTTCAATCGGTTCGATAGGCTCGCCGCTGAGAGGTTCGACTATAACTTCCAAACTCCGCACCGGTTCCCATGTCTTCGTGTTGTGTATTTTGGAGATGTGATCTCTCACCGAACGGCGTCTTGTGAATAGTTTGTTGCATAGATAGCACAGATATCTACGGTCGGTATGCTGTCCCTCGTTCTTGGAAGAATGTATTGTTGATTTGGACGCCGCGTTCGCGTCGACGGATTTTCTCGACTTTCCTGAGTGTTTGGGCTTTTTGGCGCTCTGTTCGGGAGAGCCACGAAGGGACGAATTGTCGCCCAACAGAGATTCCTCACCCATATCCATGACGGAAATGTCTCCAGCAGGAAGAGTTTCATCTTCGAGAGGCGGATAGCCACTGTCAACCATCTCTTCCTTAACCAGCCCTGGGTCAACCACACTATCACCGTTGGGTACTCCTGTGTCCATCATAGTGTCATCGGCCATGGTCATCTCCACGTCTTGCGATACAGGAAGGAGGGTATTTTCGGCCATGGTCGCGTCATCGTCCTGTTGGAAGAGTTCGGGCGCAAAGAAGTTTGCGGAGGGATGGGTCGCGTCCATGCTAGAAAAGCGAGTCAGGAAGAGATTGACTGGAGCACGATTCACGCAGACTCACTCGGTTGTATTGACATTCGACGACGCTGCGCCGGCCAAGGGAACAGGATTAAGTAATTCAGAAAGGGAAAATGCCATAGTGTGTAATCTGCGATGAGCCGCGGGAGCAGCGTAGCGGAATGGATGCCAACAGTCAGTCGCCTCTGCCTTGTGGAGACACGCCTATGAGATCGGAGATAACATCAGGGCGGCAAGGTCGACGACGGCATCAACGGGAAGTACCAAAGGCTGGGTGAAAGGTGTCTCGGATGATGGTCAGAGTCGAGGTTGTTCTACTGTGTTTGCATACCTAAAGGATTGGGAGGTTGTGAATGGAAGAATTGTTCACGGTCGCACGGCTCTACGCGCGAAGGAGACGAAGGAGACGAAGGAGATGTGCCTGCACCTCAGCCAAACACAGACTCTTACACCATGGCACCCGCCTATTCACCCAGCCTTTGGTACTTCGCCTGTCATCGCCTATGTAATTGCCGGCTATATTGTATGTGTCTACCACAGTATAGACCTTTTTCAGTCTGGGCCGCCTGCAAACAGGTGCCTTTGCTTGAGGAACAATCTCATCGCATTCTAGAGTCCTGAATGACTACGGTATAGGCGCTGTCTGCGACGTCATTTGAAGCACAGAGACGGTGCGCTGCTCGACTCGACGACTCACTATTTCTATCAGCCTCTCCTTGCACCGTACAACTAATATATCTTGGATATCGTCGCACTGTTACAACAACCCTCCTCCAAACTGTGGTGGAGCACAGTTGGTGCAGTTGGAACTCGTTCGGCGACTGAGGGACAAACTGCACCTCGCCTCGACCACGACCTCGACCTCCGTGAGCAAGATTGATCAATGCCGCCAGCGCACACTCCCTCGGTAAGACACCATTTCTCTCAGTTTGTCTCTATCAGTGGTTGGAAAAACATATACGCTGGTTCGAGATCCCCGGTTGCGACAAGCACCATCTTTCCCAACCGTCATCGATCTCGCTGCGGCCAGCCCTTCCACTCTTCTAGACAGTGTCTCAGCAGTCTTTGGCAGATATCCTGATTATCTGACATTCTGACCAACCTGCAGGAATCCCGGGCATCAAGTCCTCCTCCTTCTCTTGAGCAGATAACGCCGGATAATCCTGAATTCACTGAAGCCATCTCCAGAAGCGCTACTCATTTGGCCTCTACTCTCAACCCGCATAGCACTCAATCATTTCGAAGCGGTCAATATCGGTGGAACGGGTCCGGGGTCCCCGCCGCCCTCGCCGCTGCGGTTGCCCTTTTTAGGCACCCCGATGAAACCCGACGAGCGCTTGCTGGAGAGGAGAACAACGACGATATTACAACAGCAGGAGACCAAATCATATCCCGGCAAAGGTGGCTGGCAGAGTGGGAAGGTCAGAACACGTCTAACCAGGACCAAGATCCAACCACCATGCAGAACCAGACGCGTACGAGACAGAGTGACGAGACCGAAGATGACTTGGATCGATTGAGCACTGCAGCCCTCGCGGTCGGTGAAAGCGATGACTACACCGCCGCAAGACGGGATTTACAGCGTTTAGAAAGAGCCCTCCAGCGTCAACGCGCGGCCAGGAATAACCTAATCAGGACTGGAAGAGCAGCCGACTTAGGTGCTGTGCCCACTGCCAGCGCCTTAAGAGCGTATTGGCACGAGGAGCCTAACAGCAATGACAACACCGGGTCTTCAGCTACAACAGCGGCTCAACATCAGGACCGCATCTCGGCTCAGGCTTGGCGAAATGACGAGTACAACCGGCTATACGACGAAGCCTATACTATCTCCCACAGCAGCCGCCAAAGGCAGGACCAACACAAGAAGACTGAGGCATTTGATCGAGTACGGAACTCTATTCGATACCTCTCTCAACTGAGACACACTGGAGTGGAAGGTGGTCTGCAATTGGCCAGACAGCTCGACCTGGACTCCTTGTATGAGTCTCCTGAATCAAACACTCCCTGCGACCTTCCAATGCATGTTAACAGCCTTCCCATCCCACAGTACAGCTCATGGCTAGCGCCGGGAATGGTCTGGAATGGTCTACAGTCGACAGACAGGGATCCTACTCAGAACACAGCCGCTTGGGCCATGCCAGCTCGTCGAGCCCGGCAGCGAGCCATCTTCCGTCATACCCTCGCTCGGAGAAGGGAAGCAGTTCAGGAAGAGATCGATGGATATCCTGCCTCTCTGATGGACTCTGATCGCTACTTATCTGACCTGTTGCAAGACACCACTGGTCGATGGGGCTTTTCTCAAGAATCATCATCAACTCGACCTGCCTCGTCGTCCCCTCAATCCGCCGAGTCCGATCACTGGCCAGTCAGGGTGACCATTCATTCAGTGAATTACGATACAATGACCCTGACGGGGACAATGTCGGCGAGTCACATGCCCGAGAAAACATCACCTTCACACCTATCCACTACCGAATCACCCCAATCGGCTACCAGTATGTCCTCGTATTTTACAGGCGAAATTGTTGATTTTCGAAGGCAACCCCTAGAAACCGAACCTGACGGTCGAAACTACCGGGTAGGTGGCCTCGACATTGACGCAAGCTACTGGGCCCGGCTAGGCCCGTTCAGAAAGGAGATCGAATATGTCAGAAACCTACGCGGCAGGGCTCGGAATGCATACCAGCAGGACAGCAATCTTTGGAACGCCTTCCGCAAGACTGCTGGGGATGAGGGCGACTATAAGGAGTCGAGTGCACAACACAATGACCACCCCGACGCGGCCATGACTGTGGCCGATAGCCAAGCTGGACCTTCCACAGAAAGGGAAGAAAGCCCGGAAATTGAGGATGATAAGATCATGGCTCGCTGTCTAGGAAGCGCGAGATGGCTCGACGAGAAAGTCGGTAAGGAGTGGATACTGATGAGATGGAAAGAGCGCTGCTTTGTCAACCCGACGGGCCAGTCGCCGCAGAACCATAGTCAGACCAGAAGAATTCTGACGACCACATCCTCCTCCTACTCGCCGTATGGTGGACGTTCCCCTGACCCCGGCACAAATACTTGGGGCGGCACTGGCACATCCTGGGGGTTGACCATCTCTGGATTCTACTATATCGCTCTCAACAGGCTTACGGGTGAGATTGATGGTCTTTACTATGACCCTGGTTCTCAACCCTATCAAGCGTTGAGAATGGTGCCCGAGGGCATGTCGATGCAGCAACAGAAGGCGAAGCTGGAAAGTTCTGATTTGGATTCGGCCAGTGAGCGGACAAATTGCAATCACGTTTGCGGATGCAGTGACCTCATCTGCCAGGAAAGAGTAGGATTGAAGAAATGGTTTCCATCCATGGAACTTCGCTGAGCGAGACATCGCAGCAACAGGGCAAAGGAAGTCTAGTATGCTTAATGACTTGAGTCGAAGGCGCAACATGATAGACGTTGGTCTAAGCAGATTCCCTAATTGCTCCATGCTTGTTGACTTGGACGGGAAAGTGCTTCCGCCAAGCTATTAAATGTCATGCTTAGGCTTACGCTTGCGTTGATGACCTTAGCTCTCTTTTTCACTATACTTTTATTAAGTGATCCTGTTGTTTTCAATGACAGGAAGTGATCTCATTACGTGGAGGTTGATGAACATGCACGATGGCACGGCATGATATTGTGAGTATAGGCTGACTAAGCTAACTAAAACAACACGGAAGGTGTAGCGATGGTCTAACATCGTACGTTTCCTTCGGTTCACTTTTTTGCTCTTCCTTACTTATATTTACTTTCGAATCATAATTCTTACAAGTCGTGGTGTTGATGATAGTACTCAATGTTGGACCAAGCTTCTATGCCTGACTATCGTTGCCGCGCTGTACTTGTTGCTGGTCCTCCCTCTCATACAGTATGACCTCCACCATTCTTCACCCAACTCCATGTCCCAACTCTCAAGAACTTGTGCACATCCACGAGGTGCGGCGTTCTCACTGAACGTGAACCTTTTCACCCTCGGCGTAAGGATTCACCTCGCAAGTCTTGAACTTCCGCGCATTCACTTTCTGTGCGAACATCAAATCCAGTTCCTCATATGTTCGTCCTTTGCATTCAGGCAACCTGTAATATGTCCATACAAAACAGAGGATTGTGATGCCTCCCCAGAAGAAGCCGATCTTTCCCTTCCAATTTCCTGCGGTCGGATTGATCATTTGTGGGTTGATTACATTGATGATGATATAGATGATATTGTATGCATTTCGCGCCAAACCCACAGTCCTGGAGCGAAGTCTTGTCGATGAAACTTCTGCCGAAATAATGTAGCAAGGTCCAGCTATCATTGGGAAGAAGAACATGTCGTATAGGAAGACGCAGGCTGCGGTGGCCCACTTTGCACCAGAGTTCGATGATGGTGCCAGGGCGAGGAATCCCATGAGGAAAAGCACAATTCCAAGGAAGAAAAGGCCCCAGAGGTATAGTTGGCGGCGGCCCATGTAGCTGAGCATGAACCAGCCTGCCACGGTGGCAACAAAGGAGAATGCCGTACAGCCCAGGCCTAGCTGGAAGGACAACCTGCTGGCAAGTCCGGCCTGCTCGAAGAAGAAAACCAACTGGCCAGCAACGATTGAACCACAAGCCGCCTGGACTATGAACGCACCGCAGGCGATCTCGGTTCGGCGCAGGTCGAACCCCGTGAAACAATCCTTGTAAGTCGAACCCGACACGATCTCCTGCTCGATCCTGTTTGTATGGACCATCAGAGCCACTTGTTCGCGAGCATTGCCTTCGTTGCTGAGTCGGTTGACAGATTTTTCTGCTTCTGCTAAGCGACCTTTACGAACAAGCCACCTATAACATCGAGTGTCAGCTGTTGCATGTTCAGCGGAATGGAGGACGGGATTGTTCGTACCATGGAGACTCTGGGGCCAGGAAGATACCCAAGGCCAGTGGTGGGAACCAGGCCCACTGAACTGCAAATGGGATACGGTAAGCCCATTGAGAGGTCATGCCCTGCACACTGTATGTGATGCCGGCGGAAATAAGCTGCCCAATGACGAAACAAAGCAGGATATACGAGGTCAAGTAGCCTCGAAGCACCACTGGACACACTTCTGACGCATAAATGGCTCCGGCTGTGCTGAAGATGCCATAGGAGACTGCGCACAGAAATATGCCTGCAGTCAACATGCCCAGAGAATTTGCGAAGAAGGTAATGAAGACCACGCCAGCCAGGTAAGCGAGGGCGGCAAGGATGACGCGCCTCAATCCAAATCGTTCCGTCAACAGTGGCTGGATCAAATTCCCAACGATGGAGCCAGTGAACTGCACCATACCGAGAGCGGTCTGCCATTTGGCAGGTATCTGATATCCATCGCCAAAAGGGATGCCGTAACGCTTCTGAAATGCTCCTTGCGCATATAAGGAACCGATGAAGATTTGGTCATATCCTTCCATGATGATTGTTGCAGATATGACCAGTGACCATGCAACAGCTTTGGGGTATCTTCGGAAACCTTGCCAGATTGTCAGACCGTGTTCACGCTCCGTCGCATTCCTGGCATTTTCGATCTCATCCTTTGAGCCAGCAAGCCCCGGTCCGAGGCTGTCGACGGCTTGCTCGATCTCTTGGTGCTGGTGTCCACCGGCTGTCTTCGTCCCTGTCGGCAGGGGTTCTGGGTGCAAGTCGGACATACTGCAAAGCTGATGAGCTGTTCACTGGCCTAGACCTTGAGCTGGGATGATCAGTTGGAATGCTTTTGGTTATCATCAGATCTGAAGGAGAACCTGGGGGCGGCGGGCCTCCTCAAATAAGCACCAATCGTGACTGGGGTTTACAGCGGGATTCGGCATGGCTGTGGAGGCGAATTAACCTGATCAAGATATTAAACGAATATATGGGGTATGCACCGCACGGCACGGCTAAAGAGGACAGACTCATTAACCGAGCCGCTTTTTTAGTAAGATTCCGTGCAATGCGTTCGGATCGATGACATTAACCGAGACGAAGACGACACCGAACAGAGACAACGATGGTTTCCATCCCACTGACATGCGAGGTGGAAGCATTTGAGAAGACGTTGCGCTGCAAATGCCGTGCCGAGACGACCGAGGGATCAGCACACTCTCTGGCATCTAGTCGGTTGAGGACGGCAAGCAGGGAAATCTGTTCTGACACACGGTACCTTCGATTCCGAGTTACCAGCGTCCGTTATTTTTCTCTCCTCCCTGGAACAGGCGACTCAAACGACACCACTCACACATTTTCGTTCTATCATTCGTCTTACTCCCCTTGACACTTGGTTGTCTACGTCGCAGCTATGGGTTCCATTGCACCGGAACACGAGCAGGAATGGCGCTCTCCTGTTGCAGTCAACGGAAAACCGAGGGCCCAGTCAAACCTTGGACGTGCGAGAATTGACGATGCTTTCTGGAATCCTCGAATCAAGGCCAACCAAGAGGTGACCATCCCGACTATGTACAAACAGTTGAGAGAGAGCCCCAGATGGGACTCCCTGAAGCACACCTGGAAACACGGAGATCCCGAAGATCTTCGGCCTCACATGGATTGGGACTCGGACGTGGCCAAGTTTGTGGAAGCCGTCTGTTGCGCATTGAAATGGATTCCAGTCAAGGACCCTCAGCACGCCACGTTTCTGTCCTGGGTGGATGACGCTATCGGCATGATTGAAGCAGGTCAAGGCCCAGATGGGTATTTCAACACTTACCACACTGTCGTGGCACCTAAAGCCCGCTGGAACAATGTCGCGCACAACATCGAGCTGTACGACGCGGGCCATCTTCTTGAAGCTGCCATCACTCACTATCAGGTGACGAAGTCCACTCGTTTCCTTGATGTCATGACACGCTACGTGGATTACATATGCACGATCTTTGGGCCTGAGCCGGGCAAGATCCACGGCTACCCAGGTCACCAGGAGATCGAACTGGCCCTTCTTAGGCTGTACCGTGTCCGGCCCGAACAAAGGTATCTTGACCTTGCAGACTATTTCATCGAACAGCGAGGATACCGACAGGGCGAATTCTTCGACGACGAGGCGCGAGCTCGAGGCGATGACCCGGAAACTTGGATCCCTCCACCTCCACCGGGTGTGACGATTCCGTATTTCACGGGACCCAGAGCATACTGGTACATGCAAGCCGACGAACAAATCCGAGAGACTCAAAAGGTTCGCGGCCACAGTGTCCGTGTCACGTACTATCTTTCCGCCGTGCAGGATTTGGCATCGCTCAAAGGCGACAAATCGCTAGATGCAGCAGTGGATCGATTGTTCGACAACATGGTCGACTGCCACCTTTATGTCCACGGAGGTATCGGGGCCATCCATCAGTGGGAAGGCTTCGGCGAGAACTACGAGCTCCCTCTCGACGGGTACGCCGAAACTTGTGCATCCATCGGCATTCTCTTCCTTGGGAAACGGATGTTGCAGAGGCGGCTTTCACGCAAAGTTGCGCTGACCATGGAACGAGCGCTATACAATGACGTTCTTGCGGGAGTCTCGCTGGACGGGACGAGCTTCTTTTACGACCAACCCCTCGCAACGGATTGCTCGGTCCGCCATTCGTGGTTCGAAGTATGCTGCTGCCCGCCGAATTTGTCTCGGTTCTTGAACTCGCTGGAGGAGTATGTGTTTACCGTCGGGGACGGGGACCGAAACATCGCGCTGAACTTGTACATCGGGTCCGAGTACAAGAGTGAGGACGGCGAGCTGCAGGTAAAAGTCGTCACGAAGTATCCCTGGGAAGGCTACGTGGAAGTTTCGATCCAGTCCGGACAGCGGGAGGTCGGCTTTGCCGTTCGAGAGCCTGAGCAGGCTTATACCCTGTCCGCCTCTGTTGAGGGGTTGGTCAAAGATGGATACA
This sequence comes from Vermiconidia calcicola, assembly GCA_035928285.1. Lineage (NCBI taxonomy): Eukaryota > Fungi > Ascomycota > Dothideomycetes > Mycosphaerellales > Extremaceae > Vermiconidia > Vermiconidia calcicola. The sequence continues at coordinate 659,392 of JAXLQG010000009.1, forward strand.
TACACTTTGGTCCGAAGCGGTGGAATGAGACCATCACACTGTCGTTCCGTGTCGTTCCGAAACTGGTCAAGTCGCATCCGCTGGTGCAGGTCACGCAGGGTATGGTTGCCGTGGAGCGGGGCCCGCTCCTTTACTGTCTGGAGAGCATGGACACGGCACGGCCTCTGGACTCGGTGATCATTGACCCTCGCAGCGAATTCCAGGAGGTCAAGATGCAAATTGCCGACGTCGAAGTCGTGGGGCTCCAGGCGAAAGACTTTCGAATGGTGCCGTACTTCGCTTGTTCGAACCGAAGGGCTGGCGAGGGTTTGAGGGTGTGGTTGAAATGCGGTCAAAATTCGACCTAGATTGATTGTCAGGGCTACATTGAAGTTCATTCACAGAAGGAAAAATGAGGCTGAGTTGTCTCTAGTGTATAGAGTTGGGCTAGAATTACTAGTACCTGGCACGCCTGGATAGACTTGCGGCAAAGTGCCTTTACACGCCGCAGTTTTGATCTTGCTGGATAGTATTGTTGTATATAACTCGGTCAAAATACTAGAACGTACTTGAAAACTGGGGTATCCTGTTAAAAAGGGCGAATTCAGTCTATGATTGTGGTAAACGTTTCGTCCAGACCCTCATGCCTCCATTGCCGCCTCTGTTCGCCCTCAGAAAGTAGGGGATGAAAACGAGTTGCCGTTCCTCCTCTTTGTACTTCCACGGCTTCGAACCATACAAGGAATCCTCCCATCCATCCGTGTCCAACACTTTCCCAGTAGCCAAGATTGGAACGACTTGTTCAAGAGGACCTATCTTTTTCGTCTCGCCCAAGCGAATCGGCCCATCCACAAAGGCCACGTTGTCCACGTCAATGCCCGGGTTGTCGACGTCCTCAAGGCAGTACACCAAGGGTCCCCTCATGACGCAGACCTCATCCTTGTCCGTCTTCGGGTTCGCGTACACTTTGCGCGGCGTCAGTGCGAATTTCAGGCTGATCGACCTTGTCGTCGCTTGGACCTTCGAGCTGGGAATGAAAAGATATCCGCCCTTGACCGTGGCGCCACCGACGGAGCAAGTATACTCATACTCGCCCTGCGCCCAACTCGGGATGCGTATGGCAAGAGCAGTGGTGCCGCCAGTGACATTGATAGTCACGTCTCCTGACCAAGGCATGTCCGTCGTCATGGAGACGGTGACCTCGTCGTCGGTGCCTGTGCCTGTGCCTGTGCCTGGAACGCGGACTTCGCTTTGGATGAAGAGATGGATGACCACGAGGCCCGGCTGGAACGAATAGATCAGCGTGCCCAACTGTCCGAGCAGTTTTGCCGTGTTGGGCGGGCAACATGCGACTTCGAACCACGTGCTCCGGTGCTTGGGGTGGTGAGTATACGTGCGCAGGGGGTTTTCGTAGTAGAACGAAGCACCGTCGAGGCCCACGGCGCCCAGGAAGCCGTTGTACAGCGCGACTTCCATGGTATCTGCGTATTCGGAATTCAAGTTTAAGCCCAAGCCCAAGCTGCCCGCGCCGAAGTCCAAGGCCGCCGAGTCTACTAGACCGGGGGTGAGAGGAAGAAGATTCATCTGGCGGCACCAAATGATCAGGGCGAAACTCGCGCACGTCTCGGCGTAGCAGGTCCCGCCCTCTTCGGTGTCGTGCAGAAGATAGGCTGGACCGAAGCCTTCCCACTGGCGGATCGCACCGAGACCGCCTGTGATGTAGATCTTGTGGCGGACGACGTCTTTCCACAGCCGGTCGAGGGCGGTTCTTAGGGGTTGCTGGTTGTTGTTGTTGTTGTTGTTGTTGCCCTTGCCGGCGTTGTCAAGGCGTAACAGATCGGTCGCGGCGGTGTAGAAGTACATGGCTCGCACGGCGTGACCTTTTGCTTCGGTGGCTTCTTCGATGGGGCAATCGGCTTGGTGGTAGCCGTAGTCTCGTGGGGATTGGTAGCACACGCGCATTCCGTCCATGTCCATGTGGTCGTACGGATCGCCTCCTCTGCTTCGGGCCTCGTGGTCGAAGTAGATCTCACCCGTTGCCTTGTCCCGTTGGCCGCGCTCGTGGATGAAATACTTGGCTAGTTTCAGGAGGAGGTCGGCGGACTCGGAGTCGTCACCGCCACGACCGAATGACCCGAATGGCCCGATCATCAACTCGTACAGACGCAGTAGGCCGATCTCGATCTCTTGGTGGCCGGGGTATCCTCGTTTCTTGCCTGGCTCGAGCCCGAAGACCGAGTCGACGTGGCGGATGGCTTTCATGACCGGTGTCAGGAGCCGGTTGCTGTTGTGCGTCAACGTCTCGTACGCGACGCACGCCTCGATCAGATGGCCTAGGCAGTACAGCTCGTGCATGTCCCGGAGGTTGGTCCACCGTTGGTCGAGCCCGCGCACAGTGTAGTACGAGTTGATGTAGCCGTCCGGATGCTGCGCGGCGATGATCATGTCAACGGCTTCCTCGACCGTGTCCATTATGGCCTGGTCGTGCTGCGTCATGAGGAAATAGCATGATGCTTCGACGACTTTGTAGATATCGCTATCCCAAAACGGCTGTTTGTCGGAGTAACATCACATACCAGTTAGCGATCGTTTCTTCTTTCTGCGCGACTCGGACTTTTCATCCCTCAAACAAAGCAAGCAATACTTCCGAGGGGATGCATCCGGCACGGGGGCCCCCACTTTCTCGAAAGTGGTGGCTCTGTGTGGTAGGGGCTGGTGCTGGCTGGTACTATAATAGGTACTTACATGAGGTTTGACCGGGTGGCCGGCCTTCCAGGTCAGGCAGTACCAATGTCCGGTTGATTTTTGGGCGTGGATGATGGCGGGAATCACCTTCTCCCGGGAGCATTGCTGGTACCAAGACCAGAAAGGTGAACTGATATTGACATTTTGTACGGGTACGAGCTGGCGGGTCATGCTTGCAGCTTGCAGCTTCGATACTAACCTTTGAAGTGGAGAGTAATATATGAGGGTTGGTGGTCTTGAGGAGATGTCTTTTGCCAGTCACTCATGTGAAGTCAAGCACAAGCTCTCAAGACGTTTATCATAAAAGGACTGTGGGATACTGACTAGGCACTCTAGGTCGGCATGCCAGGGTACGTTGGTAAGGTAGTCACTACCGAGCTACTGTACTCTTCGTGACTCGTGGTCGGGGCTGTTTTACCCGACAGCCGGTGTGAATCCCGCGGCTTGCGTTTGAGAATTGATAGAAGACTCCTCTTAGAATTCGGGATGTCGTCTAAACCTTGCATGGGAGTGGGAGGGGATGAGGCTGGAGGGCTGTTCTACACCGGAATCCTGCCGGATGCACTACTACTCCACGGGGGAAAAGGAGGAGGAGGCCGGTGGCTATTGTGCTACTCCGCCTTCAATCTTGACGTGAGGTGCCTTTAGCCGAGCTTTGGTGAAGTATTTTAACCGAGGCGCGGTGCAATTCAGAGCATGATGGAGCCATTAGAAGTGAGCCTCCATTTTATGTACTACTGCGTGCACCTATCGAACAGCGGCACGACAGCGGGCTCAATGTAGTGGGAGGCAGTACGATCAGATGGCCAATCCAGTGCCATTTCGAGTCCAACGGTACAGGGCCAAAACCGCTCGTCTGCGATCTTTTGATATCCTTTCGGGAATGCTGCGTCCTCGGGCTTGCATTACGGCTGACCGAAGAATCTGTCGATATTTCCGCTACGACAAAGTTAGCAAGTGTTTTGCAATGACTTCCAGAACAACGCATTGCAGCATCTCATGCTTACTGACCTGGTAATCTGCGTCCAATGTAGCCACACACGCTTCTGTAGCTCTGATCACCATCTCACATGCACTGATAATCCGTGGGTCCGTCTGTCCCTGCAGTCGATCAATGACCAACAAAAGCACAAAGCTGCCTTGGAGCAGGAAAATACCCATGAAATAGGGTATAAAGCTTAGGTCCGGGTCGACGTCCAAGATCTGATTCAAGGCTTCGGCAGCCTCAATGGCATGGTCCTTGGTTGATCCGAAGGCTGGGGATAGCATCCAAAAATCCTTGTCGTCAAACATTGATACGGGATCACATTTTCCGGCCAAGAGGATGTAGCAAACGTGGATGATGAAGTCGGCATACCTGGCAACGGTCCTGACGTGGAGATGATGCTGCTGCTGCTCCCTCGACTGTGTACCGGCATCATCCCGAAGATGAGATGCAGGCTGAGAAGACTCAAGGCCTTCTAAGCTGTCCCTGTAGGCAACCAGCTGTTGGCTGATTTGTTGCTCTAGCGCATCTGCATGCGGTCCCATCCGGTATTGTTCGCCCAGGAAGGGGTGTTGTTTGCCATGGTTGTGATCAATGATCTCGCCCATGATGGTCATGAGAGGCAAGAGGAACCCGAAGGCGGTGTAGCCGGTACACCGGACCGAAGGAAAGCCTGGTCGGTCCGCGTAAGGGTCGACAGAGGTAAGGAACCGACCAGACTGCCACACTGCTTCGTCCAACGGGAGTAGGAGCTCTGAGCATTCGGCGTCGGTCAGAGCAAGGTGCCGGTTGTAGCAAAGAGCGAGGTGCCGATCATGGATATAGAGAAGCCACCAAGTTCTTCTTCGCTCTTCTTGTTCCTCCTCGCCGAGAAGGTTGTACTGGCGAGCAACAGATCCGTGTGGCGAAGACGCACTGGCAGCAGCATCCGTATAGTCCATAGTAAACGTGTTGAAGTCAAAGGATTCCCAGTCAGTCCAAGGATCGATGGCGGCATTTTGTGGGCCTAAGGTAGTACTCGCACTCCGTTGTTGCGAAAAGAAGGTGGCTTTCGGGGACACTTCGACATGCAGTTTCAGTTCTCTCGCCAAGGTGAAGGCCGCATGCCACCATCTCATGCTCGCGGCTTTTCGCTCGCTCGCCGAAGTCACGGCCGCAATGTGTATGTACGTGACGATGTCGTCGAGGGTGCCTTGCTCGTGAAGCGACGTGGCATCCGACATCAGATAGTCTTGGTTATTCTTCGTCGGCCCACATTCGGGTACCGCGCCGCCGCAGTCGCCGGTGCTGCTGCCGCCGTCTTCCTGAGACACTGCGGGTTGGCCATAATTAACGTGAACGAGAGGCTTCAGCAGCTGGATGGTGAGCGTGTAGAGCTTGCTCCGGACGCTTTGTAATCTCCTGTGGGGCCAGGACAACATCTCGTCGCAGTCTGTCGCAGCTGCCACACATAACATGCTGGCCAAAAGGGCCGGGGAACTTCTCCGAGGGTTCTTGCTGTCGAGCACTGAGCTTCTGCGGAAGATAAAGGCATGGATATGTGCGCAGGCTGGGTGGAAAACGTCCTCAAACGTGCTCATGAAGTAACACTCCAGGAGACTACAGGTCTCTGAAGCGGTGAGAAATGATCTGATATACGGTAAGAGTGGTTTCAACACCGGATACTTGAGACCCTGCGAAGTCGGGTGGGTTTGCTCGACGTTCTGCTGGCCGGGTGCTGCTGCATTCGGTACGAATGACTCCCAATTCGGTTGGGTCTGGCTCACATGTTGGTCGGGAAAGAGATCGCGAAGTGTGCTTGATGCGGAAGAATCCTGTAATGTGTCGCCTAGATTTATACCCGGTGCTGCAAGGCCTGCTGGGCAGAAATGTCAGGAAAGACAGTCGTTATCATGCTTTGGATTGGATCCAAGGGGCGTTCACTTACATAGAAAGTCTGAGTTCATGGCAGGTGGTTGTTGTCCCAGGCGGGTGACCAGGTTCGGGGCTGCATATCGTGACGAGTCAAATCTGTCACCAGCGCTGGCTTGCCCTGGGTTTTCGGAAGGCTGAAATTCTCGTTCCCATCGACGTTGGTCGGGGCCATTTGCGCTCGATATTTCGTTCGGGGATGGCAAGGATCGCAGATCAGCGCGGAGCTGAGAGTCGTTGTCTGACGGCGAACTAGGCGACAGCTGTTGAGAGTCTCCACGACCGTTGCGCAATGGTTTACCACGTTTGCGCGCTCCTCGAAGATAAGTGCATACAGCAGGATCTGTGGTATGGTGAGCGAAGCACAGTAGATAGGGCAAGGGTGTCTCCCTTCAGTACCTACCTAGACATCTTGTACACGGAGTGTTGCCCTAAACATAGATGAGCCTAGAAACACCCCGGATTCCCCAGCGTGTCGGAACTGACATCACATTTTACACGTCGCCTATGGCAGATATCGCAGGCGCGTGATATCCTCTGTCTCTTCCTTGGTTGACCCGCGGTCCGAGCAGATGGTGAGTATTCGGCCCCGGTGGGAGGTATCTCGACGTCGTCTCGGTTGAACGAGAAAGGGCCACGCCCGAGGAACTGAGCAGCCGTGCTGATTACACTGGTGGGGCTCATCTTTCAATCAGGATGCGACCGACAAACGATGGTAACCGTGATGTCGGTTAGTAACTGGAATAATCCCGAGTCAAGACTTCTGGAACGAACGGTAAAAGACAGAGACAAAGAGTGAAAGGCCTCTCGACTCGGTAAAATGTGATTCAGGATGGATCCCCGAACTCGAAAATGAATATTAACCGAGCGTCTCACTATGGGACTATGCCACACTGACCGTAGTGGATAATGGAGCCCCATCCACCCCATCCTTCCCCACGTACGTACCGAGTAGGCTCGTCGGGGTTACCGAGCGCATGGTTCTTGTAGCCTTTCTGGCAAAAGAAGAACTGATCAGTCCATGATACCGAAGTATTGAAGGACAGGATTGATGAAAACAGTGGGGACGACGAGGCCAGCCCAACACCCCCGTCCACAGGACGACAACTCCTGCTTTGGTCGACTTCATAACTGACCATCCTCTCGGTTGGAAGTCGCGGCCTTGAGCATACCGTGTCGACTTCCAACAGACAGGTTTGATGTCGGCGTTGGCTCCTGCCGCCTGTGGACTATCTGCCTTACATAGGTAACTTAGTACGCCCGCGATGTTACATCCTCTTACAACTCGAGAACTCTTACGCACCACCAACAACAGGCTTCTATTTCCATCATCCACAACGATTTGAACTTCCAGACGCAATTTCCCAGTGACGAAACTGCGACAAAGGACGAGATCCCACCTCGCAGCCCGTGTGAGGTCTCTGATGTCTACAGAGGGAAGGACGGCGGCGCGATGCCTCATCCGATAAATTCCTTGTAAGGATCCATGGCCTGCGCTCCCTGGTCACGGTCGCTCTGTTCTCGATTCCGCCTAGGAAAACGCAATATAGGTTGAGCAATTCTCTATTGATCTATCAAATCTACCATATGAGTGTCATCAAAATGAGTTGTATCTATGATTCTTGATCAGGAGCTGAGGATTAGGCCCACCCATTCTCTCTGCATTGTGCCATTTATTCAGCGTCACGAGTTTCATCCTGACAGGCTGGACACTCTTCCGGTTTGTACATGGAATCTTTAGTGAGTCCATAATCGGTGGGATCGAGAGACACGACTTCACCGGGGTTAAACTCGACAAAGCGGTTATGCCAATACTTCCTGACTTCTCTTTCGAAGTCGAGGAGATCGAATAGTCGATCGAACTCGTCTGCAAGTTTGGCGCAACGAATCTTGTATTTCTTCCCTTGCATGCGAGGGAACGGCAATTTCAGGTTGATCTCCAACTGCCTGGCCAACGAGTTGGGTGTCTTGGGAGTGCCGGGTGTCGCTGGTTGGCTCCGACGTGCCTGCCGTTCAGCCGCTCTGACCAGGCTGGCTATGAAGTGTACCCAGTGCGCGATCGTGTCGAAATCAAGTGTTCCAGCATGTTGACGGAATTCGACGGTGTGAGGTAGTTTAACGTCAGTACTGACGAATCTCTGAAAATTGACAAATTTCCATCTATCCGACTGGTGAGACTGGGTGGGCCAGAACCTATAGGAAACGGACATCAGTTCTGCCAATCTGACCTCGGTCATGTCCTTGGCAAAGATCTTTTTCTCGGCTGATTCTGTGTTCGGGATGCGTTTGCAGATATGAGGTGATTTGTGGAGGCCCTCCAGATTTGACCTGATGTACTCTCCCGTCGAGCCTTGATTGCTCTTTCCGCTCCGTCTGCCCACCGGATGCAGACTTGAGATGATACCCTCGAATTGGACAATGATGTAACAAAGATGTTGCAGTATCGGCAGTGGTAAGGCCACGTCGTTACCCGCTTCGGGCTTACACGCTACATGCACATGTAGACCGCATGTGGGATTTGTGAAAGCTCCCCAGGGGTCCGAGGGCTGTCCGACCGTGGCAGTGAGGTACTTCTCGATCTCCTGAAGGCTAGCGCCCAACTTGAATCCGGAGAAGGGAGAACATATAAGGGGAACATGCAGAACTCGAGATACCAGCTCGTGATTCCCCAGAGTCCAATCTAGTTCCTCGTTCTCCTTGATTTTTCCTGGAAGCAAAGTTGGCAAAGCCGGGCCGTCGGATGGATGGCAAACCGAGCCGTCCTATTACGAGTTAGTGGGGAGGTCTGCAAACATTGTCAGCAACGAGAAAACATACATTGCAAAGTGTCCAGTCAAGGCAAGCTGTGTCATGGATCTGTTGCCTGCATTTAAGACCCTTGTGTTTGAGAATGCGCTCGTGGACGTTTAACGAATCTGTTTCGACTCGTCGCGGTGAGCTTTGCTCTGTGTAAGTTGGATACACGTCGGCCCACTTCCCGTTATGTGTCTCAGGGTCGTACGAAGAGAGAAGCTCGAGCCCATCTTGAGATTGATCGAACATGAATTCGTACCCTTTTCTTGGCCGCCTTGAGAATGCGAACATATGCTCCAGTTCGACGCCGAAGGTCAACTGGAGTTCGGACTTGGGAAGATTCCAATAAAAAGGAGGCGAATATAGATCCGACAATGGTGTTCTGATGTACGAAGGTGATGTATCAGTAGTAGGATCGTTCTCCGAGTCTGTGCGAATACGCTTGGTACCAATTTCGTGTTCGCGGCCCCAGACCGTGCTGGGACTCGGCACGATTGGTTCCTCAGGGACATTCTCCCAGTCCAACTTTTCCCCAGACGACCGAGCGATACTAGTACTGGTATTGTCGGATGATGGGTCGGAAAGGGCGGGTGGATCACTGTCATACCCACTGGTCGAAGAAGAGTCGTGTCTTCTCCCTGCTGTCCCAGGCACTTGCACAGGTGCTGGTCTGTCGTGTCTTGGTCCTGGAACAAGGTTAGTACTACTACTAGATTTGCAGGAACAGAAAGTTGGGGACTACTCACGCTTTGGCGCCATGTTGAAGGGCTGCTGGGTCTTGCGAATTCGCCTGCAATGGCTTCCGTAGAAAGTGTGGTGGCCGGCATCGTGGGAGACATGATCTCGAGTCGCTCCTCAAGTAGATGTTCCAATGCACAAAGCACACAAAGATGACCGGTCGCTCCTCCATGCCCGGATATGATCGAGTCTCGATATACAAAGACATGTCGTCGAAAACGGTGGTTTTCATGCTGAGGATGATACAAAGAGAATGGATGACGGATGGATGGAGTGGTCCACATGCGTAAAAAGTTGGAAGAGGAAAGCCTGGAATGTAAGCTAACCACAAGCGTTTTTCATTGATCGGTCGAACCGCACAGACGAACGCAAACATACCAGGGCACAGGACGAGTATGGCCGATGGTCATCAGGATGTGACCCTGGCACTTTGACCCATTCCATTATACGAGTGTTCCCACGGGGAGATACTCAGCTGACTTCTGGGAGAACAGGAGCCAAAAGGGGCACAGCCTCGCAGCAAGAAAGCCTTGCCCCTTCGCTTGTACGGTACCATCTTCTTGGGTGCCACCGTCATCTCCGGAACAATCTGCATGGTGACACGCCTGGCAAGATTTAGTGTTCATGGCTTCTGTAAATCATTCATTTTTTGCTACGTAAGTAGATTTTCTGCATATCCGCGTCCATATTATTGGGTGAGACAATATTTTCCATGCAAGCTGTCCAAGCATATGGCAAAAACGCTTATGCGAAGATGCGAAGCGGCTTGTGCAGATAGAAACCGGGGTCATTGAAGCGCAGACCCTTGTCAAGCGCGCTGATGGCCTTGATCTCCTCGTCTGTCAGGTCGAAGTTCGTGACTTCGAGGTTCTGCTGCAGGCGGTCGACGTTGTTTGACTTGGGGATGACGGCGATGTGACGCTGCGTGGACCACCGGAGCAGGACCTGGGCTGGGGTCTTGCCGGTGCGCTCTGCGGCCTTCTTGACGGGCTCGACCTCGAACAGAAGGGGCACTTGCTGTGGGCGTGCTCGGAAGGCGGGCGGGAGTTCCAGGAAGCTCTGGGGGCCGAAGGACGAGTATGCCGTGACGACGATTTTGTTCTCCTGTGCGAGGTCGATCAAGCTTGGCTGGACGAGATATGGGTGGTGCTCGATTTGAAGCGCGGAGATGGGGTGGCGGGCGTATGTCATGATATCGTAGATTGTTTGGGCTTGGGCATTGGATATGCCGATTGACTTGGCGATGCCGCTGTCAACAACCTCCTCGAGGGCTTGCCATGTCTCGTGGATGGGCACTTTGGCGGTCTCGATGGTCTTTTGCTCGGCGTCCATCCACCATCCCTGAAGTATGTTAGTCCGGAGTCATACGGAGTACCTTCCGGAAGATACTAGAAAAGGAGCTGGAGCTGGAGCTGGAGCTGGATGCTTACGGGATACCGAAGTTTTTCCGGCTCGATGTAAGGAAGAGCAATGGGAAAGTGAATCAGGTACAAGTCGATGTAGCCCAATCCCCAGGCCTCGTTTTGGGACTTTGCCATTTGCAAGGCATGCTCGCGCTTGTGGTAGTTGTTCCACAGTTTGGTGGTGACGAAGATGTCTTCACGCTTGACGAGGCCTTCATCGATGGCTCGCTTGATCCCTTGGCCAGCCTCTTTTTCGTTCTGGTAGTCATATGCACCGTCAAAGAGGCGGTAGCCTTGTTTGATGGCCTGTAGTTCTCGTGTTAGTGGCGGAAAACTGGGGGATTGGATTTGTTCTCAGCGGAACTATGGATCATACATTGTAGACAATATCGGCAGCCTTGTCGGCGGGGACTTTCCACAGTCCAAATCCGACCAATGGCATCTTGTGGCCAGAGGCCAGGCTCACGTTTTCAACAGACATGGTTGCAGTGTTTGCTGGATATGATTCGGGTTGAGAGGAGAGGTGATTCAAGATTTGACCAGCACGAGAAGACATCAGTGGTGATGAAATAGGCTTTATATGTGCCTGGGGCGACAGCGACGTCAATGCAACCACTCGAATTTAGCCGCGAATGGCAGAGAATCAGTGGTTCATGCCGGATAATATATATTTTCGCCACGGGGATTGCTCTCACCGTGAAAATTTGCTGCCATGATGATGCATGGCAACCGTTCGTTCCAAGTGGAGTTTTGAAGCGGTACGACAACACTTATTGAGTCCACTAGAAGTTCTTTTGCTCTCGAATTGTGGTGTTTAGTCCGTCGAAATGGATGGGATTAGGAAAGGTAGGCTGAGAACTCCAGTGATAGGGAAGGTCAAAGCGAGGTCACGTGGTAGTTATCTAAGCCTTAACACGCTATACCGTAATTGGGATAAGCAGGATCACGTGCTCACGTGTGCATCAAGCGCGTCTTCGAACGCCGACACGCTCACGGTTTCCGACTCTCGCATCATCGTCTTCTTCATGTCTGGAATTGACCTCACACCCGTTTTGAATTGCGGCTTCATCTTCCAACATACCCACAAGATTATTGAACAAGTTTTTGTATTGCTGAGCAGCTGACAACAGCACAGTGAATTGAGTTGCTTCCTCGCTCGCGAAGTGCAGATTGGCATTTTCTTCAGCCTCTTTCAGCATTCCTTGCCATGATTGTCACAGTTCCAGAATATGCGAACACAATTCGAGGTGCCAAAGGCCTTCGAACAGATGAGGTCATGTCGGTTGCAATTTCAGAACACCCTCTTTCCATCATGTGTTCAGGACCGAACCTCGACCTTGACTACACTTCCCTGACAATAGCGATGTAGCCAACCCTGCATAGCATGGTGCAAGGATATCGGCGCTCGTGTCCCCTTCCTGCCTGAGCGGGCCTTGGGATGCTTCCCCCATGCGCCGTTCGAAACCCGCGGCCTTGACCTCAAAGCCTGATCTCGAAGAGAGTGTGAAGAAATACATTGTAAAACGCATATCGGGTGACTCCCGAGTGCAGAAAGAAAGAAAGCAAACACGGCCGACTCGTGAGATATCAGGATCACATGGATGCGATCTTATTTCCAGCATCCGACTTTGCATCCACCTTTGTGCGCTGGAGTCTTCATACGGCGCAATGAGGTCGCTGTTTGTCATCGCATGTCGAATTTTCAAGTGTGATACGAACAGCATCTATGTTACCTTATTGCCGGCGGAATCGGTAAAAGGGCGTGCCTTTACAGCCTCGTCCGCTTGTTGGTAGGCGTCATACCCATACAGAAAAGGCTGAATTTCTGGACAAGTCCTATGGCTCCGTCAGGTTTTCCGTCATCAACGAAGAAGTGGTTTCGCTCACCATCGACTTGGAAATTTGCAGGACACTTCTTTGCCAAGTTGTGAAGCAAATAGCAAATCCCTCTGCTCTTGTGCCTCGCCGTCGGGCATATGAAACGCGTCCCTCTGCTTGAACGTCTCTCGAACAATCTGCTCACTGCGCGACTTCCGCAGACCTTCATACAGTGTTACTGCCCAAGATATTTGCTCCCTCGATTTAACGTACGACAACAATCGGCCCAGTACAGCTCCGTCTTCCAAACTCGAATTTGCGCCTTGAGCAAGGTATGGGAGCATTGGATGGCAAGAATCACCAATGAGTACGAAGTTCTTCGCAGGGTTCGTCCAAAGTTTCACTTCTTCGCGGTGCATCAACTTCCATTTGTCGACCTGGTCCACCTGGTCGAGAAATTGTGTCAGTATAGGATCCCATCCTGAAAACAGCTTTCTCATTTCCTCGACGGATCCCTTCGACCTTGCCAGTCCATCAGGCAGATCATCTGGGCAGAGGAGGACGATATTGTACATTGTTCCCGAGCGGATTGAATAGGCGACCGCGTGAGAATGTGGTCCGATCCAGAAATGTGCCTGCGGATTCGCGATCCACCGCCTCAACTCTGGGTCCGAGATGTTCTTGAGCTCTAGCACGATCCTGTACGCCAAATCCCCAGTCGGCAACGGCTGGTCTGTCTTACCCAGCATACTTTCCCGGCACTTCGACCAGAGACCATCAGCTCCAACTACTAGATCCCCTCTGTGTCTTCGACCAGAGTCAAAGACCACTTCTGGTCCCGACGGTGTGCTGTCTACCCTGGAAATCTTGGTGCTGAGCTCAATCTTCACACCCAATGACACTGCTTTGCTGTACAATATTCGCTGCAAATCCACACGATGCATGTCGATGAACGGAGCGCCATATTTTCGTCGAATATTCTTGTTGAAGTCTCGTTCTTCGGCCAGTATTTTGCCATCACTATATCTGTGAACAGCCAATACCGTAGGCTCTGCAGCAACGGCCTCGGCCTCTGATTCTAAGCCCCATTCTCGAAACAGTCTGGATGCGTTTGGCGTTATCTGCAAGCCTGCCCCGATTTCTGCTAGCTCTTTCGCAGCTTCGAAGACGATGACTTTGTGGTTGGCGAGTGCACATGAGATTGATGCGGCGAGTCCTGCCAAACCGGCGCCCACAATTATGATGTCCAATTGGATTGTCTCTCCAGCCATTTTCCTTGCTTGTCGACCACACGCAGGCGCTTCTGAGGCCGAGGTTATATAGCATCCATCGGAACACGCGCAAATGGCAACTTAGAACCTGGGTTACATGCTTGCTCGGCTGTTGACAGACCATTGGCTTTTCCGAGAAAATTCTGGTGGGGAGTTGGCCATACGTTCCCGTTCGCATTTGCCGAGAGCCCCTCAATTTCTATTCAGTCGACAATCCGGAGTTGACGTGCCTCCCTTCGGCTCAACTTGTGCTACAACTTTGCAGGTTTGCCCTTTTAACAGCTCGGCTTTTCCGAATGTGTACCTTTTGGGGAGCAAGAGAGTACCACGGCTCAAGCACATGGTGGGCGGTGCGTCCCTGTACGCTCATCCATCCGATTGTTAGGAATCCGAGCTTCAAGCTGCACCATGTCGGGACCTGCGACTCCTGAAGCGACCCGACGAAAAAGGCCCAGAGCGGCACGAGCTTGTCAGCGGTGTCGAACGAAGAAATATCGTTGTGATGAGTTGGAGCCGTGTAGCAAATGCAAGAGTAAGAACCTGATTCTTACCGGGTCGTCAACTCACGCGAGGTATACAGCTTCATTTTCTAACTTCGCGTGCTTGCAGAGTCCAACAAAGCCTGCATTTATGAGAATGCCGCCTCCTTGCGTGAACGGATTAGTTCCATATCCCAAAGTCAACTTGTGGCGTCCAACCAAAGTACAGGCCATTTAGGGCGACCTGAGAAAGATGGCTGTGAAACCCTCCGAGTCGACCGTCGTCCGAATCCCTGCAATCATGACATTGAAGGTTCCGCCAGCAATCTGGAGGGTGAGCTGAGTGAAATCAACCCTCACACCCTGAACAGGGAGTTCCATGGACCGACATCGTCCCTCGCCTTTTTGGCAGCGCTGCAGCGGCGTGTGCCAGATGAGTCCAGTGGACCGGCAGACGGCAGGCAGCAGTCACTTGTGTCCGCATTTCACAACGACACTTTCCTTCCTCAAACAATGTCAGATGCCGGGAACCCATCCCTTCGTCAACACAGATACTATTTTCGACAGTCTCAATTTTTCCTTGATGCATACTTTCGGAACCTGCATTACATTCATCCGATCATTGATCGCGGAGAGTTCCTCTCACGATGTGAGGATCTGTGGTTTGAACGATCAGCAAAGCAACCGCAAAGTTTTGTGGCACTGTATTTCGCAGTCATGGCATTGGGCGCCTTGACGCGAGAGTGGGATGCAGCCTCTCTGGATGGACTGGGTCGATTCGGATGGTCAAGGAAAATGTTTGAGCAAGCCTCGCTTTCAATGGGAAGTTCTCCGTTCAAGACCGACATAGAGACTGTCCAGGCGAGCATTATCATGGCAAAGGTTTGCCAGAACGAGTTGAATCCCCACTTGGCTTACATGTATCTTGGTATCGCTGTGCGGACAAGCCTGTCAGCCGGACATAATCGACATTCTCAGGCTGTTCATGGCTCAGTATCACCACCCACAGAAAATCTGTCTGTCTCAAAGACATGGTGGGGCCTCTATTCCCTAGAGATCGAGACGAGCTTCGCGCTAGGTCGACCTGATTCATTGGGGCCAGACCTGTATCACAATCGAGCCATGCCAGCCATCGACGACACCGAAACAGGAATCATAACGCCGATGGTGGAGTTCGCCAGAATCGTCAGGGAGGTCTCCCGCTTCGTCTTTCTTCCAGCAAGGTCCATATCGCAGAGGATCCAGCGTGCTGATGAGATCGAGGAGGAGATGGAGCAATGGGTAAACTCTTTGCCCGACATGATACGTCCCCAACTTCATAATCTGTCGGACTCATTGGGCACAATGACTGACGCCCACTGGGCCAAGAAACAGAGACACACACTGAAGTTTCGCTATTTCAACGTCAAGATGGTTTTATTCAGACCATTCCTCTTGCATGCAGCGCGTACTCAGCGCTCAAGCATGGGAGGGGCAGCCGAACTGGACCAGCCTGTTTCCAAATGTGTGTCGGCAGCCCGCAACACCATCACCTTCATGCATCATATGTACTGTTCCGCCACTTACTTTCGTACATGGTGGTACAACCTAAATTACACGCTTTACGCAGCCACCATTATCGTTGGCTATCTGACGAAACTGGCCACTGAGATTGAAAGGAGCGAACTACTAGGATTGATCAGCATGAGTATTGAGATACTCAATGCCATGGACGAACATGTTGTTGCCAAGAAGGCTTCTGCAATATTGCAACAGGCATCCGCTCAAATGCAGCACCCCGAGGAGAATATCAATCAGGAGCCATCTCAACAAGTCGGCAACGCCGGGCCTGGCAGCCGGATCTTGAATGGGCGGAGTACGGGTGCTGCAACGAGAGCAAGTGAATCTCCTGCTCCTGATTTGTTCTTAGACTCTTTTGGCGACGTCAACCTCGACTTTATGTCGCAGCTCTTCCCATGGGATGACGACAATTCCTCACTCTGTGCCATCTGAGGACCCGACTCTTTTTGAAATAGTCAGAAGCCAAGTGAGCGCGACTGAGGCGTCTCGAAATGAGAATCAACGGCGAAGCCTCGCCGAGAGTAGGACAAGGCTGGGCAGCGTTTGATCTCAACCCTGCAATTGGAGCGGATGTCCACTGGTCGCTCGGCCCCCTTTCTCTAACCCCTTTGCCATGGGTACAGTCGGCAAATCGGAGCCAGTCAAGAAGTGTCTCAAGCCCCGACCAACAAATGATGAAATCAATGTCGTTCTTGGCTACGACGGTGGACTACAAATATGGGCAGCCAGTTCTGGATTGTTGGCCATCCCAGACATATCCATGCCATCGATCAGTTTTCCTGGCCGTTTCAGAGGGAGAACATACGAGTACATATCAGCTGGTTGTGATTGACCTGGACTATCACCCCAAGCAAGCATACCAGCCTTCTTCATAACATAGAAAGCTGTTCCCAGATGTGTGCAAAGACTGGGGGGAGGCGCTGTTCAAGGGCTACTTCGGTCCCATCGGCGTCGGCGCTATCTTTTACGTCGAGCACACACGCCATTTATTCCCTTTGAGTTCGGTGTTGGACCTGTCTATCGGAGGTTCCGACGACTGGAGGCTAGGAAGAGGTATCGCACATGGTTCGACTTACAGTAGGATTCAGCCCACCCAGGTCATGACGGGAGTGTGAAGGTCCGCTTTCCGGGGGATTCTGTACATCATCACACTCGTTGCGCACATAGAAAACACCACGGTCATCACTCACAAGCATCGGCACCAGCAGATCACCATAATTCGACATAGATAACGCCAATTCTATGACCTTTTCCGTGAGTCCAATCTTCCTATAACACGAATTCTTCTAACGTACTCGGCGCAAAAAGTTCCTCTGCTTTGTACCTCCTCGCCGCCAAACCTTGGTCAAACGAGTACTCTAAGAATTTCTCTAGAACGTGTTTGTTTGCTTCGAATCCGTCCTGCCACCATTTATCATTGCCACCCATCAGGTTTCTGGTCTCATCAACATGATCTTCCAGCCAGGGCAGCATATATCGCAGAGCGGCCCTTTCCTTCAACGGCTCATAAGCCATGTCCAATGCCTTTGCAAAAGCCTTTGTCAGATTCTTCGCGATCCACGGGTTTGCCTCGTACACGCTACGTTTCAGAGCCACGACATGCATGATTGGGAAAATACCCGTGCGGGCATAGTACTCTGCTTCGACACGTTTGAAGTCGGGGAAAAGCCGGGCGACATTGGCTGAAGTGCCGAACGACGAGGGTTTGGTGGCGCTGAAGATGGCATCGATCTCGCCGTCCGCGAGCATTTGAGATAAGTTCTTGCCCAGAGATATTGACGTTATCTTGATGTCGGCCGGTATGTCGTGATGGACCTTGCTGACACGTAACTTTTCAGAGTGCTCGATCGCTCCGGTGAAGAAATGTACGCTTGACAGAGGGACATGGAATTCTTCCGACAAGAGCCCGCGTTGCCAGACAGCGGCCGTCACTGTAAGATGTGATGTATGTGTCAGAAAAGCGGACAGGACAGTCACAAAATTCTCAGGGGGGGGTTTCTCGTCAGGCCGAGGCTTGAATCTCATGCCCACTTACTTTGATACTCGGGGATTCCAATACGCTTGCCTCGGAGGTCCTCTGGCTTGGAAATTCCCGCGTTGCTATTGATGTACATTGACTGATGGCGGAAGAAGCGAGAAGGGAATACTGGCAGCGCAATGAAGGGCGGATGCTCTTGGTTCAAGGTAAGGACGTATGAGGACAGCGACAACTCGGAAAGATCAAACTCCTGGAAGCGGAGCTGGCGAAAGAAGCTGTTCCAGAAATGTCAGCTCCGAGGGTTTTTCCCCTCGAGAATTTGAGACCAAGGCCTGACTCTGGGGCTCACTGACGTTTCTTCCACTCGATAGTTGAGGAATGTGAGATCAATACCGTCGGCGCACACTCTGCCATCCTCAATGGCTTTCATACGGTCATAGTCCCAACAAGCGAAGGATAGCTTGAGGACCATCTTGACGTTTCTTGACGTTTCTTGAGCTTGGCCGACGAGTCCGTTATGAGAGCCCGCGAGGTATGTTGTTGACTTGAAGACTTCGAGGAGAACGGCCGAGACCTAGGTACCGTGCCTAGGACAAGCTATAACCCCACGGCTCGGACCCGACGAGAGCTGGTCATCGCGTGGCCCAGGGCTCACCAGGCTAGCTTCCAAGATGGCGAGGCTGGCGAATCATACACTCAAACCCCGCATCCATCACCCACCATGATCCACGATCGAAAGAAATCCCGGAGAAGGGAACGGACTGAGCCGCGGCTCATTGCGATGGAAATACTGTCCAAGAACGCATATTTACTTCGCAGATCCTTGGACAATGTCGAATTCAGGGTTGACACTGACACTTTCCCGTTGCGTTGTTCAACATGGCTTTCCTACCTGAGGACGGTAAAGGTCGCGACGCCGCCGACCACGTCGAGGCATTTCCTGGCACCTCTGCCGTGTTAGCGAAGGAAGGCGAACAGCCTGAGAAGGAGGCTCCAGTCTACCGTGACAGCAATGGATTTGCTCTTGTGCCACAACCGACTCGTTTCCGAGACGACCCTTTGGTATGAATTATCTATCCGAAATGAGGATTACCCAGTCATCACCGTGCTAACCTCTTGTTGTTACACCAGAATTGGCCGGCCTGGCTGAAGTGGCTTGTCCTCCTCCAGACATCCTTCCTGGCTTTCCTGGGCCCTTTCAACTCCGCCGTGGTCAATCCGGCCTTGGTACCCCTGGCCAAATTGTACCACATCCCCGTCGCCCACGCGCCCTATCAGACCACAACCGTTATCATTGTGGTGGGAGTTGCGCCGCTGCTTTGGACCCCGTTGGCCAACATCTACGGAAGGCGACCTGTCTACCTCCTCTCGACTCTTATTGGAATCGTCGCAACCGTCGGATCGGGGGTTTCAAAGTCATGGGCCACGTTGATCGTGGGGCGGGTGTTTAGTGGGGTTGGCGTCGGTGCGGCAATGGCACTGGGGGCAGCAAGTGTGAATGATATGTTCTTTCTCCACGAGAGAGGAACGAAGATGGGCATATACACCGTTTTTCTAACCAACGGTGCGCATGTGGCCCCTGTCATCGGCGGCTATCTTGCGCAAGCAGCAAGTGTGCGGTGGTGTTACTTTCTTCCGGCCATTGTTAACGCAACCATTTTCGTCTTCATGATATTCGCCCTTCCAGAAACATTGTTCTCTCGCGCCGAGAAACATCTCGCCCAACACCAAGAACGGACTTATTCACAGATGCTCTTCAGCCTTCGGCGGAATGCCTTGCTTGACCGGCGATTCCGCTTGCGAGACATGGCACGACCGTTCGAGATGCTCCAATACCCATCCGTCACCCTCACGTTTATCTGCTATACCGTCACATTCGCCTGGGCAAGCATCCTGCCGGCCGTCACTGTGGCCATCCTGTTCACGAAGACCTACCACTTCAAGTCCGGCGCCATCGGTCTTATGCTGGGCTTGCCACTGTTGATTGGGTCGGCGTTGGGCGAGTTTCTTTCGGGGCCCTTGTCGGACTGGTTCATGTACAGATACGCGAAACGCCACGACGGCGAGCGCAAGCCCGAGGCGCGTCTTCCGGCGGCGTTGGGGAGTATCTTGCTGTGTCCGGCGGGGATCATTATTTATGGCGTCTGCCTCCAGCATAAGACTCACTGGATCGGACCGGTCATGGGCATGGCCATTTCGAGTTTCGGATTACAGCTCGTGACGACTGTCAGCTATGCTTATTGCAGTGATTGCTACAAGCCCCAGTCGGGAGAGATCAGCAGCTTGTACAACTTTGGCCGCCAGATCTTTGCGTTTCCTTTGGGGTTTTACGCGTACGTATTCGATTCCTTCCTTGCATTGAGCCTGCGATTTTGCTGCATGTTCCCTGCATCTTTCCCCTGCATCTTTCCCCTGCATCTTTCCCCGCGGAGTTTGGCCGCGACAGCATGGCCTTTTATAGTGCATATGGTGTGTGTGCTAACGAGTGGTGTTTGCGGTGTTATAGGTTACCCTTTGCCAACAAGATCGGAATTCAGTATGCCTGGCTAACGCTCGCACTCATCATGGCGATGACCTCGATTGGGCCGGTGGTGTTGATATTCAAGGGACAGCAGTGGAGGGCGAGATTGGGACAGCCGCAGTTTCACAAGGACATATGACAACTTGGACAGGGAATATGTACTTACTCCGTACTACTACTCTTCGGGTCGTGTTGAGATGATTCTTGAGATTTGCTGCGACGGGGCCCCTTTCACGGGGAATGCGTAGCCAGTTGTCCAGAAGCACTCGAGGTGAGATGGACCGATATATCACGTTCATAGGTACTCACGATACTCAGTCACAGCGCATGTATCAACATCTCCCTGGGTTGGTCCATAGAGCAGAAGTCCAGTATGGCTCATCCGACGTCGAGCACTTGTAGTCTTATTGGTGACCAGGCCGAGGCATCATCAAGCCTACCTACCTTGATCTAGGATTTCCAATTTAGTAGCCAAGAACTACACGTATTATGACATACCTACCTTAGGTATTCAACACGGTGTGGTGTTGTTTTTCGAAGCTTCCCCGTCATCATCATCATCATCCCCATTGGCCCAAGCTTGGCGTTGGCGGATTTTGCGGACTTGAACTTGAACTTGAACTTGACCACTTCCCCGATCTCATCATTCCATTGACTTTCATCCACTTCATCCATTTCTTTCCGGTTCAATTCCATCCGCCCCAAGTCTTCCGTGCATCGCCAGACTTATGTCCCCTGTGCATCTTGATGGCGAAAGCACACGACAGGGCGTAGTATGGCGGCATTCATCAACTACGACGACACCCTGAATCCATCCTCCCACCCGAACAGCATCCGTAGGGTGAATTCGTCCTGTACCATTTCGCTCTCACCATTCATACTGAGCTCTAATCGCAAGACACGATGCCGAGTCCGAGTGCTTCTTCTATCAAGAAGAGGCTGACCGCGGGCAATGCGTGCACTCATTGTAAACGGCGCAAAAATCGCTGTGATGGGGGAAGGCCTCAATGCGGCCCATGTCGGAGCCGTGGGCTCGACTGTGATTACGCGGGCTCTTTGGTAGCGAATCTTACCGTTGACGAGTGAGTGAGTTGCGACTGTTCCTCTTTGTCTTTGCACTCTGCATTGTTCTTGAATCACGGCTTTCTTGTTACTTTGCTGATTCCCCTGGCCAGCCTTCAAGCTTTACTAGACTCAAAACTACAAGATGGTGCCGGCACACGCAACAAGCAGCAGTCCAACCCAGAGACCAGCATGGGGCACCAAGATCAAGCGGCTCACCAGATGCACAAACCATCGACGAATTACTCGGAGGCCACCCGCAACTTTGCTCAGAACTCATCTAGACCTATTCCTGCTCGCCGCGGACACGCCTCCTGTGGACACTCTGCAATGGAAGGCATTGATGAGGTTCTTGGCAACCCTGACCTAACTGACACCCCGCCCTTATCTACAGCCGCAGACTCTGTCGAACAACCCGCGGGCTATTTCGGAGAATCATCCACCTTCAACTTCGTTCTCAAGATGGGCGCCAGAGGCGCAGACCACACCCAGCAAGACCCTGCAAGACGCCGTTTGTCCACTGGTGGAAGTGAGGCTACCTTTAGTGCCTTGGGACACTCTCCACCAGAAAGACGAGACTTCTCGATTTTGCCGCCAAAGCAGCTTGCAGACAGTTTGATAGACGCGTACTTTCTCCATGTGCATCGCCTCTACCCTTTTGTTCACGAGCCAAGCTTTAGGTCGAGATACGATCAGATGTGGGCGCAGGCTTCCAACGAGCATGTCGAGCCGGTGCCCAGGTGGATGGGGTTACTGAATATTGTTTTCGCCCATGGTTGCGAATTTTGCGATTCGCTTCCGCAAGAGGCCAGTCCAGCGGTTGCATCAGAGTTTCTCAACCGGACCAGGAAGATCGTATACACCCACGTTTTCCGTGAAGGAAGTTTGGAGCTGATTCAAGCCCTTCTCCTAATGTCGCACTACCTGCAAGGGACAATGGAACTGAACGAATGCTGGAGCCTTGTTGGTCTGATGATTCGCACTTCAGTGAGCCTTGGCTTCCACATGAACCCTCCCGAGTCGGTACACTCGGTGGTGGAACAGGAGATGAGGAAAAGAGTCTGGTGGGGCTGCTATATCATCGACCGAACTCTGAGCATGAAGTTTGGTCGTCCGATTTCTACACAAGGAGCTCATCTCTACAAGGTTGATCTACCACTGGAGGTTGACGACCAGTACATTACGGAAAGTTCCGCACAGCCACGACAACCCGAGGGACGACCATCGTTGATTGTTTTTTTCATCCAGACGATCAAGCAGCAAAGTGTTATCGAGAACATCCTCAGCAATCTTTATAACGGTTGCCCCTCGAGCGCCCCAAATGTCAAGCCTTTGCGTAGCCTTGGACAACTGGTCGTCCTAGATGACGAACTTCTTTCTTGGTGGGACAATCTGCCAGCCCATCTCAAGTGCGAGCCGGACCTTCCTGATGGGCCTGATTTTCGACGACAACGCAATGTCATTTATATAAGGCAAGGATATCCCGATTCTTTCCTCCGACAGTGCTGATGTCTCCTTCTAGGTATCTCAATACCCGCTTACTCTTGCATCGACATGCATTTTTGATCTTCTGCCGGCAACGTGTTGAAGATGAATTTCATCAGGCTGTTGCGGTAGCGTCCAGCCGCTGCTGCATTGCCGCTGCTCGGGACACGATCAAGACCATCCACAGAGAATACAGTCGTCGGCTACTGAATTCTCTGTGGTATAGCCTCCACTGTAGGTCATTGTATGTGGCTGCGAAAAAAAAGGCTTTGCTGACAATACCAGATGTCTTCACTGCAATGGGCGTTCTGCTTGCGCTGCAGGCGATGGACAGAACAAGACTAGAATTGCTCGGCGATACTTACCAAGACGACAGTTTGGAAATGGGCATGTCGTTCTTAAGAGCAGCAAGCAGCAAGAGTAATTTAGCTGCTCGATACGTCGATCTGCTGCAGCGTATCCGGAAACGACCAAACGACCAATATTCAATCCATACGGCGCCACGAGACAATCTGATCACCATTCAGGATGGAATCGGTACTGATCCTTCACTCCCAGCGCTTCCTGAGGGAGATCCGTGGCTGGATCGAGCCCAGAATGAGCTCGGAAGCAGCCTCAATCTTGACTTCCTGGACTTTGATGACTTGCTCTACGGTACTGGTCTCCCTCGAGACTTACTTGGTCAGGACTGGTCAGGTTTTGAGACATGACACTGCTCTCGGTCCTTGTTGCTGCAGTCGCGAAATCGAGAGCGCCATGTTGAAGTCAACTGCCGAGAGTAGTGGGTTGAAGAACGAGAACTCACCACACTTTGCACGACTTCATGACGCCTTTCGACTTGGCAGGCGTATTCTTACCAATAAGGCCAGAGACATTCCCGAGGTGAGTCGGCCACTGGCCCGGCCTCGTGAGGGGTCGACCCCTGTCTCTCCGTGGCTGCTCGTCCCCCCGGGTGTGTTCTGTGGAGCGGCTCATGCCGCGGCTGCCTCCCTTTGACGGCAGTTGAGCCTTATGGTTCGTCAATATAAAGATTGGAAAGTTACAATGCGTTCCTCCCGAATTGATCGGCTACAGAGTCAATATGATGTTCAGAGAGGTTGTGAACACGGGTCATCTGAAGACTGTAGGCGCTGCTGTGCCTCCGGCATTGGCCTTCTGCCTCACGGGCATTGTTACTTTTGGCCTCATCTATGTCGTGTATCAGCGATTCTTCTCACCTTTGGCCAGGGTTCCAGGTCCATTTTGGGCTTCTCTGACGCCATTCTGGAAACTGACCTCATTCAAAAGGGGTGATTTCCATGAGACGATATTGACACTCCATCGCCGTTATGGACCAATTGTTCGCATTGCGCCAACTGAGGTCATCATCTCTGACAGATCAGCGATCCGGGAAATCTACAACACCGTTCAGGCTAGAGACTACTTGAAGACGGACTATTATGACGCTTTTACCGCTTTCAGACCGACAATCTTCGGTCAACGAGACCCGCATCTGCACGCTCAACGAAAACGCATCGTATCCCACGGATATTCCATGAACGCTCTTCAGGCCATGGAAAGCTTCGTCCAGGAACGGCTCCAGATATTCATGCACAAGTTCTCCGAGTTCGCAAAGACAAGCACTGAAGTCAATCTGGGCAAATGGTGCCACTTCTTTGCATTTGACGTGATTGGGGAGCTGGTGCGTTTGTTTATGGAACATCTGCACAAATGTCGAGTGGCTTAGTCATGCTGATTCCGAGACAGGCGTTCAGCGAAGGCTTTGGCATGCTCGAGAGCGGAGTGGAAGATGAGCATATTGCTCTCATAAACAAGCAGATGGAGTTTGGGTCGACCATTGGCATGGTGCCATCATTGATTCCGTACACCAAATGGACTTCTCTGGCTATTCCTTGGCTTCGAAACCTGCAGACTGGTCGCGACCGGCTTAAGGAAGTAAGGAAACATTCATACACTGAGGAAAAGGATGAAGTGAACTAACGCATAACTCCAGCTAACCCGCTCTCGCGTTGAGAGGCGCCAGGAGAAGATCAGTGATCGGAAAGACCTTCTCGGTAGATTGATCGAGGCCAAGGATCCGGTCACTGGACAAATGCTGGATGCGATCGATCTGCGGACGGAGGCTTTTTCAAGCATGTAGGTAGTAGCTTGCCACCTCAGCTCAAGGCAGTCTGCTAACACACATCAACAGTGTAGCGGGCAGTGATTCCACCTCATCCGCTCTCGGCTATACTTTCTACCATATCCTGGGCCATCCTAAAGCTTACGACTTGCTCACGACGGAGATACGTGAAGCTTTCCCCCAGCGTCGTTATGGGACCGATGAGCTCCCGCCAACGTATGCCGAGCTGGGCAGACTGCCATATCTCCAGGCTGTTATCAAAGAGAGCTTACGCTTGACACCGCCGGCAACAATCAACCTTCCCCGCTACGTCCCGGAGGGTGGAAGAGTCGTGGCGGGCACCTTTTTCCCCGCCAAGGTGAGTAACTACCTACTATTGAGCTTTTGTTTTTTCTTCTTCCAAAGCCCACCAACGGCGGGCACCACATCATAACTAATACATTCGTCATTTTCTCACAGACCATTGTGGGAATATCGGCCGTCCCAGTCCATCTGGATCCGCAGAGTTTCGGACCGGACGCAGCGATGTTCAACCCTGGTCGATGGATCGAAGGGTCTGGCGGCATCACTCCCGAAGAGATGCAGCGCTACTGGATACCCTTTGGGCACGGGTCTCGGCAATGCATTGGGAAGAATGTTGCGATGATGGAGGTGTGCCTTGCCCCCTGTGATTTCGCGACTGACAATGCTGTGATATACTGACATTGAGTACTAGTTGATCAAGCTGGTGGGGACATTGCTTTTGTACTTTGATCTCGAGTTGGTCGACGACGGGGACGAGAAAAGGAGTGAGATTCCGAGGTCGAAATCATTCTTCTTCGCGAGGATGGAGACGCCGTTGCTTGTCCGGGTGAAGGAGAGGTCATGAGTCATGAGTCATGATATGCGTTTCGGCAGCTTGCCTTTTGCTGCAGCCTTTGACATCTGCCGACTCGATTGACATATTTACCTACCTACGTAGTACTGATCCCAATGTTGTACTATAGTCCAATGGGCATATGATGGTATATAATACTAGTACACATTGTAATCATCTACGAGCGTGTGAAGTCGTAGCAACAAAATCAACCACCCTCCGCCCCCAGGCCTCTTCGTCCGGTATCCCCGTCCCCAGGCTCAACACGGGACTGATGTGATTATGCTGGCCCGGCATCATCTCCACCTCCAGGTTTGATGGGCTCAGGCTCAGACTCCGATCACTAGTACTGGCATTCCGTCCGGACTGGTCGTCGTTGTCTTCCGTGTCCTTCTTCTGCCGCAACCACTCGTCGACAAAATCCGCGGTGGGACCTAGGATCTCGTCCTCGGGATCTAAGGATCCTTTCAAAACTAGGACCGACACGTCTTGAAAAAGGGGTTTGATCGATCTCGATCCGTCACCTTTCCGAGAGGCCCGCAGAAGACCGAGCGGTGCTTTGGAGCGCACGTCGTCGTCGTTGTCGTCGCCGTAATATGCCGCCAGTGTGGGTTTGCGCTCGGGAAGAGCGTGGTCGAAATGGAAGGGGACGGAGAGGAATATCACGCCTTTCAGTCTGGCCTGGTGAGCCTTTGATCTGGTTTCGGCACTGCTGTTGTCGTCGGCAGCTCTGATGCTGGAGCTCAGAAGGCGTCGTCGACTCTGGGCGAAATCCGGCGCGAGGAGGTAGGTGGCTAGATGCACGCCGCCGGCGGAGTTGCCCATGATGTAGAGGTCGAGCGGTGGTGGTGGTGGCGGTGCGTGCTCATCATCATCATCATTAGCAGTAGGGGAGTTCGAGTTCGAGTTTGAGTTCAAGTTGTCGACGACCCATTCGATTGCCAGCTCGAGATCCTGGCCGCCAGAAGGGAATTTGGCGCCATGCGATATCAGTCTGTAATCAATGACGACAGTCTTGATACCTAAGTTTTCGGCGAAGAAGTGGCCTAGATTGGCGTAGACGAGATCCTGACCATCCTGACCATCCTGACCATCCTGCCCGGGCTCAGGTTTAGGGTAGCCCGGTAGGATTTTCGCGCCGTTGACGAAGCCGCCTCCGTACAGGAATATGAAGACCGAGTTGGGGTTGTGGGTGACTGGCAGTGGTGTCTTTTTGTCTGCAGTACCACTAGTGGGAGGTGATGATGGCGATGATAGTGAAGGTGAAGGTGACGGTGAAGAAAGTGAGGGCCGTGATGGTGTGTAGACGTCGAGTTGTTGACGAGGGTGAGGTCCGTAAGGAAATGTTTCACGGCGTGTGGATTTGATGGTTTCGGAATTTTGGCGTAGGAGTGGTGAGTAGGCTTTGAAGGTTGGGAGGATGATTTGCGAGATGGCTTTGCCCAAGGGGGGGAGTTGGTCCATTTCGCACTGGGTATGGTTTGGCCAGAAGGGGGCTGCTTTTGGGGGTGGTGGTGAGTTGGTGAGTTGATGAAGTGCGGAGCGAGTCAACTATGGCTACTCAGAGGAATTGAGGGTGCATTTGAAGTGTCGAGGTCGAAGACGAGGCGTCGCTTCCGATTCAAGAAATGATGCTGGAGGAGGAGAATAAGGATGCCGGAAGTGTTGGGAGAACAGCTACACTGGGAGTACTCCATAGTAAGTAGTAGTAAATGGCCAGTCTTCCTGGACTCGGACTCGGGAATCGGAATCGTTTGTGGCCGAGAATGTGGGCGATGCTCTCTCTCATTCATTGGACTTGAACCTCCACTTGCTCTTGCTCGGGATATCCGAGGGCGAGAACGGACGGGACAATCGGCAATAAGTTCGGGGTACTCTTACGGGGTAGTTAGTCTGGGGGGATTTTCTTCGCGGCAAGGACTTTGCTGATAAGAATGGACGGTAAGTCTGCAAAGACTGAATGGCTGCTCTTTCATAGACATCTTTGACATCTCAAAAGCCAAATTGCAAGCCCCTTTCCACCTTGGAGGTCCTGAGGTCAGGGCGAATACTAGCAGTATCCAAAAAGGGCCCCCTGCGAACGTTAAAGTCCCCTCAAGTCAGCCAACAAGGCACTAGACCACGAATCGTCGAAACCATGACCGGCGAGATACACTACAGTTCTACAAATCCCGGTATCAAAAACCCCCCTCACAAGACCCTGGAAGCCCTCACGACAGCACCAGGCCGCCCAGGACAAGCATACGTTCTCCAATCCTCATGCGGCGAGACGATCTACATCCCCTGCTCTCGCTCCGCGACTCGCCTATTAGTCACGGGCAAAGAAAGCGACAACGCCTTCGCGGTCGTGGGCACCGCCGGCTCGCACTCGGCGCCCATAGGCTTCCACTTCCACCGTGAAGCACACGACATCTTTTTGTGTCTGAAGGGGCAAGTCAATGTCTGGGCCGGCGATACCCAATGCCGGACTCTCTCGCAGGGAGATTTCGCAAGCGTCCCGCCCGGCGTGGTGCATCAGTACCAGATCCTGGGCCCTTACACGGAGTTTGTCGGCTTGATCGTGCCGGGCGGGTGGGAGGAGTTTTTCAGGTTCATTGGCGAACCGTATGGCACTCAAGGGCCGTTGTACCCTTTGACCGACGACCGGAATGTGTTTGAGGTGTTGATTCCAAAGCTCAAAGCTGCCGCGGAAAAGTTTGATATGGTCCCCGTGCCGGATCATCGTGGCGTCGAGCCGCAGCCGTGGGAAGTGGACGAAACGGACAACACGTTGCCTGGTGCTTTGGAACCGTATTTCCTTCGCGCAGGATCCGGCCCGCGATATCTTCTAGGCGGCATTGTCGCCAGTCCGCTGATCGGAACGGCGGAATCGAACAACCGGTTCTCGATCGGGAGTATTGAGGGTTCTTCATGGCACGAAAAACTTACCAGAAGCCCGTTGTCCGAAACGTTCACCTTCGACGACGTCCATCATGCCTTTCAGGTTGCAGATGGTAGCATGACGTTCATACTGAATGGCAGCGAATCTGCGACACTGAATGTCGGCGAGACCATTTACATACCTGCGCGAACGTCGTTCAGCATGCAAATCAAGAGCCGGTATACAAAGATATACGCCTTCATTAGTGGTGCAGGGATTCTGAACTTGTTGTGTAAAGCTGGGGAGCCGTACCATCAGCCCGTTCCTCCTGAAAAGGCACAGGACTGGGATAAAGCGTGTTTGGAAGCGCTGCAAGGGGAGCTTAAATTTCGCATGTAGAAATAGGATGGCTATGGACCAGTAGCTGATTTGCCGATATGCATTGGCCAATGTAATGTGTTTATCGGACGTTATGTCGTCAAAATTATCAGGTCGTTACTCTTGGGGGCCCTGTATACATCAATTATATTTGACGCCAACCAGCCATACGAGCATTCGAACCTGCAAGTTCGGAAAGATACCCTCTCACTCGTCCGACTATGCCTTTCTCATCCAGCTGGAAGCGGTCGTAATTGCTTGGGTTAGAAGCAGAATATCCAAATCCGGTCATTCCGATGCTCGCTGTCGTGTACCTCGCCCAGGTAGTGGCCACGTACTCTTCGACACTGATGATTGGCCTCTCATCTCGCGGGAAGACCTCGTCCCGATAGTCCTGGTCCTGCCTATCGAAGAGATCGAGACATGGCGCACTGACGACCCGAGCCGGAATTCCGTCAGCCTCAAGGGTGGCTGCTGCGGCCACTGCGTAGTGTAAATTGGTGCCACAGCTTACCAGAGTGAGTTGAGCATTGCCAGGATCTTGAAGAATGTACGCCCCCTTAGATACCTTTGAGCGACTAGTATTAGGAACAGGCCCGACGGGATCGCGGCCGAGCGACAAAATCGATGGCGTATGTCGAGACTCCAACGCGATCTTCCATGCTCCGATCAATTCTTCTGCATCGCAGGGTCGAATGTACTGTAAATTTGGCATTGCCCTGTAAAGTGAGTCCAGCTCCACAGGCTGATGGGTCGGCCCATTCTGCCCTTCCGCAAAAGAGTCATGCGTTGCAAAATGGATGACTTGAAGATGGCTCAGCGCGCCCATTCGCACGCCTGGAGCAGCCTTGACCAAGGGGTTAGACAGGATATACACATACACATACTGGATGTGATACTCACGTAGATATAAAACATGAAGAATGTGGCTGTGATGGGTAGGAATGTCCCAGGGTTGTAGGCGGCGATACCGTTCGAGATCGAGGCCATGGCATGTTCTCGAATGCCATATCTGAGGTAACGCCCACTGTAGCCGACCAGGGGATGGAACACGTCTGCTTCGGCATAGTAGACTTTGTTGGAGTTGACAAGATCAGCACCACCACCGCACAGAGCACGGCAAACGGGCCATATTTCTTCAATCAGCTTTCCATTGACATCGCGTGTGGCCGCCCCTTTGAATTGAGAGGAGTCAATGTTTTCAAGGATCTCTAGGTAACCTGTTCCAAGTTGGCCTTGTCGACGCTCGTTCAAGTCAGATGCCTTTTCCGGAAACATCTGCTCGTACTTCTGCATCAGAGCATCCCATTCAGCCTGCAGCCCTTGTCCGTATGTCTGGCGCTCACGGAAATATTGTGAAGCTCGCAGAGGAACCTGATGAGACTTCGAGGGATCTTGTCCATTCCTTGCTTTTGACTTTCGAACGCTCAAGTCATCAAACGCGCCGTGGTGGGCCTTTGCAGTGCCCGCGACTTGAGTTCCGAGACCGATGACCGTCCGTACATTTACGAAGACCGGTCTTCCTCTTGACGCCTGCGCTGTGCGTAACGTTTCGACAATGAGTTCGACATCGTCGCTTCCGCCTTCAGGAACGTCGAGAACATACCAGCCGCATGCTTCCATCTTCTTGTTTACGTCCTCGGTGTTGATCCAGTCAAGCGGCCCATCGCAGGTTACCGCATTGTTGTCGTATATGAGGACCAAGTTGTCTAGTTGAAGATGGCCAGCCAACGAAACAGCCTCCAACGCCACCCCTTCCATCAGACAGCCGTCGCCTGTCATGCAGTAGATGCGGGATTTCACCACGTCATATCCTGGCTCATTGTAGCGAGCAGCCAGGTTTTTGGAGGCAATTGCTAGCCCTACCGCATTTGCGATACCCTGACCCAAGGGACCCGTTGTAACTTCGATGCCAGGCACCTCGATCTCGGGGTGAGCATGGCAGATGGTCTTGTAGCCATTCGTCTTGGCACTTCCGTAGCCTTTGATCTCGTCCATGGTCCAGTTTGGGAAGCCGACCAAATGGTTCAGCGCGTAGAGGAACATGGCACAATGGCCTAGATAAGAGGGTTGTCAGTTCATCAGTATCATAAAGTAGTGGATGAGAGCTCTTTGGAATAAGGCTGACCATTCGAGAGGACAAAACGGTCACGGTCAAACCACTCGGAGTCCGAGGGGTTATACCGCATCACATATTTGTAAAGAGCAACTCCAATGGCACTCATTCCAATTGCTGAGCCGCCGTGGCCACCACCATTGTGGTTGCATATATCAAATATCAGGTTTCGTAGGGTCAGAACCGCATGCTCATCGTCGCCAAGGTCCTCCTGCCATCCATTTAAAATGGCGGGAGCTCCAGCCGAGACGTCGTGCTGGTTGAATTGGGGGGCTTTGAAACCGTTGACTTGTTGATGCGCCTTTGGGTGGACCTGGGAGCCGGAGTGCCCTGGATCGATCTCAACTGAAATCATAGCGACAAGAATGCGCTGCTGAAGATAAAACCTGCAAGTTAGAAGCCCTCAGCTTAGTATGCGACATCATGACTGCTTTATTTGTTTGGATTTGTGGTAAGAGAACAGTCGTATCCGAGCACCCCGAACCGGATAGAGTGCTCTGGATTGATATTCCGACCGGACGTCTAGGAGTATCCCGCCCTCGGGAAAGGGGTTCCGTCAATTCTCAACTGCACCCCACTTCCACGTTCAACAACTGTAAGACACCGTCCCCTGGACATACTTACAAGTAGGACTTTACTGCGGGTTT
This sequence comes from Vermiconidia calcicola, assembly GCA_035928285.1. NCBI lineage: Eukaryota > Fungi > Ascomycota > Dothideomycetes > Mycosphaerellales > Extremaceae > Vermiconidia > Vermiconidia calcicola. The sequence continues at coordinate 691,099 of JAXLQG010000009.1, forward strand.
TAAGATTGCCACGATCTCCCGCATTGAAAACTCCAAGAATTAAGCTCTAGCCGAACACCAAACATGAACGGAACACTGGTCCAGCCGCAACAAGTCTTGAAAGCCGATGCGGACGGTTTCCTCAAGAATAACGTGCTCGACTTGTTTTCACTCGCTGGCCGAACAGTTGTCATCACTGGTGGTGGTAGAGGTATTGGTCTTGCACTTGCTTTCGCCGTGGCCGAAGTTGGTGGCAATGTCGCAATCGTGGATATTCTGTCGGAACCTCACCCCCATTACCGAGAGCTCGAGAAGGTCGGCGTCAAGGTCAAACTGTACAAGTACGGACACCATCTAAAGCCGTCTCTCGTGGAAGTATTCTAACACAATGGAATAGAAGCGATGTTACGAACTTTGACGTGCTGAAAAGTACTTTCAACGAAATTGTCCAAGACTTTGGCCGGATCGACGGATTGTGAGTCTCCCTTCATCCATGAAGTGTCAGAAGACGCTTTACTTTCCGACCGCAGGGTCTTTTATATCAGCGATTGTGTGCTAACGCTCACATCACAGGGTGACAGCGGCTGGAATCTGTCCTGACGAGCCATTTGTGGATCGAAAGCCAGAGTCTGTTGCTCGGTGCATGAGCATTAATGTTCTCGGTACCTATTATGCTGCACAATTGGCTACGGCACAGATGCAACGCCAGGAGCCGCTCAAAGACCCTGCGAGGAGGGGATCAATCGTTTTCATCGCTTCAATTGCTGCTTACGTGGCAAGCAAAGGTCAGACGACAAGCGACTACTGTGCGAGCAAAGGAGCTGTACTGTCCTTGGCGAAAGCACTTGGAGTCGAGTTGGCAATGAGTGGTATCAGAGTCAACAGTATCTCTCCAGGGTCCGTGGGCGTTCTGACCATGTCTTTTACCTACAGATTTGCTGACTAGGTTGGTGTTTCTAGGTACATGATGACCGACATGACTCTCGACCTTGCTCAAAAATATCCACACTTAGGGGCAATCATGACGACCGAACCACCAATGCGACGGATGGGGGATCGAACAGACTTGAAGGGTCTGATTGTGTATTTGCTCTCTGATGCAAGTGCATACACGACCTCGGAAGATCATCTGGTGACGGGAGGGATTCATGCCGGGCGCCTTCTTTGAGACTCGCCAATAGTATTTTGGTGCCTCTGCAACTCACTTGCTGTCCCTACAAACTTGATGAGATGGTAGGGAGTTGTATTGGAAGGAGACGATGGATTGCTGGTTTACTGCAAAAAAGTCCGAAGAAAGTCTGCTTTTGGGCGCCGGAGCAGCAGGCTTTCGATATTGAACACTGGAAAATTACAAACAATCAAGAGAACTCCAACAGAGACGATCATTGCTATCCTCTCCCCCTAGCAAATATCTCCCAGTGAATGCATACAATACCAACGCCCATCCTGCATGCCGGGAACTTCTTCTGCTGCGTCATGCCGGTAATGATCCAGGCCAGACCGTTCCAATGCGCCAAAACATCCTAAACCTGGCGGATGTGCTTAAAGTGCCCGGTATCCTCGTCATAATAATATGTTGCAACAGTCACTCCATAAGATCTCTGCGGGACGAAAAGGCGTTAGCCGAAAAACGTTCTCTACAGTCAAGCCAAAATGGGCTTTGCACCGTATACTTACCGGCTCTACACAAAACACTCGTCCCCGCGGAACCTCTACTTCCGTGATTGCTTCCCAGTTGAGTTCTTGGAAGTAGGCCAGTAGAACACGAGCTACCGCACGATGGGTAATCAGGAGGACGTGATCTTCCACTCGTTCTAACTCCATGATTATAGGACGCAGCCGATGGATGACATCCGCATAGGATTCTCCACCCGATCCTGGCCAGCGATAATAGACCGCATTTTGCTGCCGCATGGCCATTTCTTCGCCGTGGAGGCGATATATGTCGGCGAATGTCAGGCCCTCCATCTTTCCCGCGTGAAGGTCATTCAACATGCGGAGGTTTCTCACCTTGTATTCGTCCTCGTCGAAAAACTGGCTTGTCTCTATGGCTTGAGCCATGATCGAACTCCACACTTGAAAGCCCGGGCGGGCCACTTGTTGATTCAAGGTGTGAAAGCGGACCGCAGTTCCATTTTCAATCCTAGGATTTGCGTGGCATTCTTGATGCCCTGATTTTGTCACCTCCCACACGTGCCGCTGCTCCTTTATAAAAGACGAAAGCGCCGAGGCGAATCTGGCTCCTTTGGGGCTCAGTGACGAACTTCTCCCTATTTTCCCTTGCACATCGTCGTGGCTCTCTCCATTCCGGGTAATCCAGATTTGACGCTCGTGCAATCTGAGGCTCAGCAAATATTCAGTGGCTTGAACAGACAAGGGTCCGTTGATGCAGTTCGCAATCACACGTCTTCCCACATCTATGAGCTGCAGGTAGGGAAATTCTCTCTCGTCCTCGCTTTGGTCCATAGAGGTGTACTTCCTCTCGTAGAGTTCGATTCTCCGTCGAAAGTCGGCCAACGCGCTCTCCGCCTCATGTTGTCGGTAGTCGGGCCCGGATAGTTTAAGTTGCACATTCTTTTCGAGAAGGTCTTGATCATAGCAACAACTCTCCAGGAAAAGAAGCTCCACATTTGGACCAGCCTTCGTCCGTATGCGATGTGATACAGCTTTCCGACGTTGAACAGTGCTGTTCGTTGCATCCAGGATTCCGACAGAAGACCTTGCTTGCTGGAGCCAACTTAGAAGGTCGTCCAACGTGCGCAGTGCGATTTCGTCACGTCGTGTCACAGCGTCTGCGTCGTCGGGGTCGAAGAATTCGGCCGGATGGTTCAGATAGGCGTTGGAGCGGGTATCCTCTTCACTTTGTGAGACTGGGGACCTTCTACGGGTCTGGCCGGCATTGAACACTCGAGTCTCGAGTTGGAGCCAGTTGAGATATCGAGCAAGCTTTTTCGAGACGTACGACTTGCCCCTTGCCGGAAGGCCAACCATGACAATCACCAATTTCGGCCCCATGGCTTCTTTTCGTTTCTCGAAGCCAGAAGGCTCAAGACCACAACCAAAGTCTCCCATTGTTGTTTGCTCGCATCCCACCGACAGGTAATCCGCAGATGTGTAAGAAGAAACAGCCTTCCTCCTACCTCGATTTCAAAATCGGAGGTCGTATACTGCGGATTTGCCGCTCAACGTGCATAATCCTGCTATCCCAGCCTGTGCTCACTGCATCACCATTCCAACGAACAAGAACCGTTTTCAAGTTTCACCAGCCCCCGGCAGTCAATGGCGCAGGCCCGAGTCCATCATCGGGGTCCCGGTCACGGAAAATGAAATAATGAGGCCGTTCTCTCCGCACGGAATTTGGAACCCGAACGATGGGGTCCTTGCCCCGCCGGGAAGCATTACAATGATCTTCTAGATTGACTGACCAGAAGGATTGCATCGGGTTAGGGTTTCCCCAAGCTCTTCTCCCTACGCGTACTAGTATTTGTAGGACACTGCCTGTGGTGGTTTTGTGTATTTCGCCTGTTTTTCTCCACGGACCTCGGCATATCAACTCATTTCGCTCCCATGTATCACACAGACGCCATGGGTTCTTTGACAACAAGCAGCCGCGGACATTACCTTGTCCAGAGCAAGGCATTCCAGGCTAAAGACATCGAACTGGCACCGCCTGGCCCAGACGAAGTACAGATCGCGCCGCGGTCAACGACCCTCTGTGGCTCGGATCTTCACTATTACACTCACTACCGCAATGGCAGCATTACCGTTAGAGAACCACTCTGTCTTGGCCATGAGTCTGCGGGTGAAGTTTTGATGGTCGGCAGTGAAGTGAAGGACAGGAGGGTTGGCGATAAAGTGGCCATTGAGTGTGGTGTTCCATGTTTGGAATGCGAATTTTGTCTGGGGGAACGATACAATCTTTGTCCCAAGCTGCGGTTTCGAGGAAGTGGTGCCGCTTTCCCTCATTTCCAAGGTACCATGCAAGGGAAAATCAATCACCCAGCAAGGTGGACACATAGGTGCGTCACACTGAAAATGAACGCAGTTTTGGGCTGAACCTTTTTGAAGACTCCCTGATGCTCTAACCTTTGATGATGGAGCTTTGCTTGAGCCTCTCTCTGTGGCCTGCCATGCTGTTCGGCGAGCCAAGGTCGTACCGGCATCGAGTTGTCTTGTCATCGGAGCCGGTGCCGTTGGACTGCTTTGCGCTGCTGTAGCACGCTTCAAGGGCTGTTCAAGAATAGCCATCTGCGACATTGACAAGCATCGTGTCGACTTTGCCCTGCAGAACGGTTTCGCTCAGATTGGATTGACTGTTGAAAGACGGGTCGCCACCAACATCGAGGAAGAGTTGGCTAACGCGCGAGCACTTGCCCGCGACATGGGCGATCTGATCTGGCCAGATACTGGCCCTGCAGGACGCTTCTCTATCGTCTTCGAGTGCACGGGCGTGCCGTCTTGTGTGCAGACTTCCATCTATGTAGGTGGACCTCCGAATTTTGACTACCTCACCCGTCTATTGACATCCCATTAGGCTGCAAAGTCAGGAGGCCGCGTCATGCTGGTTGGCATGGGCACCCCAAACCACACTTTGCCACTGTCCGAAGCTGGCGCGCGAGAAATTGACTTGATGCCAACCTGGCGCTATGCTTATTGCTATGAGGAAGCCATGAAAATAATGTCCGTTGTCATCAATGATTCCTCCACGCCAGACATCCGGAAACTGATCACGCATCGTTTCAATGGGTTGGAGACCTTGTCGGAAGCCTTTGGGTTGGCAGCTAGTCCGCAGGATGCCAGCGGCAATCTGGTTGTAAAGGTTGTCGTCAACAATTAAGCGTTCATGTAGAGAACATGAGACTTCGTTGACCTTCACGAAAGAACCTAGCTTTTACAAACCATGCGTTGGCAGCGCTCAAATGATGCCAGCCATGGTCAAGTGACATTCAGTATTCCAGACCCACGATCGCGCAGGAAAGGAATGGAAAATAGTACTGTTGACCAACGTCAGTCCCAGTCATCGATGATTTGTTCAATAATTCATAATATTTGTTGACAAACCCTTGAAAACCGTTAGACGACGGCGGCTTTCGAGCGCTTGTAGATGCGTGGTTCCCGGCGACCAACTTAGAGATTGAAATGGTTGGATTTCTATAACAGTAACAGTTCCTCCAAATCCAAATGTCGCAGAACGAATGGCTCATCCGCTGATATCATATATCGGGATTTCACAAGATCCCGCGGTCACAGCATCCTGATTCCAATCCTTGACAACAGGCACCAGTTGCAGGAAGATCGGTATCAACCTGTCTTCTCCAATTGCATAGAGCTCCTCCTTCGGGCATATTGCACCGCCTGCTGCAACACATCCAGTTCTTCGATCGAAGCGTGGTCCCCAAAAGCCTCATCCATCTCCTCCAAGGTCTTGCCTTTTGTCTCTGGCACCAAGAAGTATGCCCATACTCCAGCCAAGAAACAAAACGAGCAAAAGAAAATATACGCCCCGTAATGGATCGACTCGATCATTGGGGGTACAGCAATACCAATGATGAAATTTGACAGCCAATTCACCGCCACCGCAAGTGCAACGCCGTGTGATCGGCACGACGTTGGAAAGACCTCGGGCGGCAATGCCCAGCCTAGAGGTGAGTATGAGACCCCGTAAACCATGATAAAAGCAAACGCCATGGCGACGCATGCCCAGCCAGCCGCTTTGTGAGAACTCCAATCCTTCTCAAAAACGCCGGACAGGACCGCAATCACGAGGTAGCATGCTGCGCTGCCGAAGCCGCCTATGATAGCAAGAGGACGACGACCAACTTTGTCGATTATGCAGAAGCAGATGACAACCGCGACGATCTGGAGGACGTTGAAGATGCCTGAAAGGATGAGGGCCATTTCACTGGACTGCCCGATCGACTCGAACAGAGTAGGCGCGTAGTAGATGAAGGCATTGATCCCCGAGAATTGCTGGAAGAAACAAACACCGACGCCAACAGCGACGCGACGCCAGAGCTTCTTGGAAAAGAGGTCGAGCCATTGGAGGATCTCGAGCTTCACGCCATGGACGCCGGGATGTTTGCGCTCTTGGAGAGCACGCTGATATTTCACCTCGGCGAGGATACCTTGAAACTCGATCTGTACGCGGCCGTCGGTTGGTGGAAGGCGGCGAAGTTTGCAGAGGGATTGTAGACATTCGTCGTCTCGCTCGACGAGGGCGAGCCAGCGGGGAGAGTAAGGGAAGAATTGGAGCCCGATGCCGGTGATGAGGGCGGAGACCATCTGAAGGCCGAGGGGAAGGCGAAAGGAGGCTTCGCCGGCCATGTACCTGGTTCCGAAAGTGATCCAGAAGGCGATAACAACACCGGTAACGATTGAGATGGATTCGAGGACTAGGAGGGTGCCTCGGAGATTGGGTGGAGCTATCTCTGAGATGTAGAGCGGTGCGCCCTGTGGTGTCATCAGTACGCCTCGTCAACACAAGACAGGGAACAACCTACCATAGCCAAAGTTCCTACACCTATGCCACCAATTGCTCGACCAATGACCAACATTGGGTAGTCCTGCGCGGCAGTCTGCAAGATGGCACCAATAGTGAAGATGACGACCACCAGCAGGATGGCTCGCTTTCGAGAAATCTTATCCGCAATCCAGGGAAAAACGAGGACTCCAAAGAAAGATCCAAGCTGCAACATGGCGGTCATGAAGCTTTTGCCGAAGGCGGATTCAGTTCGAGGAATCGCGTCGTGGAATTGAGGCATGACATTGATGATGGACATGACACCCTGGTCGTAGCCGAAAGAGAAACCACCAAGGGAGGCCAGAAAGGCAGCCCAGAAGACATAGTTGGAATTGAGGAGACCACGAAGTCCATCAGGTCCATAAGAGACATGCTCGGCTACTTGCAAGATATTTGGTTCAATTGTGGTTGGAGCATATTCGTTGTGCTCCTTGTGAGCGGTCTTGACTGGCCCTGATTCGTAATCCATGGCCAAAGAATTGGATGGTTTGTTAAGCTCGCCTGGCACTTTAGCCTTGTCAAATGTATTGATACTCTGGGTAAGCAAGGTTGCTGTCCAGAGGCTGTGTAGGAGTTGGGTGCCTTGGTCACTTTCTCTACGTGGAGAACATACAAGATATATAGACGTCTGAGAGCGGGTCAATTGGCGTTTTAGTCCGGGGTTTGGCGGGGGTGGATGTCACCACGGAACCCTTTTTCCGTCCCGGGCCTGATCCCACAAAGTATACGGAGAAATCGTCGCATTCCGCCCAAGCTCGACAATGCCCAGACTGGCCTAAAGTCTATCCGCCTCCCACCACGACGACTCTGTTCTCAGTGCCTATCAAACCAGGACTCTGATACAGGGAAGGGAGGGTCGGAATCCAAGACCCGTGTCTATCTTCTAGCTCGTTCCGGTGGATTATAGGCACACCACCCTTTGCAGCATGGGTGTCACGGATCCCCAATTCCGAGATTTTCGACGGCGCCATTGTTGCAAACGGCAGTCGCATCGTTCCACAGTACCCTATACACAAGTACTTAGTAGTTGACTCTGCAATCAAGAAATTCCCTCCCGCAGCCATTTAATATCTCCTCCCTTGCGTGTGTTAGGGCCTCACTCTGAATTGCACCTTCAGAAGCCCACCTTGGATCACATCATGTCGCCCTACGATCGGAGTATCAGTGTTATTATCATTGGCGCCGGGCCAGCCGGCATCGCCATGGCCTACCGACTGAAGCACGACCTGGGGTTTGAAGACTTTACCATCTATGAAAAGCTTGACGGAGTTGGGGGGACCTGGAGGGCGAACACATACCCAGGATGGTGGGCTTCCCTCAACTCTTAATCTCCTTGCGTGCAAGTGCTCACAAGTCTTTTCAGTGGTTGCGATCTGCCTTCACATCTCTACTCGTTCAGTTTCAACTTGAATCCGAACTGGTCCAAGCAGCTCTGTGAACAGCCGGAAATTCTGCAGTGTAGGCAAATCCAGGCGGCTCACACACATGGAACATTTCGCTAACAACGCCTAGACATGGAAGACACTGTGGACAAGTTTGATTTGCGACGACACGTCCATGCGGAAGTTGAATGTCTCGGGTCCAAATGGAACCCGGCGAGAGAGAAATGGGATGTCCAGCTGAAGGACCTCAAAACTGGGATCGAGTTCGTACGAGCCGCCTCAGTCTTTGTGTCTGCGGTTGGTGCAATCTCCTTCCCAAGGAACGTCAAATTCCCGGGAATGGAGAAGTTTCACGGTCCGATGTTTCACACAGCCCGCTGGGATCATACGGTTGACTATACCAACAAGAGGGTTGCCGTCATCGGAAACGGCTGCAGCGCAGCTCAGGTCGTTCCGGCCATCGCGAAGAAGGTCAGTTTCGTTCAACAATATGCTCGAAGCGGACAGTGGTACCATGCACGACCAAACCACCAATTCACTGGCCTAGAGAAATTTATGTTCAGATGGCTTCCATTTTGGCAAAGGCTTCTCCGCCTGTGGATTTTCCTGGACGCCGACGAACAGACCACCACCTACTTCCCAACACCGAAAGGCGTCAAAGCACGAGTTGCTGCCGAGGAGGAATCGAAAAGATACATTCACTCCATCACCCCGAGGAAATATTGGGACTCGATTGTGCCTACTTTCCCCTTGGGTTGCAAGAGACGCATCTTTGATCCAGACTACCTGGAGGCACTTAACCGACCTAATGTGGAGCTCTTGAACCATGGAATCCGTGAGATCACTGAGACGGGTATCGTCAGCTCTGGTGGCGTCCAAGACGATTTTGACATTATTGTACTTGCCACTGGGTTTGAGGTCGCACAATTTCTGACCCCCATGGAAATCATCGGCGCCCAGGGGACCTCGCTGTCGCAGCAGTGGAATGAGTGCCGAGGTGCACAGGCTTATCTTGGTACTTATGTTCACAATTTCCCCAACTTGGCCATTCTTTTTGGGCCAAACACCTTTCCAGCAAACAATTCCGCCCTCTTCGCCTGCGAGACCCAGGTCAACTATACTATTCGAACATTGATGAAACCTCTTCTCGATCGACGAGCCACAATCATCGAGGTCAAGCAAGCGGCTGAAGACCGGGAAACCCAAGCTATTCATCAAGGCTTGCAGAAGACGGTCTTCTCAGGGGATTGCTCGAATTGGTACATCGGCGCTCATGGGAGAAACGCTGCATCATGGCCAGGCCGAGCAATTTCCTTTTGGTGGAGAACATGGTTCCCTGACTGGAAAGCGTTCAACATGGAAGGTGGATCTCAATTCTGGTGGCTAAGAGCTTTGAGGAGGAATTTGCAGCATAATTCGACGTTGCTCGCACTGGCAATCCTCCTCCTCGCCACCAGCAACTTTCTCTCTCTCTCCAAAACGTTGTTGAGTAGGACGGGCGACGTCTGGTATGCCAAGGTGAAAGGTGTTGTTAGTTAAGTCGGCTGATGAACGAGATATACATTCTTGTGTTTTGTCTTACAAGAGATATATCAGCGCCGAAGACCTGCATGTTAAAGGCGTAACGGTGAAATGTCTAGAATTTGTAGGTTTACTATTTACAAGGACCGATCCAAGCGATCAGCTGGTTACAAAAGATCGAAAATATGACAATGGCTGTTCACTGCTGGCGAACAACAGAAGACAGTGATGTTCGTTCTTCAGTGCCCACCCTTTTTTTCTCCGATCGACTGAACTTTTCCTATATCGTGGGGCTCCGACCGCGAGATCTGCCGCATCGCCTCTGCATAATCAAAAAGTGAGTCTGTATCGACTTCGTCGTCAGAACGCTCGTTTTGCACCTGGTGGACGCTCTGCTTGTACCGCTCCAGTTGGCCGCGCACCAGCGATAACGTACCAGAGCCCGTTTCCGCCTCTTGGTATCCTTCTTCCAGTGCGGAGTCACGGTGATGACTTCCCGGATCCACCATCCTGGTCCCGGACATAGCATTCTCGATGTGGTGGACCTCGGGGTGGTCGTTCTTGTTCCCTTTCGGGCTTGTACTAATATTCCCCTCAACATGGCCACTGCTGCTGCTGCTAGCAGCATTAACTCTACCCTGGATCCTGACCCTGGATTTCACTTCTGGGACGTCTTCCGACCTCACAAGCGTGCTGTCGCCACCACCAATGCCGCGGCCACTTGACGATCGATGGGTATTGCCGTCGTGCTCACCACCATCGACATGCTGTAAGACGCTATTTCTACTCGTGCCTTGGCCGACAATCTGGATTAGCTTATTGAGGATGGCGAACTCGAGCTTAAGCTTGATCGTGTAAACGACGCTCTTGAAGGTGCGCTCGTAGTTGAGCAGGTTTTTATACTCGACGGCGAGTAGGCCGATATCGAGCAGGACGATGATAACGTTGATGGTGAAGAGCTGCCACATGGTGCGTCGGGTCTGGGTCCCCATATGGACAAATTTGAGTAGACGGACCGTCTCGTACACGTATAGACCCGAGATGATGAATTCCTGCGTGCAAAAAATGGTCATCTGGATTCTTTCGAGGTGGACCCACGCAGCCGTGGCGTTGGCCTGGTCAGAACCGTACGCCGAGGCGAATAGGACAACGGTCGTCGGAATATGCAGAGCAATGGCATCAATAATGATCATCCACTTGATCCAGTGTAGGACGCGCCGGTTTTGGACGATCAGGTGTAGCCGTGAGTACAACACGACGGACTCACCCGTCACCATTGATACCCAACCGACCGAGTCGAACAAGGACCCGGCCCAGGCGACCATGAAGTCAAAGTAGAAGCTTAGGAAGCCAATGTTATAGGGGATGACGCCTAGCGAGGTGATGAAGAGCGACCAGAAGTAAAGCCCTGAGTAGGTACGGAAGGTCGTAAAGATCAACAGCAGGAGTTCGAGGGCATTGTAGGTTGACACAGTCATGGTGCATAGCACCACGACTGTGGACACATTGTAGCAGGGTGTACCGCTGGGAAGGGCTGGAACCTGATTCGTCTCAGGCATGAGAAGAGTTGGTGTTTCGCGGCGCAAGAAAACAGTGATTGGGGATGTTCTCAGAAGTTCCACCAGCAAATTTTGCAATCTGCTGCACCCCGACGGTAGAACCGTCAATTGGTAGATGAGTTTCAGGATTCGAGTATTGTCATATGTCTGTTTCCAAAATTTAAGCAAATCATCGAGGCGTGCTGTACTCCCCGCGCGTTGATCACCACAGAAGCTCTGATCCTGAAAGCGGACACCAGTAGTTGACTTCGCTTACCAGCAGTGAGGGCGAAGAAAACTCCCCCAGATTTTGGGATTATTCATTGATTGACTTTTCAGCGTCCGCTTCGTCATTATCCCGGTGGCCGGGTGTGTCATTGGTGGACGGAGCCTGTTCAAACCATAGGTCGATTGTGCTTCGGTTACCTCGAACCTTTGTGCTAAGCCATTCCGACAAATCAGGCTTTCACAGCTCAGAATAGTCCAAGGATGTTGATTTGAGGAGTCGACTGGGATCTTAATTTGAGCCAATAATGATTCGAGTCTGGGCCTGGCGACGTGCTTACGGTAACCAGTTCCCGACAACTTTCGTGTCGTTGGATGGTGTGGAGGGTTCGAAAGGCGTAAGCGTGGAATGTCGATGAACGTGGCTTCTACAGCAGTCACGCGCATCATCTGCATACCTCCCACAAGTGGGAAGTCCGAGTAGAAGTCTGAGTAGCCACTGGTCTACAGACTTGAACTTTTGTAAAAGTACTCCGTAGGTAAGCTTCGAAATGCACCGAGAACTCCGGGATCCGTTTCCCGCACAGTCCCCGAAGATTAGATATAATCAAGTATGAGACCATAAAGAGATCGAAGTGGTTTGCAAGAGTGAGAAGGCTGAATCGCTGAGTCTACAATGATCGGTTTAGAGGGTAAAAGGGTCATCGTCACCGGTATGTTATTGTTCAAGTACCAGGGGTTTTCCTTTGCTCACGATATCCCAGGTGGAGCTCGCGGCATAGGTCTCGGTATTGTGACGGCCATCATTGAAGCAGGCGGACAGGTAGCAATCATCGACCTTCTCCCACAGCCACACCAAGACTGTCAAGCGCTTGTGAAGGAATCCGGGAAATGTCATTATTTTTGGTATGTGGCGCCGTCCTTTGTCACAACTCAACAAGGACGCACATTAAGGATTTAATATAGTGGCGACATAACGAAGCTAGAATCTCTGGAGCCAGCCTTCGCCAAATGTGTGAGTGCACTTGGAGGCACTATTGATGGAATGTCAGTTCAAAACCAACCTGCCCTCCTTTGCGAGTTCTATCCGAAGCACACTGATACTAGTATCGAATAGTGTCACCAATGCTGGAATTGGCACCGACAAGTCCTTCCTTGATCACACCGTAAGCCTCGGCCTCTTATCTGTCCACGATACGAACCTTTACTAAAACTTGTGTCTCAGCTGGAGGATTTCAATAAAGTGGTGACGGTTAACGTGAGACTTAACCATAAGCACTGAACCTCCTCATCTACGGTTAGCTGAAACGTTTCTAGCAAAACGGGACATTCTTCCCATCTCAACTCGCAGTCCGGCAATTACTGTCGCAGCCGCTCAACGAAGTCACGAAGAGCAGAGGTAGCATAGTGATGATCGCTTCTCAAGCAGCATCGAACAAGTGCCCTGGTCATTTCTTGACAGCATACGGTGGAACCAAGGGGTTCGTGAAGTCCTTCTGCTTGCAGCTTAGTCATGAGCTGGCGGCAACAGGGATCAGGTCCAACAGTATAAGTCCAGGGTAATGTTATTCTCACGCGGAAGGGCTGACCGCAACTTCCCAGGCTTAGCGGCGACTGATTATGAAATAGCTACATCGAAACAGATCTCAACCTGGAACTTGCCAAAACCAGGCCCGATGTCAGCTACTACTTCCAAGAAGCACCACCAATGAAACGCTTAGGTCAACCAAAGGACATTGCTGGCGGGACGGTTTACCTTCTGTCTGATGCCGCAGCGTATGTGACCGGGATTGATCTTAGAATCGACGGTGGGATGAGTGCTGGAAGCGGTCTAACTCGCTAGAAGGAAGACACTTGCAATAAGTTGGCCTATTTCGGTTCTGAGGGGGTGGACACTCCGGAATGCATCTTGCCAGGCCGAGGGATGTTTTGTGAAGGCCATATATTTGTGTCCAACCTTCAATAAGTACTAGCTCGGAACTTGTAATCACACAGCGGGCTGCAAAATGGGAAAGCTCCAATGCCATGATGCTGAAGCTATCGCATTGGGATGCACGGTATCACTGCAGATACGAGCACTATCGGTGCCGTGATGGGCTGTGCGATCGTACCAGCCAGAAGCATTCAGATAGAAACCCTTGTAAGGAAGCTATTTGTTCGGTCGGCACATGCCATTTCCAACATGAGTTTCCAGAGATGCGACAAAGGGGTTCAACGCAATACCATGTGACAATTTGGGGTCCCAGAGCATGATCACTACTAGTAGCTGAGGATACTAAAAAGTAATCTCCACCACATTCATCTTCCAGAGTCGTCGTGCTAGCCATGGGAACTGTAGCGGGTGACAAATTTCGCATCAAAGAGAGTCATCTCTATCCTCTAGCTGAGCGAAACCCAAGTATGTCAGACATAGGCATCCCAGCCACCTAGAACCGCTTGATCAGGTATATAGTTACGGGTCCCCCTGGTACCCTTAGGCACTCAACAGAGATCTCTTACGCCTTCTTTGATAAAATAACACGTCGGTGGAGTAGCACCCGGTGATACGAGTATATCCTGAACATTGGAAAGATTCATCATTGCCCAAAGCTAGCCCGTACATCTAGATCATCCCACTGCGTTATGGTTCTGTCTGCTATTCGTCTGTTTTATTCTTGTGCGCGTAGATTTTTCTCGTCGCATCCCTCACTTGGCCACGGTCTCCATAGGGTAGATTTCATCTTTGCCTGTCACCGTGTCTAAAGCAGGAGGGCTACGGACCTCCTCCGCGTTGTATTCTTTTTTGGAGGGCGATCTTCTCTCGTCGCATCTCCCTGGACAGTTTGACACCAAAGCCATTCTGGAAGAGAGTGAAAGCTTCGTCGACCGACAGGCCCTCTGAAGTAAAAGAAAATCAGCAACTCTTCATAGCTCAATCCAGGGTCATGCCTTACTAGTTTCAGGATAGCAGAGGTAGGCAAGCGCAAGCCCGATGAGAACGAAACAAAGATATAAGCCGTATATTCCACTGGGAGTAAGCGTTTCGAGCCTAGAGTTAGGTCAGAAAAGCCAAACAGTGCTGCACGCAAGGGTATAGGGGTAACCACTCGCTAAGGAAAGACACGGCGACCACCAGGTTTGCCGTAAAACTTGCGGTAGTGCTGACAGCACTGCCTGCTGCACGGATCTCAAGGGCAAGGTACTCAGACTGGTACCAACACAGGTGGACGTAGGTGGAGCCAAAACCGGTGACGAAGATGACAATTCCGGCTATGACTAGCCCAACGAGTTTTTGAGGATACTGGTAACCTTCCACGAGGACGCCGCCTGTGGGCTTGCACATATAGTAGAATGCAATGAGGCACCAAGTAAGGCCGACGATCATAATAGGACCGAATTTCATCAGTAGCCCACGGCGACCGATACGGTCGACCATGACCATGCCGCAGAGAAGGAAGAAGGTGTTGGTGATTGAGGGGATTAGACCGCCGACGGAAGGGTTGGAGAGGCCCAGGAGTCCGAACAGAGTACCGGCGTAATATAGCAGCGTGTTGTAGCCAGTAAACTGACCAAAGACCTGGATGAGGCTGACAGTGAAGATTGAACGACGATATGGCTTGTGACTCCACAGCTTCTTGGAACGCTGCCAAAAGGTGGTCGAGCGTTGCAGAGCTGTGGTGGCAGCGACGTGTGTTTTGACGACCTTCAATTTGAGCTCGATGATCTCGGGTGAGGCGTACTTGTAGATTGTCTGGAGTACTTCACGGGCCTTATCATCTTGACCACGGAGGATGAGAACGCGAGGCGATTCTGGCAGCCGATGCATGAGGGCGAGTTGCAGGAGTGATGGCACGACTCCAAGACCGAAAAGGATGCGCCAATTGTGGTCGACGTTGTTGTAATGCCAAAGGTAGGGCTGTAATCGTGTAGCGTAAGAGATGTGTAGGTTGGTAAAGGTGATAGTCTGACAGAGAGGTAACAGGCGTCGTTGGTGGGTCGCAGCTGCCATGGCCTAACAACGTGCTGCATACCGGCGCCAATGGCGACACTGACTGTCTGGCCGAATGGGATGCAGAAGCCGTTTGTCCCGACACACCACCCACGAGCTTTGGGCGGAGCCAGCTCGGTGATGTAAAGAGGGCAGATCACCACAGCTCCACCCACTCCAACGCTGAGGATAAGTCGGCCAGCGATGAGCTGGGCTAGAGAAAAGCTCGACGCGATAAAGATGGCACCAGCGGTGAAGAACAAGTCCGAGATCAATAAACAAACCTTTCGGCCCCATTTATCAGCAAAATGGCCCAAGATGGCTGCTCCAAAGATTGAGCCGATCGTGGTCGAAGCCGTCGCGATCTCTTGTTGAGCATAGGACAGTGGTTTGCCGGTCAATTGGCTTCCAACGTAAGGAAGAGCAACCCCGACGACACCGGTGTCGTAACCGTACAGGAATCCACCAAGTGCCGCAGAGAAGATCAAGAAGCCCAGGTAGGGTGTCATTTTGTCTTCATTCTCAGCTTCAATGACCAGCCCTCCGACGTGGTGAGTATGTTCTCTTTGTTCCACCCACCTCTGGGTGACAGATTGATGCCTCGATGGCGTTCCGCCCGAACAATCTCATCTCGAAACTCCATGCTGCAATAGGATGTTTGAATAAAGGTATTGTGCAAGTATGGAGGTGGCGACCATTGTGAGAGTAGGAGGTGGTCCCGTCCCTCCACAATCTATATACTCCAGCTCTGGGGGTTTCGTGGGGTATGGGAGACATATGGTTATCGGGGGTATGGGAGACATATGGTTATCGGGGGTATGGGAGACATATGGTTATCGAACAAACAGGCGCCGTGGAAATCCCACCGCGGAAAAGGGGTCCCGTAGGTATCATCGATTCCGAGCCCGCGTCAACCGTATTTATCACTCACTAGTCCAATTGCTGGAGCAGGAAATCTATATGCGGGTCGCCGAAATCCTCGGGGAGGCGTTTGCTGGTTTTGATAAGGCTTAATCTGGAGTAGGGGAATCTGTAAACCATCACTAGGTTATAGATGCCTTTTCCAACGGCATCAAGAAAGCGATATCCGCACAGCGGACAGGGATGCGTCGAACTCTCCCCAGTCGTTACGGACAGTCCGTTTGGGCGAAAATCTGTCCAGAGGACCCTCACCCGCGTATCATACTGGTTTCCGAACACTCCGCCAAACGTCATGCGTGAAAGTATATCACTCCTTTCTTTGACTACCGATACGGCGTACCCATCGACAGTATAGCCAACGATAACTAGTAGTCTCATCTGATATCGTGGCGGTAGGGTACGCCCTGGCGAACGACTCCATACATGCACCCTCATGACAGGCAGTGAAACAGCGAGACATTGAGCGATGACAAGGTCAATGGACGATGGCGAGGTCCTCAGGCGAGACCAGAAGAGACCTTGTCGAGGTTCTAGACAGCGCCTCCGTGGCTCGCGTGGGTCCCACGCGTGTATTTCCTAGGTCTTAGGCATCAATCACCTCCATTAGCCCACCAAACGTACCAGGGTCGCGGTCCATAAGGATTCATGCAGGATGACCAGCCTTCGGTCGTCCCTTTAAAGGTCTGAGAACAAGCAGGGCACGACCATATCAGATAATACGCCGAAACTTCTTCTTTGAAGCTAGTATCGAGTCCGAAGACTAATGGTGATCTGCGTGGTCGTCAGCTGGTACCAGAGTGTCCGTATGGCCTTCAGAAATCCCCTTGGAGTTGCAGAGTGAGCTTACGTGTAACGATTTCCGCGTTACGACGCTGGAAAGCATATTCCGACGGGGCTGAGACCGATGCTCGCCTTTGCTTTCCCTCGAGAATGCGTCAATACTTACCGCCACCTCCTACAAGTGGCAGTGGAGAAAGTGGAGGCTGATATGCCAGCGTGCTCGCGCACCATACGCCGTCGAATCTACAGTAAGAATTGTCAGGGTCCAGTCATGCTGGAAAACAAATTAGCAATTGTCAGTGTTTCCCTCGGGCAACACACCTCTCACACCTTGACCGACAAGATTGCAGCAGCGGCTCATGCTGGCTTTGCTGGCATAGAGATCACTTATCCCGATCTTGAAGCTTACGCAGCAGCTCTCTCTGTCTCGATGCTGGTCTCTGCTCGACAAATTGGGGATTTTTGCAAAGAGAAAGAAATCCACGTTCTCGCGTTTGCGTCTTTCCAGAACTACGAAGGCAGCCCTCTACCCTTGAGTGACAGACTCGAGAAAGCAGAGAAATGGCTCGAATTAGCTCGAGCGCTTGGGGCCGAGCATCTCCAAATGCCTTCCAATTATGAACGTGTCATCAACAATCACCATCAAGTCATGGTCTCGGAGCTGAGGCAGCTGGCTGACCGGGCCAGTGCCAAAAGGCCCATCATCAAGATTGCCTATGAGAACCTGGCTTGGTCATCTCATTGCACAACGTGGCAAGAAGCACTGGTCATCGTTCAAGAGGTGGACCGCGACAACTTCGGGCTTTGTTTGGACAGCTTCCACTTGAGCACGTTCCTGTGGGCAGATCCGTACAGCACGTCCAGTCGACAACCAAACGGCGACGAGACGCTCGAAGAGTCTTTGCGCGCACTGGTTCAAGACTGTCCCCTTGACAGACTCTTCTACCTTCAGCTGTCGGACGGCGAGCGGATGGATCCACCTTACTCCGAAAGTCATCCATGGTATAACCCCTCGCTCGAAGTCGGTCACGTATGGTCCAACGAAGCAAGACCTTTCCCCCTCGAAACAGAGTACGGAGCATTTATGCCGGTGCAAGAAATCGCCCAAGCGTTTCTGGTAGGCTTGGGTTTCAAAGGTTGGGTGTCTGGAGACGTTCGACAGGCGGATGAGGAAGAAAGAGAATGGGCCAGGCCAGAATGCAAAGCGAGGTGCAGCGGCATGGCAAAATCTGAGCGACCGGATTTTGCAAGCTCGCCGTGCATAGACGGAAGAGTCAGTGCGACCCGTAGATATACCACAAGAATACCTCACCTGCGCGCCCGTTCCTGAAGATTTCCAAGGCAGACCCTTTCGGTACGCTTCTCTCCGTCCCAAGTCTTTTGCCGTGATATGACTCTTCTGGCGCAACGGCCTCCGCCAAACTCAGCAGCAGCAGCAGCAGCAGTGTCCTCGCTAGGCGATGCTGGTTCACTGGTTTCGCCACCCTTTCACCGGCTGCCCTTTAGTCCAAGACGAAAACCCCTCTCATGTCCGCGGTCGTCGGTCCTGGCGTATTGTGGCTTCCGGCAACTCGGGACATGCTTTCCGAAGCAACAACACGCATACTGGGAAGTATTCCACCGATGTAAGGTGCCATTCGACCAAGTCTATCCGCCACCGAACACATGCATTCCTAGAGTCGGACCACCTTGCATGGCTTTATAGGCACGTAGAATATTTAGTGGTACGGTGATTGTCTCCTGCAGTGGCTCTTAAAACGTTTTACGAACCAGTATTGTCAGGGTTTTTAGTCAATCGCTTCGTCACACTCTATCTCCGCTCGATCACGGCTCCAAACAAGTTACGTGGACATGACTTCAAATCTGTATTATGGAATTGAGACACCACCCCCCTATCACCAATCTCTCCAGTGGCTGGGACGCCATATCCGTTACCTGTTGACTTATAAGAATCTTTGGAAAGGACCGTCTATGGCTTACAGCAGCATGAGCTCTGGCAATCCCACAAAGTCTGGCATGAAAGACAAGAGCGGCACAATGGAAAAAATAGCGATCGCTGAACACCCTCTGTTACAGCAAACGAGACAATACTAGTACCTAATCAGCGATCAACGGGCGAAAGACTGATAGGATGTATGATCCAGACCGGCGCTTCGTGTCAATGGATGGAGATTTTGCTTGGATCTGGGCAACTTAGAACGTTTGCTGTACAGTGGAACACTGTCTATGTGGGTTCAATTCTATCAACTCCGGGCCAACGCAATGGGCCAAAACAGAGGGTGGTCAAACAGGGAGGAAAGTGGTTCGAAAGCAGATAGACACGACGGAGATATAGCAGCAAAACCTGTGCACATATGCACGAAACAGGTACTCCGTCGACGGGTTTGCGAGAGCCCCGTGACCAAAACGGTGGCTCGCGGCATATATGTCGATCCCAACGAGCCGTACCTTGTATACCCCTCTCAAACCATTTCTAAGACTTGCCCGGGAACCCAAAGTCAACTCCGAAAGGAGGGTAGATATATCGAATTAAGCCAGTCCTCTTGTGGATATCTTCCAGGATTTCCATATCCACTCTGTCAAGGTCAATAAGGAGTTTGTTCTGTTCGATTGGACTCGCAGAACGGTCTTGGTCAAGACAGAACTGCCGCGGGCTCCTGCATGCCGTTAGTGGTGCCGTGGTCAGAAAAGAGTTACTTTCGACTCACGATGATAGGTCAGCAACACCGTCGACTGAGATACCTTATATTTGGGCTGCCAAAGACTGAACACATGGGTCGTTGGCAAGAGGAGATTCGGGTACTGCCCAGAGGTGAATAGGCAGGGATGTGAATGTCTTTTCTCCTTGCAGAATTTGACACTGTCATTTTTGGGGTAGACAGGGGTGGTTTTCGACCTGGTTGACTGCAGGAATGACGGTGGCTTCTCGGAGCTGATCCTTCAAGTGTCTTACGCCGTAATTGCAAACACCGATCGCTCGCATTTTGCCTGTCTCCAGCCGCCCTTCCTTCTGCTTCCACGTTTGCGTGTGCGACCAGGAGAGATCAAGATCTCGAGAACCGTCCGGTTTCTTGGGAAACCGGATGTCATTGCCTGTGCCTAGTATAAGAACTCGCTGTCAATTGTTTACGGCGGGCGCATTGCCTGCCATTTGGGTTCATGGCAATTGGCCAACGAACAAGATAAAGATCCACGTACTTGAGTCCCAAAGACTTCAAGCTAAGGTCCAACCCTTCCTCGACTCTGGATGAAAAAGTGGCCCATAGTTTGGTGGAGACAAAGACGTCTTCTCTGTTGATGCCTGAATTGAAGGCTTCTCGGAGTCCCTCACCCATCTCGTCCTCGTTAGCGTAGCAGAACGCACAGTCAATATGCCTGTATCCTGTTTTGAGAGCATACGCCACTGCATTGTTCACTCCCCCGGCGCAGATTGCCATGTGCCTAATCCGATGATTGGAATTCCAGCCCCCGTGTTCAGTTTGATCTTTCCATCCGTCATCTTCACTTGGCTCAGCGGTATCTCTATGTCGTTGGCGCTGTAGTCTTTGACTGGATATTTTGACTGGATAAATCGACATTGCTGGTGAAGAAACAGGATTTAATGGTGCCATTCATCTAGGCAGGCACAATACCTGGGGAAATACTTTCCGGACGAGAACATTCAGAGACGGAACTGGCTCCTTTCACACCACAACGGTACACGCTACAACTCTCGATTGACGGGCCACCTAGTACCAGGTCTCACCTGTGTCGTGCAGCATCCGAGCTGCTTGGAAGTGTACACGTCAAGCCCCGGGAGAATTGCAGCAGGTCGGGATTCGGGTCCCGATTCCACGACCCTAACGAGACCCTGGCACTATGAATGAAGAGGAACAAGGTGAGTTGGTTCCAGTCATTAAAGATTGGCAGGTATCGGAAGGTCGACATGGCCGGGTCGGCTTTTTGACCTCGGAAGCTGCAGCACATGACACTTGAGAATATGTTTTCAAATCCGTGCGTTCATACCATTGCGGTCATGCGCGGCGACGGCATCGGCGTGGAGGTGACGGCCGCAACCCTTGACGTATTGCGCAATTTAGAAGAAGAATCGCGGAAATTCCGATTGCGGTACACTGAGCTCGACTGGGCCTCGGAAAGCTATCCAAGACATGGTTAATATATCCCAGAAAATGAGTTGGCAAAGATCCAGATTGTCCCAAGGTGGCTAGGTCCTTTGATGACTCTTAGACTTCTTATAGGAAGACTCCTGTCCAGGGTCGTGCAGTTGGCTTCTGCGCTTCATAGCCATTCGAGGATCTCTTTTAGACTGTGTCCAACGTCGCTGGATTGCAAACAAAAAATCGCGAGTGCGTTTTGCGCACTCGAAGGATTGGCACAGCTCGTCTAATGCCCTGAAACAAGTATTGAGATCTCCCGCAATCTTGAGCTTTTCGTCTTCACTCTGCGATCCCTGCGGCATGTCTTCCGCAATCAGCCCAAATATCAAGATCACTGACGCCGAAAATATGATGGTAACCACATAGACATTCATTGTGCGGAGACTATAGTTGGCCTCGTATTCCCGCAAGAGAGAGGCTATAGCCGACGCCGATTTGCGACAGATGGTTCGTGCGTGTTGATAGCCAGGCCCGAGTCCTCCTCGCGGTTGCGAGGCTTTGGATGTCCATGGTCGATGAATAAGAATACAGAAGTTATGATAGCCCATACTGTGAGTCCATTAGTTGGGCCAAATCGCTGAATGTTCAGGACTGATTGGAGACGTACTGGAGGAGAAGGACCTGAGGAAGGGCTACCTGATGTGGCTGGACCTTAATCGCATCAGGGATGGCTTCTTGCCAGCTCAACAAGCGGTTTGTTGTTTGCATAGAAAGTTCTTGCAGAGCGGCTTTCGAGATTTTTGCGCATCCGTAGCTGTTTGGTGTCAGTTTCAAATATTGAATGCAGGGAGCGGCAATGGCCAACAGGGTTCGAACGAGAGGAGCCAGCTCTTCGCAAAAGGAGACCCATTGCTCAACAACAAGATATGACGATTCTCGACTCCTTTCAGAGACACTGGGAAGCGGTGAAGTGGCGGTGGATGTTGTGAGCGAGTCTGTCCACCTCTCGGAATCCGTCAAGCTTCCAGTTCGCGGGGATCTTTTGACTGTAATTTCCTCGCTGTCGACTCTGAACGGGCGTCCCAGACTGAAACCCCAGAGGCTACAAGGTCAGATAAAGCAGTAAAATGGAGAGGGATGGACATACTGGTTGACTACAACACAACTCCAAAACGTGCTTCGACGCGCCTCTCCTTCCTGGGCGGTGAAAACCCCTTGTTCTACGTACGGATCCCCATCGACGTGCAACCCGAGATCAAAAGCGAGTCTCATTGCCATTCCTGGGATTTGATTAGTTGACAAAGCTTGCCCCAGCGGCAGTACGGACGATCCTTACCGCTATACAACCACATCCGAGCGTCTCGACCTCCCGCTGCTTCGTGACTGCTCAATAAAAGAAGAGTCTGCACGGTTGATACGCAGGGACTGTCCAGCTCGACCTCCAGCAAGACTTTGCTCTTGGCCGCGAAGAAGTCGGCCAGGGGCTGGGGAAACGTGACGAATGATTGATGATAACGTCCTTCAAACGCTGCCCCGAGTGCACACCTTCGTCACGGTCAGCATTTCACAGATACACATCGTAGAGGGTCTCACATGGCTGCGACGAGGGATTGCGAGCAAAAGGTGCCTTGACCGTGGCGGTCCTGGGTTCGCGCGACCTTAAACGTGGCCCTATCAACGGTGACATGGCAAGGATTGTGCCATTTGAAGAACAGCTCAAGGAGACGGTCCTCGAGAGCGATAGGGACATCTCGGTCCAGTTTTGCATGTTCGAGGGCTAGAAGGGCCTCACGTTTGGCATCCGGAAAGGTATGATCGTTTCGGGGCAGCAGGTCACGGCTTCCCAGGAGGAAATGATAATTGGATGCGGTTCCGTAGAAGCGTAGTCTCCCATCTGTAGCGACGTGCAGGGAGCCAAGCCGAGCAGCCAGCCCAGGGGCG
Source organism: Vermiconidia calcicola (assembly GCA_035928285.1). Taxonomy (NCBI): domain Eukaryota; kingdom Fungi; phylum Ascomycota; class Dothideomycetes; order Mycosphaerellales; family Extremaceae; genus Vermiconidia; species Vermiconidia calcicola. The sequence continues at coordinate 713,970 of JAXLQG010000009.1, forward strand.
ATGTCGGTGTCAACTTCGTCCTCTGATGTTTCATTCGATTCGAGCATGCCACCTAAAAGATCATCCTGGCGCTGGACCACGGGAAGTTGGTCCTGCGTCAATGGGTCTCTTGCCATGGCATGGTTGTCGGAGGGATCACTTGAGAAACCGCTCAAGATTTGCCAGGGCCAGTCAGACGGACTCAGCTCCCAGGGCTCAGATGTGGGAAACTGGGTCCAGTCTACCCAATCGAACGTTGTGGTGTTGCTTGCCAGGCTACCTTGCGGAACTTGACTCAATGTCGATATACCACCATCGGACGGGATAGCCGCACAAGGGTCGAGTTGTGGGAGAGGATCCGGTAGCCGCTGCGGTATGAAATTTATATGGCTTTGGGGGAGTGGCATGATCCTTTTCATGGGGACTTCCAAACTCGCGCAGACTTGTTCGATTATGGTTTGGTCCGACGCTTCCCAGGGCGGGACAACCAAGCCATTTTCGACGATGTGTTGCGTCAACTCGTCAACACGATTGAGCAGCACATCAACGGCCGTTCGCAGGGAGACTCTCGGATTCAGTCAGCGTTCTTTGTAGCAGTGATCAGAGGGAGTCCAAAGGCTCGCTTCGTCAGAAAGCACATACTTTCTTTTGTCATCCTTGGATGAATATTCGCACAATTTGCCCTTTTTTGAGCAGCTCCCACAACTTGGGTGACCTCCGTCGCACTGAAAATACGTTAATCATAGGCCATGGACACGATTGTACTAGGATTACCCGCGCACTTTGATCTTACTGTCTCGGCAGAGCAGACACGCGGTAGTGGTATGTTTCCGCGACATTGCGGCTACAACGACTGGGACGGCGACAGGTGCTTTTCATGAAGTGCACGTGCGGAAGGAAAGCATGTCACTTGGCGACTGACAGTCCTAACGGTCGGGCGTCGTCGCCCGCTCGGCATCGCTGGGACAGCCCAGTAGTATCTGAGTGTTGGCACTAATCACAAGTCTGTCTTGAGTGAGAGAGCTGTTAAGCTGGAAATGAACAATTAAAGCGTGCAATAGTTCGACATGAGAACCATGATGCACAGATGATCTTCGACGTCGAAGCTGACTTCGAAGATCAGCTGGAACCCCGCATACCACGGCTTGGCAGATCACGGCTGATGGTTGTGGGCAACGATGACCGAGGTTTCGGAAAACGGAATCCGTCGTGCTCTGTTGAAGAAGGCCGGATCAAGCCTAGCATTTAGGATCATCTTACCTTGGATATTCATTCACTTCTACCGCCAGGTCGGCTATGTCATGCCAGGTGTCGCCGTTGGCCTTCATGACTTGATTCTTATCTGATCTGGCAGAAGAGTTGGCCGGTCGGAGTGGATAATAGCGAGCTGTAGTTGCATAGCACTGAAATTTCTGGCGCAGCTACTGTTTTGAGTACCTGTGGCTCAGAGAGACCGACTTATTTAGGGTCCATATTAGGGTTTTACACCTAGAAAATAGGGGGCAAAACTAGGGGTTCAGCCTTAAATCTACTGCCCATCCTCGATTCGGGCGCTCTGGAAGAATCAACTATCACTTTCAAAGGATGGACCCCACATTGACGTACCCACTCAAAAGCATAGTTAAGGGCATTCATACCTGGTACATCTGAAAAGACCCGGAAAGTGGTTTCCGACCAGCTCAGAACCATTCATGCATGTTATTCCGTTGTCATTCGTAGCGGCTTTATGCAGAGCGTGTATATAGCCCTTCAACGACGCACCGAACATGGTTTGGGGAAGGAAAAAGACCGCTTCCTATTCTATAGACTATACTTGCAGTTGTGCACCCTACATTACGCCATGGGGAGCGTTGCAGTCGCTTACCACGAGAAAGCGCTTTCAGAGGTTGGAGCCTTGCATGGATGATGCTACAGATTCAAACTGACCTTTGCGAACAGCTTAAAAACCCTGATCTCCTCATTGAAGACGCTTTCATTGGAGGCACATGGCTGAAAAGGTCGGGGACCTTTGCAGTGACCGGTATGGAAATGTAAAAGTCTCGGGGGCATCGTCCTAATCAGAAGATTGCAGAACCATCTACCGGAAATGTACTTGGGAGGGTTGCGAATTGCAACCTGGAAGATTTCCAAGCCGCTATTGACGATGCACATCGAGCTCAGCCAAAATTCCACAGGTCCACAACAGCGAGTCAGCGAGGCTCTCTCCTCCGTCGTTGGAACGACTTAATACTTGCCAACAAACACGATTGTGAGTATGCCAACGTTGAGTAGAATATTTCTGTCGCTGACATTGTCCTACAGTGGCAATCATTCTCTGTCTTGAAAACGGTAAAACCTACGCAGAAGCAGAGGGAGAGATCGTCTATGCTGCCAGTTTCGTGTCGTGGTTTGCAGAAGAAGCTACAAGAAGTTACGGCGTCACGATTCCTTCGTCCACGGCTAACGCCACTGTTTTCACGACGAAAGAACCCGTTGGAGTCTGCGCCATCATTACACCGTGGAATTTCCCAGCCGCTATGATCACCAGGAAGATCGCGCCAGCTCTGGGCAGTGGCTGCGCTGTGGTGATCAAACCTCCAAGTGAAACGCCATATACGTGCCTCGCTTTGACCAAGCTTGCTATCGAGGCTGGAATTCCGAGCAGTGTGATTCAAGTTTGTCCTACAAAAGATCGTCAAGCCGCCCTTGAACTGGCTACCAGCGCCAAAATTCAAAAGATCAGCTTCACTGGATCAACGGAAGTGGGAAAGATGCTCGCCAAGCTAGCCGCAGGAACTCTGAAAAGAGTCAGTCTCGAGCTCGGGGGCAATGCAATATTCATAGTCTTCGAGGACGCTGATCTAGATCTGGCCGTGGAAGGTGCGATGTTTTGCAAGTTTCGGTGCTCGGGACAAACCTGTGTCTGGTAAGTGTGGCCATCGGATCGCAAGCTCCTGTTACTGACGACCCTCAGTGCAAATCGTCTGTTCGTGCACAAAACACTTGTTGAGGCCTTCACGAAGAAGCTTGTTGCAAAGGTGTCCGCCTTGAAGACTGGCCCTGGACTCGAAAAGTCGACAACACAAGGCCCACTGGTCAATAAAGCCGCGGTGCAAAAGGTTGCTGAGCACGTCGAGAACGCTGTTGGCCAGGGTGCTAAGATTGAGCTTGGAGGGTCGCCGGGTTCAGGCAATGGCTTCTTTTACGAGCCGACAGTTTTATCCGGTGCCACTGACTCAATGCTAGTGGCCCAAGAAGAGACTTTTGGACCACTGGCTCCAATATTCAGCTTTGAAACCGAGTCAGAGGCTATCGAGCGTGCCAACAAAACTCCATTTGGTTTGGCAGGCTATTTCTTCTCCAAGGATGTTGGCAGAATCATGAGAGTTGCTCAACAGCTTCAAGTCGGCATGGTTGGTGTGAATACTGGCAAGATTTCGGCGGCAGAAGCTCCTTTTGGAGGGGTGAAGGAGAGTGGATACGGCCGGGAAGGTAGCCTCTACGGCATGGAAGAGTATCAGGTTCTTAAGAGTGTTACCATAGGAAACACGGACAAATAGGCCTTTTCGGCAGGAAAAGTAAATTGATATAATGCCTGAACATGTGGCGGGCTGCCTTGTACTTTGACATATGCAATGACACCTGAGAAAAGGACTGCCGAGAGCAGTACCAGGGACCCGGGTAGAGTCACTTCCGCGAGCAGAATCCCGGCGGCTTTGCTTGACATATTCATCTGCGCTCGTGCATTGATCCGACGAGGAAGACGTAAATGCTGGGCTTCATCGGCGTGGCAACTGACATGGAAATGCAAAAGGTAGACTTCTCTTCACCCTGTACGGCAGCATATCAAGCAATTCTAGACCTTTGCCTCGACCCTGACAGCGAATTTTTCATGCATGCAGCTGACACAGAGCAGACCTTGCTCCTCCGTCCTCATTTCTGCCCTGAGACTCGCCATTCTGCGCCCAGCCGTGGCCACGGAACAAATCACTTGCACTTTGGTCCCGGCAGGCAAGGCACGATGAAATACGACGTACAGTGATCGGCTGACCCCCATATTATCCCAGAACCCAGGTCGCGCGATCGTGAATAGTGCGGTCGAGCTGAGGTTGTCAAGTAGCGTGGTGGCAGCTCCACCATGTAATTGCGCGTCCTTGTTGCACAATGACTTTGGTACAACAAGACGGTATACAACTTGCTGCAGCACCTCCGAGTATGAAACAAAAGTGACCTGTTGCAGAGGATGCGTTTCAAAGCCTTCGTACTGTTCTGTGTCTGTACAGGACCGAAAATATGCTTGTATGCGCTGGTGCATCGTAAGACTGAAATCCGTGGAGCGATAAGGGTCGTCCGCCATCCTGGGCAAGGAGATGCAGCGGACGAGGGCAGGAACCAGTGCAGATACGGCCAGATATATCACAGCCGAGACCTTGTGTTCAGTCCCTGAGTTCAAGACGGAAAACAGTTTCCGTCAAAGTCAAACGTCTTCTTGGACCTGTCGGTCTGACCCTTTCAGTTCGAACCGCGTCTTACGATACCTGTCACCTAGGTGCCGGTATGGTATAGTCGGAAGATCAGATATATACGGACTTGTAGCAGACAGTTGAGATTTTCTAGAAAGGATCCGGTGTGAACGGAAAGTTGATACTTGCAATGATCCAGGTTTTTGATCATTACGTGACTCCTGCCCTCCACCCGCCATGCTGTCTCCAAGTCTGAATTATTCACTGACCTGGCCGTGTCGGCAAGAAAGGTATTGTGGCTGGAATGCGTGGATGGTAGAGACCGGTGGTACTGGTCGCTCACCGATTCAGCAGATGCCCCCGAAGGTTCTATCAGGAATCAGAACAGCGAGGGCGAGATGCTAGAGCCGTGATGATCTGTGTCATGCGGTGGGGTAAAACCACAAGTGGTGGGTGTGTTGTTAGTTTAATGGCGGGTGATATCCGATTTCCCTAACCGTAAACCCAAGCAAGGTGTGTGGGGTAGGTAGGTAGGTGGAGGCGCTGCATAATACCTAGGCATATCGACAACCATAACGAATCCTGCATTCATTTTCACCCGCCTCGATACCTAGGTAATCAACAATGGCAACGCAGTTCGAAGCAGACATCACACACGCGGTTAACGACGAGGTCGTGGCGGGGGTGGCAGTCATTGCCGTGGATAAGAGTGGTATGGACGCCTTCTCACTGAAATTGCTGTCCTAGATTATCCAGAAAATGCTGTTTCCCTTACGCGGTCTGTCTCTGACACTCTTTGTCTAATCATGAAATCCCTCCAGGCACCAGGAGATATGCCAAAGCATTCGGAACCACGTCAATCAATGGCGCAAAAGGGGAGCGAAAGCCCATGGAACTAGACACTACAATGTGGCTGGCTTCGTGTTCAAAGGTAGTAAGCCAAAAAAAGAACAAGCACAAAGCCAATCATCATTTGTTTTCTATGATTTATTAGTATTTCACGATGAAGCAGAAGCACAACCCTCCTTCTTACATGTCATGTCTTTTGCTTGCTCTGGATAAGTACTGATCGTCCCAGATCGCCACGGCCGTGGCCTGCATGCAATGCGTCGAGCGAGGTCTCCTGTCCCTCGACGACCCTGTCACCAAGGTCCTGCCCGAGCTGAATGCACGACGCGTCCTGTCGGGCTACGACAACGAGGGCAAACCGATTCTTCGCGACGCAACCAAAGCCATCACGCTGCGCCAGCTGCTCACGCATTCGTCGGGCATGGCGTATCCAGGCCTCAGTCCACGGATGACCAAGTACATGGCCTCGATCGGGGAATGGCCACCCACAGCAGGTCCTGGGACCAAGAAGTCCATTGTGGATGACTACGCGGGGTTGCCGTTGCTGTACGAGCCCGGGGACGGCTGGGATTACAGCCCGGCCATCGACTGGGCGGGGAAGATGGTCGAGCGAGTCAACCCGGAATCCTCCACGCTGGGAGAATACATGCGGGAAAACATCTTCGAGCCCCTCGGCATGGCATTGACGACGTTTCGCCCGAGTCGCAATCCCGCGGTGCAGGAGAGGCTGGTTGGACCCGTGTTCCGGGCTGGGGAGAAACTTTGCTCGACGCCGCCTCCTGGCTTTCTGTGGAATGACGAGGCAGCGGTGGATGACTTTGGAGGGGCGGGTCTGCATAGCTGCGCTGAGGATTACATCAAGATCCTCACGTCGCTGTTGCTGGATGATGGGAAGCTGCTGAAATCGGAGACGGTAGAGGAATTGTTCCGTCCTCAATTGCCAGATCCCCGATACATGCAGACGGTCATGGACACGCCCGAGGAAGCGGCATTTCTGGCGCCAAGTTTCGGCACGTCCGTGAAGTGGAATCACGCTCTTGGAGGCGCCGTGGCCGTGGATGGTGTGCCCGGCAGAGCGGACGCGGCGATGATGTATTGGGCTGGAATGCCAAACTCGTACTGGGTAAGTCCCTCCTTCTCCATGGGCTTGTGATCAACATTCCTTCAAGGTTTGGAAGCATCTCAGATGAACTGACTAATGGAATTTTCAGTGGATCGATCGTGCCAGAGGCGTCTGCGGTGTATTCGCAGATCAGATATTCCCCCCGGCAGATCCTCCGACGCAGAAGCTGTTTGCTCAATTCCAGAGGGATATATACAAGATTGTCGGCGACGCCTAGATAGAGCATTCAGGATTTCTAAGTTCCCGCTGAGAAGCTCCAGGTCTCAAAACTCTGGTCATCGGCTCTGTCTCTATCGCGTTTAACTCCTTGACCGTTGTTTCTGGAACCTTTAGTAGGGATCGATCTGGTTGAAGCGAACATAGCTACGTAGACCGTCGTCTTTCGTGTAGTGTTCTTCTAGCCCTATCAATGCAGGGCGCGGGGATTTTCAAAGACTCCCACCGTCATGGTTGTAAAATTAGAATCGACCCAGTATGGGAAGTCTCCTGACTGTCTTCAAGCACGATTACTGATATTTATCATACTAGTATCGAATCAAAATATTGCTATAGCCAAATACGGCGGGCGGGAATGTAGGGTACTACTGTAAGACTGGCTTTTGACTCAGTCCATGCAAGAATGGCCGGTGCCAACAAGGAATGGGAGACTTGTAGTACCCGAGCTCGGGAGGAATATGAAGTTCAAGGAACTGGAATGCGGATGGCTGGAAGGTCAGCATAATCATATCACTCCCGTGTTGAGAATGGGCATGGGGATACCGGCTGAAGAGGGCCTGGGGACGGCGCGTGGTTGAGTTTGTGGGTACAAACATCACGACCTCGAGACGACTACTGTACTCACCTACTAGGTAGGTGGTACCTAAGGTACGTCGGTAATCAAGTCATGCTCGCTCCCATTCAGGCTCTATGGACATCAATGTACTACGGGTACTATGTTCTCGATCCTGTCCTCACATACCAGCATGATCTAACTGCTCGAGCACAAGCCAGGAACTTTTGCCGCCTTAAGGCCCACCAAGCCATCCACATACCCCAAAAACGTCTGCACAGGAATCATATCGACAAGACCAAGACTCGGATTCGAGCTGCGCAGGACCTGTCCACCCCAGAGGATCCGCAAATAGTAGCAGCCCGACTTGCTGTATAGTTCGAAAACGACTTCCGAACCCATCCCGGGCCAGACCATGACGTCGGCCTGCAGGATAGACAGGAGTCGCGACACGGAGCCATCATGTGCGACATTGTGTCTATAGATGGTGCTCGACGACCCATTTATCGCAGCGCGAAGATTGCTGGCGAGTTCGGCCATCCAGATGCCAAAGCTGGCGGTGGACGCGGGCAGCGAGGCCGGAGAGTCTCGATAGATGAAAGAATACTCGTATTGGCCGCGGCGGAAAACGGCATCGGCTTCGGTCTGGGTGATGCAGTTTGGAGAATCGCCCGCCTCGCACGGCAGGGGCTTCTGATGGCACAGGCGTGCCGACAAGTTGTCGAAATAGTGGTCGAACCAGTTATGCCAATCTGGGTCGCTGGAGTTGATGCCAGAAACGGAGTCGAGCTTGGCGAACAGCGACACTGAGTCGTTGAGGTGCAGGGTCCAGTTGGCTGCGGAACTGCCGACGCCGTAGCTGGAGTACAAGTCGCTGGCCGCTTCGCAAGTGTATGCTGGTTCGAGAGAGTCGATGGAATCCGGTTGAATGGCCACGCTGACGGGTTGGTTCGCGAGGGAAGGGTATTGACCGTCTATGATCTGACCGGCAACCTGGGAAGTGATCTGATTGTTGGTAACCCTGTAGGACACTGACTTGGAGTCGTAGGTAGCAGGCAGGAAGCCCAAAAGGCCGTGGTAGACGTCGAATAGATCTTTGCCGTGCTGGCGGCTATCGTTGAGTCCTGAGCCAGTGATCTGGGGAAATTGGCAAGTCCCGTTGAAGCCTTCTGGCGCGAGCGTGTTGGAGTCAGACGTGTAGACTTGCCAGTTGACTTGCGCGGAAGTGCCATCTGGTCGCGGCGTGCCATAATAAAATAGAGCCTCGTCATCACAGTCCCAGGTATACGTCTCATGGGGAAAAGTGTTGGCGGCGTATGGCGTACGCTTGTGATGCCGATGAATCTTGAATTCCGTCAGTCGTGTGCAAAGCTGTATCGTTCAATAACGCACCAGTTCGACATATTCCATCTTGTAGCCCTGAGCGGCTTTGACGTATTCTTCCTGTCGGACATGAGGCATGTTACACCAATTGTATGTGCTGTACGCAGCCGTTGCTGGTGTCATGGAGGTGTTGTAGAAACCATTGGCACCTGTGCCGTTTACGACGAAGCTGAGGTTGTTGATGTTAGTCTTATTCGGGGTATGCCAGCTGAGATCAACGGTGCCACTCGATTGTGGGCATTGAGCGCTAGCAGCCCTAGAAGCCAATGACCCGAAGAAGAGCAGGTCTCGAAGTTTGATAAACATGTTGTTCTGCCACAGTTGTCCGAAAATGTTGAAGAAGGTCAAGGAGTCAGTGACGAGGCCGGTAAAAGCAGAATTTGTACCTCGCATGTTGGGGCATCTCGGTTATAACGCTAAATGATGATCAACCCATCGTAGCCCGACTGAGTGGCTACCAAGAAGCTCGAGAAGCACGTTGTCGATGAAAATGAGTGAGAAGGGGAAAGTGTCAGAGACGGTTTCTTCGATCGCATCGAGCTTGGAGATATTCATATCCTCACATCTGCGCGTCTGATTGGTCAATGGAAAACGTGGGCGAGAGACGACGAATGACAGGCTTGAAGAGGTGGACACTGAGGTAGACACCAAGGTAGGCAGGTCGAGATGGCACTGGCCCTCAGCATCATCAAGTACCTCGACAACTACCTCGCCGGTAAATGTCCTCACACAAGCGAGACCTTTCTCTCCGGTGCAGCGTCAAACCACTCCTCATCCTCAACCACGAATATGCCGAGTCGATGATATTTTCCCCACTCATCCCGCTGCAGCATCAGTCCTTCCTCCTTGATGATACGCATGCAACTTAACGGCGACACCTTTTCATCAGGCACATCAAACAGCCCGACACCTACGACTCGCTCTGGTTGATGGTCACTTGCTACCAGGAGAACACCATGCATCGCGATTTTGGCCGGCGAATACCACCATTTCGTACGCTTCGCATAGTCCGAAACCGTTTGGTTTGAGCACCGGACGCCTACGAGTGCTCCAAATACCTCCAGTTCACACTCTGGCATCCACATTTGTTGCACATCACAACTCCCGTTGTTGGTCCATCTGCGTGGATGCTCGAGGGCTGGTCGAATGCGAAAATTGGCAGCTGTGCGATACTTCTGTCTGTACTTGTCCGGCCGATGGAATGAGCTTGTAAATACTGGTCCTTCAACTGAAGCCCAGGACCAAGACGGTGCCCGCAGTGCAATTTGGCCGAGTGCATGAGGTTTCTTGGCGTTTCTCTCCGTCGGACGTTTCAGAGCTTGATATCGTCCCCCTGGGGGGAAGGGTAGGGTATCGTTTCGGCTATGCCACAGGAGGCCTCTGATCAGGTCATCCTCCCACAGTCCAGCAATATAGCGACAGCGTAGAGTCTTCTGAACCGCCTTTGCGATGCCGGCTAATGCAGCAAAGATATCGTGGGGATCGTAGATGCCTCGCATGGAGTATCGGTCAACCATATCATACCAGCGGCGTAGCAGAGTTTCTTTGGCAGCACTGAATTCGATCTTGTTAGTCGGAGGCTCGCTTAAAATATAGCGTCCTTCCTTGTTGGCTTCTCTGAGCGCGACAGTACCATCCTCACAGAACAAGCCTTCCTGGCATTGGAAGGACAGTTGCTCGACACCATACACGATACTGCGACGACTGAGGATAGATTCTTGAAAGCACCACGCACGATCTTCAACTCGGCCCCTGTCCAAGTTTCTTGGGAGGGTAACGTAGCACACGTTTTGTTCTTCTTGTGGATAAGCTGGGTGGGTGTATTCCAGTTGATGTGGTGGCATCGCTGGAACGAATGGATTGTTGATGAATCCCTTATTACTGTCACCATTTCTCCCGGCCACCAACGTTAGCTCCGCATTGCCGTACACTTCTGTCATCTTCGCACTTTCACTTTGCCAGTCTTCGAGGCTGTCTTGGATAATACAAATGGCATCGATCCACAAGTACTGGAACCCGAGTTCCCGAGCAACTTGCAAAGCCTCCCGATGAGTCCTGGACATCCTCTCTTCGTCGATGCGCATGAGCATGCTGTCGTACGTGGCTTTCCTGAGTTTTACCTCCGGCTTCACACCATCTCCCCAACAATACGACAGCGCGATGTACTTGCCAGCACGGCCTTCAGTGGCAAAGAGGAAAGGTGCACTTTCATCTGGCGGGTAACCTACGTCAATGACCCTCGTCGGCATGATCTGATCATATGATTTCCCACAACGAGGATGCCAGCGTTGACATTTCGACAACATTTGCTGCGTCCATGAGATGCGCAGATTAGGGTTCCTCGATACTGTTGAGAATCTTTCTAGTAGGTGCGCAGCTGCTCCAGCGTCTGAGTACAATTAGCCTATCTTCGAAGGAAATCTCCGGGGGTCCTCATGTCATGCCTGGGTCTGCAAATACACTCAGATGCGTGTACAACGTTGTGCCCGTGCCGGGTTCGTTCTCATAATGGGGAAATCGACCAGAGCTTATCTGAACGTGACTTCCTTTACTGTTGGACGAATACCACCCACCATTTTCGTGCAATTCTGCATTCAGATAGATCCTCCAATCAGCACTTTTCTCGCTGGGGCCAAAGTCGCCTCGAAGGTGTCTCTGGATCGTGTCGGACGAGCAATCTTTCTGGAACTGGATCCAGCACATGGAGCAGAATGTGCAACCGTTCCTTGCCGAATCGATCAAAGCGGCTAGATCTTCCTTGAGGGGGACCTCTTGATCCCGCAGGGTGTCAATGGTCAATTTCTCACAATCCACGCAGAGTGGCGGCATCCGTCGTGCAGCAAGTATGGCAGCAAGTATACAAGCACAGCAATGAACTGTGTGAGATCTGATGCGACAACTGGGAACGAAATCAAAAGGTGAGAATGTTGCGATATCTACCTTAGGCACGGAAATTTTCCTGGCTCTCAGCCTTACCGTTCTTGAGGCCCAACTCAGCCTCATTAAGGTAGCTAGGGTGTGGTTCCAGAGTAGCCGACGACTTTCATTGTTGAATGGCGCCTGACAACTCGGTCCTACATCATCGTGTGACGTTCAGCTTTGCCACTCGCAGTCAGCAAAGACCGATGACTTTTGTGAGTAGTGAAGAAAGCTGAGGATGACTAAGCGGTCACGTGGCAGTCACGATGCCAAGTCTCCGACTCAGCAGGCAGTCTCGCAGGTAGTCCGTAAAAGTCGTCGAAATCCTCGAGACGCATTTCATGCACGAGTAGTGCTTGGTATGATACCAAGGGCGAGGCCGAGATTGCCCACAGTACGACTGACGCCTCGGCCAAATCGGTCCTGATGACACTCCTCGCAAAACACTTGATAAGAAAGTACCGGATCAACCGCATACTGTACCCGGTCTGATACCGGCTGCGCGCAGCCGGTGTGTGGATCTCTCCAGCCTCGAGGAGCAAATCAAACCGTCTCCTCGCATATCAGACCGGAAACGCGAGATCATGGCAACCAGTGTCCGGGAGGATTGAGCCCTTTTACCTCAAGAGTTTACACAACAGTAATCTCACCACAGACACCTGACGAGGAAGGTGTAGGCGATGCGAGAAAAAGGTATAAATACATGGGAGACCCTCAACCTACCCATCCCGATAGATCGGTAACCCGTACTTCCTCACCATACCATTGAAATTATACACGCTGCCCCCACTCTCAATCCATCATGCCAGGTCGTATCATCGAAGAATCCACCTTCACACCCAGGCAGGTGCCTGGGCCGGTGTCGAAGCAAGCGGTTGAGAAGTTGAACCCAGTCTGGGACTCCCGAGCTGTGTATTTCGTCGTCGACTATACCAAAAGCCATGACAACTTCATCGTCGACGTTGATGGCAACGAGTTCTTGGACGTGTACTCGCAAATCGCTTCCATCCCGGTTGGCTACAACAATGCCAAATTGATCGAGGCCGCCAAGTCTCCAGAGATGATCCTTGCGCTCACCAACCGTCCGGCCGTTGGCAATTTTCCAGGCGAGAACTGGCTCACTCAGCTGAAGGACGGTTTGCTCCGAGTAGCACCCAAAGGCCACAACAAGGTCTTCACCGCCCAGTCTGGATCGGAGGCCAACGAGCTCGCATACAAAGCCGCCTTCATGCGCTACAGGCGGCGGCAGCGAGGAGATGGCGTCGAATGGACTCAGGAGGAAATTGAGTCTTGCATGAACAACTCTGCTCCCGGATCTCCTGATCTGGCTATCCTCAGCTTCAAGAATTCCTTCCACGGTCGAGGATTTGGTAGCTTGTCTACGACCCGATCGAAGGCTGTCCATAAACTCGATATTCCTGCGTTCAATTGGCCCCAGGCACCTTTCCCTGCATTGAAATATCCCCTCGAGGATAATGTCGAGGCCAACAGGGCCGAGGAGGAAGCTTGCCTCAAGAAGGTCGAGGAACTCATCACCTCATGGTAAGAACTGTCATCGAAAATCTTGTGTAGCCATGCATTGACATTCGCCATAGGCACTGTCCCGTGGCTGCAGTCATTGTAGAGCCGATTCAGAGCGAGGGTGGCGACAACCATGGCTCCCCAGCCTTCTTCCAAGGCCTTCGCAAAATCACGCAGAAGCACGACGTCATGCTTATCTCTGACGAAGTGCAGACAGGTATGAAAGGTCCAAATGTGTTGCATTTGCGCATCCACTGACACACTCGATCCAGGATTTGGAGCCACCGGCAAGTTCTGGGGCCACGAGCATTGGAACCTCGAAAGCCCTCCGGACATGGTCACGTTTTCCAAGAAAGCCCAGACAGCCGGCTACTTTTTCGGGGATGATCAACTCACTCCTGATAAAGCATATCGTCAATTCAACACCTGGATCGGGGATCCTGCACGCATCGTCATGTCCAATGCCGTGATAAGCGAGATCTTGGATAACAACCTTGTCGAGAAGACCGCCCAAGTGGGCAATAAGCTCTACACCGCACTGGAGGAGCTTGCGACAAAGTATCCGGACAACGTCCAGAACCTTCGTGGCAAGGGCCAGGGCACATACATTGCCTTTGACACAGAGGACCCTGCGGCCCTTGTCGGCAAGATGAGGAGCTTTGGAGTCAACATTGGCACTTGCGGCACGAGGACGGTCCGTCTGAGACCGATGCTTGTTTTCGAGGAGGGTCATATTCCTAGATTGGTGGAGACCTTCGAAAGGGCATTAGGTAGCAAATGATTTTGGCGGGTTGCAGGCGTTCATGAGCAGGCGTTGGATATTGTTTCCATGATCGAGATGGCATCTGTCTGGTAAATGAGATCGTCGGGAAGCAGCAGCCTGCTTTCAGATAGAATTTCACTTGGAAAGAGGACATCGCTCGAACAGAATGATGCATAGTTGACGCTGAAGGACGGTCTTTTTGTATGAGAGTTGGTTGTGGGTACTGCTGCCCCTTATTCGACAGCTTGGCTTTCTGTGCAGCTCAATCAACCCCAAAAGGGAACTCGTAATCAGGAATGGCCAAGAAGTTTTCCAACAGCTGACTCTCCGGGTGGACAAAGCCATCGGGAGTTTGGGCAAAGTTCTCCATAGTGAAGAAGGCGGAGCCTGCAGCTGACTGTAAAGTGCCCAGTCCACTTGTATCAGCGTCACTGCCGGCAAATAACAGGCCTTCCTGCATAGCGTCACCATTGCCACGAGATGTCCTCCACCCCAGCCCGTCCGTCGGTACCGTACGACGCGACGAGTCGTCTAGTCCATTAGTACCAGCCGAGTCATGACCTGAAGCGGTCTCTCGGTCTCCGGAGGTCGTGCTCCTCGTCCACTGCCTGAATTTTTCATATCCAGCCGCGGTTGGATGGAGGTCAGAAGACTTCGGTCGTTTTGTGTTGTCACCAAAGAAATGCAAACGCTTCAGTGCTTGCTCTAGAACCTCGATCAAGAAGACTTCGGTCCTTGCAGATTCGCCAACGGTTGACATTTCGCGGATTATATTGAGACCCTTCTCCAAAGTCTCGTAGAACTCGTCCGTCTGATTCTGTATGCAATATGCGATGAGAACCAGGAGAGAAGCTCGACAGGAACTGTACTCGACGTATGAAGCCCTGGCGAGGCCGAGGCCCGACTCTCGCAGAGAAGAACAGATATCGATCGCCTCCTTTGCAGCTTGGGCACAATCTTCGACAAGAACAGAAGCGCGCGAACTGTTCTTGATATTCATCGACGCTGGTCTGCTTATCAGGCTTGCCCTTCCGATGGGAGAATTTCCGCTTTCCGAGGTGCTCGCTGGCGTGAGGCCGGTCGTTCTACGAGTAAGAAGGAATGGTCTTCCGGTAAACATGCGTACTAAACAATATTCAAGCTGAAGGTGGGTGTTGGGGCGAAAATGCTGTGATTGAGGTGACAACTTCTGGCCGGCTGGTCCAGCCGGCAGGTCTTCCCACCACATCCTGAGATTGTCTTTCATCGCCGTCAGACGATTCAGTATGCCGGGCAATTCGTTCTTCTGGCATTTGCGAAGCAACATGATGTCGTTGGAGATTGCTCCAAGGCGATCCATCAGTTGTATCGATACTAGCGTGTGCGGAATCCGTGACATGTCAGCTCGATCATCGCGAGGGAGAGCTGCGTCGGTATCCGAAGGGAGCACCGACGTTGGGCGTCCATGGAAAATCCCTATTTTCTTCTCCGTGCAATATGTTGTCCACCACACGCGATTTCTTGTCTCGATCACTGTTGGGGTAAAAGCAGTGGCTGGAGGCTTACGATGCATGCCGTTTTGCATCGCAATTTTGAGAGCCATGTTCAAATATACGTAAGCAAGGCCAGATGCATCAATCGGAAGTGCATAAAGGCCGAAAAGTAGGCACGCTTGAACGCTCTCCAGAGAACCCAGGTGTATAATATCTGTCAGTAATTTTGCTGCCTGCCGGTAGAACAAGTTGCCTGCTTCGTGGGTATGGGTGTCCCATCCGCCATCTCCTTCGTGGGTGGATTCCAGATGTGCGTATTGAGTTCCAACAGCAAGTGCCATCAAGATGATACCTGCGATACTAACATCTTTCGGAGATAAAGTCGAGGGTCGTTCGTATACTTGATTCATTCTATCCACAAGCCAGGATCTGTCGACGTAGAAGTAATTGGTGGCCGCATGTTTGAAGAAGACGTGGATTAGAAAATCCGCAATTTGTCGTGGTGGACAGCACGAAAGGGCTTCCCGGACGTTGTGTACATCTGAGAGAAGGGCTTCACGCCAGTAGTGTGGAAGCTGATTCGAACCCTGGAGTGATTGAGTTAGATGTAGTGCACCAGAGGACTCTACGTAGGATGGAAAAGATATACCGGATCATTGGGGGTAGCCATAAGGTCTTTGACATGGTCTTTAATCCGCATGGAGAAATTCCAGTAAGAAAACTCTCCAGAATAGTCTGCAAACGTCAGAAGATGCCAATAGTCAGGCTGCTTTACTTACGAGCAACATTATCCGTGATGGGATCGATTGTGCACCTCTCGTCCTCGATCTCCACGTCGCCTTCATCCTGAGATGCGGAGCCTTCAGCGTTTTCGTGGCGGGAGATGTTTGCAGCGGCAAGGGCTTCCGATTCTCGCTGAAGACTCCGGGTGCTAAGGTCCAGTTGCGGAATTTTATGTTTCAAGATGCGCTCCATGTACATACAACGCTCAACAAGTTCGTTGACAAAGGGTTCCGATGGACGGGGACTGATGTCGTTCTTAGCCATCTGGATGTCACGAGAGAGCGCGGCTGAAGACATACCTATGGCGACCGGGAACGCTGTTGGTGGTTCTCCCAAGCAAAGAGTCAAACTCGCAAGGTCTCTGGAAGTGAGCACATCTTCGGCAGGGAACTCCTCCTTCACATTTCTCCTTCACGCGTCGGCATCCGTTACACCTGCATCCACTTGAGAGATTTCCTCGCGTTCTGAAAGCAAAGACTTACGCTCGAACGGCTCGTTGCCGCTCATCTATTGTCAGTCGTCGCTGCTTGCGGGGTCTTGCGGCATCGTCTTCTCTCGAAGGAGCCACACTCTGGTCAGGATGCTGCAGTCTAGGTTGGTACCTTTTCGATTGCCGCTCTTGAGGGTCCATTGAGGCAAGCACCACTACGAGATCGTGATCATGCCTCCAGATAGCCGATATGGTGTCCGACTTCTGTGTCGTTCTTGGACATTGGACCCACACTAGTCATCGTCGGCTGATAGACGGTCCTCTCGATGGGAAGCCACTGGAGGAATTGCTGCCGTGCCACAGATGTTACTAATAAGAGAGATAGACGAATTTCCAGGAAATGGACAGCACTTGCTGTGGACAATGTTCCGCAGTACAGCAAGCACGGCAGAGCGCAGACACCACTTTTGTACTGTTGGCTTATGACGTACAGGGCCATAACAACTTGAACTTTGCCTCAAAAATGTTGAGCGCATGGCACGGAGCTACTGCTTCATTCGTTGCAGGGTGTCTTGACTCGATACTGAGGATCAATCTTCGACAAGGCTCCTAACAAATCAGTCATTCTTTCGTCCTCCCGCACCGTCATGAACAGAGTGCGACGTTCCTAGAAGCAGTGTGCCGTGCACGATTCCTCCAGTCTCACTCTCAAGGCCATTGCTATGCGGATCTTCCTCCTCCCGCTCACGACGCGTCAAACCTTGATCTTCTGCCAACGCGCCAACCCGAACCCTCAGGGCAAACTGAGCATTCCTGATCGCGTCACAAAGAAGGCGGCTGAGACATGGGCACAGTGGGAGGCTGCTAAGGGAGGATGGAGGAAACAGATCGTGACGTACGGCAACCGAGGCCTTCGGCGGATTCCATACCAGGAATGGGGCTTGAAGAGCTTCCCTCCTTCGAACCCCAAGCTCCAGGCAGAACAAATCGCGAACAACGAGAAGTTTGACGTGGTATACCCAAGCAATGTGATGCACTCTGGCGACGTCCCCAAAGTTATGGCAAGACTGGCGCGGGAAAGAAAACAACTGCACTGGAATCGTTTCATTGGAACCATGGTAGCTATGCCATTTACAGTTCCTTTTGCTCTGGTGCCAGTGTAGGGCATCCCAATCTCTAATCAGTCAGACATGATTACTGATTCCTCCCCAGGATCCCCAATATTCCCTTCTTTTACATGGCTTACCGGTGTTGGTCACATTGGAGAGGTAGGCAATTTTCTCTGTTCTATGCATCGAACGTGGTTGGCTGATTCCATGCAGCTCTGAAAGGCTCCGATCATCTAGATTTCATTCTCGACCACCGGTTATACCGACCGATATCGCCTCCGGAAGTGGAGGATTTATATGAACAAGTGGCCCCTGATGCACCCGACTTCAAATTCATCACCCGAGCTGAGGTCCTGGACGACAGCGTGCCTCCAGAACAGATCATACTGCCTGCGGATAGTCATGATCTCGTCGCTAAAGTAACTGGGGTCCCAGAACTGAGTGGCGAGGTAGAACGAGCGGTATGGCAAGTTCAGCGGCAGTTTGAGCGGGAAAAGTCCCAGCAAGCAGCAAAGCAGTCGGAAACAGCTGGTACAAAGCCGGAAAAAGACGACAAGGGTGTGTAAAGGGCATCTGGGGCGTCTGGCGAGTATCTGCATAACAGACAGTGATGGGAATTCTCTGTCTCACCATGTACTGGTTGCATCTGCATGGCCAGCCCTTTGTACAATACAAAATCAAATGTACCTCCATCTAGAAGACAGAATACCTGTTTCCATTGGGTTCACATGCAAGCCCAGTCCTCTAACTTGGTATTTCCAAGTGCACCCTGTTTGTGACTTGTCTCCTCGTACCCTTCTCATGCCCACGGTTGTCTGTTGTCTGTTGTCTGTTGTCTGTTGTCTGTTGTCTTCCCAGGTGAGGCCTTCATGCCCATTGAAGATTTGCCGCAGTTCTCCCGAAGTGCCTCACTAGCCATCCTCACCGTCTCGCCGCTTTTGATAAGTTCATTCTTCATTCTTCACAAATTCTTGATGCCTGCATGAATGGAAAGGCGGTGTTTGCATATATCAAATCTCAATACAAAATGCAAGAAATCAAAGTGGTGTTTTCAACAGACAGTGCTCCTTCCTTCACCTCGACAGGCAAGGACAATATCGTCGCTTCCTGCCCGGAACAATCGCCTCTGCACCATCAACACCATTCCTTCGAACGACAAGATCTCTCCGTCACCACTTCAAGTATCACCAGCTGCAATCTGCATTTACCAAGGTCAGCATCTGTAATCAGACATGGCGGAGAAGGCGAATGATACGCCCCTGGGCCAGGACGTACCTTACGTTCGCACAGTCCCTTTCAGCGACAAACATCGCCTGATAGATCTACCTCGATACTCTCTCCCACCCCCAGACGTCATTTTCCGTGATGAAGATGGATTCACACCAACTGTTCGTGTGGGCCGTAACGACTTCCAACGAACATCGGACGCGTACGGAAGCCACCTCTTACTGAATGCCATGAATAACCTCCTCACACTCGAAATGCACCACAAGATGAGTACGTGGGTCTATGAGATGCGAAGAGAGGCACAAGCTATACTGCCCTTTCTCTTTCTGGGTCCCATTAGTGCTGCGAAAGATCCCTCCTTCATCAAATCTGCTGGCATCACCCTCATGATCGCTGCACGAAGCAGCAACGCTGTCAAATCCAGGCCAGGCCTCCTCGATCCAAACAGAATTGCCACCACCGCCGGGCTAGCAACAATGACTTGCGATTTCGAAGGCTCGCACGACTTGTTTCCGCAACTGCGTACGACAATCGAGGCCATCAACGAACACTTACTACATACTTGCTGCAGGATGCCTATTCAGGATGTGTCAGACATACGAGGCAAAGTCTTCATCTTCTGTGAAACAGGAAACGACAGGTCAGCTATCATTGTTGCAGCCTACTTGATAGCAGTGTTTGGTATCACTGCCATCTCGGCGATACATCTCGTTCAATCGCAGCGTTTCTCTCTCACTATGGATGATAGAGCTAAGAAGATCCTGGCCGACTTCTACGACCTTGTCCAGGCCGAATATGAAGTTTCTGCTTCGAACGCTGCAGAAGCTCTCTCCACCTGGCAATTCGACATGCAGAGAAACCACACAACCCTTCTCGCCCAGCCTGCGAAGAGAGGCATCGACGATGTGTATGATTCGGACGTGGATATGGAACAGGAGGTAGGAGGACTTCCTGATAGAAACAGACAAGGCGTTGCCCCATTTGCGGATATGCTTGACTAGGAGCCAAGGTTTGTCGGCCTAGCGATGCACCCGTCGCAGACAGACAAAAGAGGACTGCATCTGTCTTGCTGAGATGCTAGGCCCCATATCACATGAATTGACTGAGAAGAGCTCGCGCTCTCCCTCCGCACCAGATGCCGGCGAGATGGATACAAGGTCATTCCAACATCCACCTCCTCTGTTGTCCGAGGCGCCCTCTGAAGAGCCTGTGGCACTTGGCGATCAAACAGTTTCACCGTGTCGAACTTTTCCCGTCCAATACTACCTAGGTACGGAGCGCCGCGCGAAGGTCTCTACATCACATCCATTGCTGGCTTCTCATAGCAGGGAGGACTTCGCGTCCATCCAGTGGTGAAGCTAGAAGAACGCAGGACAGGTGTTGGTTGTGGGAAGTGACGTTTTACCGCCATTCACTGTTTGGCTTTGTCACGTAAGTTACGCCTGCATGTTTTCTGAGAGCCTAGTGAGCAAGAACTGACTTGGTGTCGTTCCTTCTTTATAAACAGATGGCTTGATCGAGCCCTACCTTGCACCACAGTTCTGCCACACCAACATAACAAAGAAAACAGTTGCGCACCACTCTTATACTACTTTCCTTCACTCTCCCACATCTTGGGTAATTCACTTCGCACGCTCTTTTCCACTATCAGCTGTCTGTTGGCAACTAATCATTCAAGCTTATTCCTACATTGCTCCCTGCTCATCTACCCGTATGTACAGCTTCGTCTCCAACCAGAATGCGACTTCGAAAGACTATCAGACTGCCGAGTCGATATGAGGATGAAGATCCTTTACCTGCAAAATCGCGCAATGGCACGAAGCCCACTTATCCTGCGTTACTCCAGGAGCAGGTCGTCGCGTTCAACCCAAACCATCCCCCTGCAGCGTTCCCTTCACTCCTATTAATCGATCGGCATCCTCAAAACTACGGTGATGCACAATATGGCTCTGAGACGCCCAGCAATGACACACCATCCTGGCAGGAGGGTCTCGGTAGCATTTCATGTGTCAATGAAAGCACTCCCCAAGTCTCCGCCACCGAAGAGGAGCAACTCACGTCCGAGAGCCACGCCAGCTGTAATATCACTCCTCAACATGGCGCCGTGAATTCAATAGACACATCGGCAAACACTGACAGCTTGAGACAAGTCACAATGAGCGGCCAAGCCACCGATCTGGAGGATAGCGAACAAACCACCCTAAGCAATCGACATGTTGTGTCGGGCTTAGAAGCCACGCATCCCGACGCGGATGGCATGCATGCCAACAAGTTTCAGGAGGTGAGTTAGCAATGAACTGGCTCTTGGAGGTACTCGTAACTGATGCGCTACAGGAGCCCGGCAGAACGTGGAATTCCCTCCCGTTGTCTTTGCAATATCGTATCTACACGGCGTTGACGGCATCATTCCCAACGAGATCTCTAAGGCAGATTCTAAGCCTGACAGACCAAGAATTGACCGACATCCAAAAGGCCGTAAGGCTTCGTATCCTGCATCCGGCTTCACTTGCTGAGATATGGGAACACGCCGGTCATGCCACGGCAGAAGTACCCGGAATTCTAGGGAGCCATCCCCTTGATGTTCAGACATTCAACAACTTTTCGGACTACATGATATTCGCAAGCAACTATGAGTCCGCCTTTGAGTCCGAGATCCGAAATGCCAGAGACTTCCTATCGTCGCGGGCCATCCCACCTGAATTGCTGGGAACGTGGCTACCAGATCCTTCCGAACCACATGGTAGCTCGTATTTCGTTTACATTCCTGGCATCAACCCAACACGAGTTACTCCAAGTCATGATATTCATATTGATTCTGGCTACTCGTCACTGTCTGAAGCTGAGATCGACCGGGCTGCAAGCCGTCAAACTATGACACACAAATCAGCAAACACAAGGGTCCCTTTTGGTAGAAGCATCAATAGAAGGGCGAGAGCCCGTCCGAGCAAGGGGCGTCCAAGAACCCTGGCCGGCAAGGACCCAACGAGTCAGCGGCACTCGATTGCTCCAGGAGGCTCAGTGCCCGCGAATCCGGCTCGCCATCCGCTCACCATTGTCACGAAACCAGGGGAATCGCCAGGGAAAAGCAAAGATGCCGAGGACGAGGAAAGAAACTTCGGCAGTCTTCCCCCGATGGCGAGGGTCCCATTGCAAACTGCCGCAGATGCGCAATCTGCTGCAGGCGAGGGACCGGTAGATGGCAGCGAGTCTAACTCGCCTTTTGAAACGCCGTTCACAAACGTTGAACACGCTGAAAACATACAAGGAGCACCAGAAGACTCCTCGGCCGAGCCGACTGCGACGTCCCAGTTGAATCCATCACGCTTGGTGCTCAGAATCGAAAATAAGGACGGCTTTGCTCGAGTCCTCAAGAAACGACCGAAATCAAACGAGAGCGTCTCACCCATCGCTTCTTTACCACCTGGAATATCTCCAAACAGCCCAATCCTTGACATGAAACATATGAGTCAGCCAGCCGTGACTGTTCTGACGAAGCTCGACACTAGTATGTCCTCCTTCAGCAGAGGCTTGATCATAGACAGTGCCACGAGCGGAGCAACCGTGGTCAAGGGGAGAGACCCACGCGATTGTCTAGCTCTCCGAGAATCGTTGTCAGTCCGGGACACCCTTCGGCTGTCGCCGATCCCACCTCACAAGCGAAAAGCTTCCAAAGAAGTTGTACGTCCAAGCCCTACCAAGATGCAGAGAACAGTTGAGGAAAATTCCGAGACGCCCTCAAGCAGCATTACGTCGGAAGATATCGATAACGAGCAACTCTGTCACACAGAAGCAAGATCTTCCTGGAATCTTGGTCCGGTCCGGACACGCGAGTCCAGCGACATCAGCACTCCTTCCAAGATCACACGCCCGGCATCAGACCATCAAGGAAAGCGTAGAGAGCCTCTGAGGTCGCCTTCCTATTCACCAATTCCTGAAAATGAAGACCTCGAGGAATTTCAAGCATTGCTTCGTGGACCCGCAAAAAAGAATTCGAGGATCAAAGCGCCAGGTCCCAATACCCAAGTTGCCATGTCACACCCGACGTCTTCGACATCAACATCTCCTTTTATCATGCAGATTCAACGCGGCTTGACCGTTAACTCGCCAACAGGAATTCGACATAGCGAAAATGATGACGGAAATACTCGTACATCTACCGTACTTCCTGGTATGACGACGTCGAATACGGGCGGATATATGCCACACATGTCCGTTGAGACTCCCGAGATGAACAACCCTCAGAAACCAAGAATCAAATTGGTCTTGAAGGGTCTCAAAGACACGTCGAAAGCGACCGAAAACGTTTCTCAAGGTGAACAACGAGCCGCAGTAGGCAACGCTGCTGATACAGACATTGAAGATGTCGACGGAGACAAGCGTACTAAGCCTGGGGCCGAAGTCGACACGGATCGAGGTGCAGAGGACAGGGTCTCGTCAAAGAGACTGAGTCAGTCACGGAAAGAGACTACGAAACAGACTGGCAACCCGTCTAAAGTGGCTGCGAAAGTGACGGCAAAAACGACACTAAAAGCTACTCCAAGAACGAGTTCAAGATTGGCTCCGAAGGCGATCCCAGAGCCGATTTCAAAAGCGACTGCTGATAAGTCAATGAAAGATGATAGGGCGCAAAGTGTAAGCGGAACCCCGGAAGGGACACCGCAGTCGAAACCCCGAGGACCCCCAAGAGGCCATCGAGGACCATACCGAAAGACCCGAGAAAGAATCGCTAGAGAAGAACAAGAGCGGCAGGCACAGCAGCTGGAAATCGAGCAAACGCAACATCCAGAGGCAACACCTCAAGAAGACACAACATTACAGGCGGAAGGAAAGCTAGAGAAAGAGAGGACCCAACCTAGCAGAAAGAAAAAGCAACAGAGCAAGATGTGATCTGCAAAATCACTTGGGATGACCAAGACACCATACAGGAACGGTGTGACAATGCTGTTGCTGAGGGTGTGCTGCGGACAAGCTTCGTATGGATGGGGGAAATGTTTCTTCTAAGAGCTGGCAGGACAAGGTTTTATGATTTGGGAGAAGCTGCCGCTGTGCTGGAGGAGTTTTGTGAAGAATATTCATCCACTGTATGATTATGATAATGGAGACGACACTACCAGCGAGGTAGGCGAGTTTTTGGATGTGGCGATTACGTCGATCCAGTGTTTGGACAGGGATGGGAAGGGGGCATACGATACTAGAAGTGGACCGCGATGGAGAAGTTGAACGGCATGATTTTTCGAGCAGAGAGCAGAAATGGAAAAGGAAGACGTATCTGTTGGAGAGGGGTCAATAGTACTCGTATTGAGAAAGGTGCTGAAAAAGAGATTGCGAGTTGACATGGTCTTGGTCTCCTTCATGTTTCGAGCTTTGAGCAATAGTCATTTTCGCCAGTGGACCTCATCCTCTTCCCATGTACGACATAGTCTTCTTGGTATCGGCTTAAATGCTGGCTGGTATTCAGGCCACCTCGCTGATTCTTTTGGTCCGTTGGGAATTGCATGTTACTCGTACCGACCCTGCAAGAGCCTTTTCTTTCTATACTCCACTAGGTACACAGAGGAGTCTCACCCTCGACCAGCAAGATTCCTTCTTTCTACACTCCACTAGGTACATAGAGGAGTCTCACCCATGACCAGCAAGAAGTCGAAAGCTCGGCCAAAGTGAGGCCAGCCTACGTCAGGCAGTCCTTCGCGAAGGCACACGAAGCTAATATCCAGATTGTTCTTTCCTATTACCACCCGCACCACCATCCCTGTCGGCGGCATCACCACCGCCACCGCCGCTGCCGTGTCCAGCAGAATCAAGTGGCTTGCCGCTGGCCTCTTTGATCGCAGTCTCGTCGCCACGCAATTTTTCAAAATAGGCCTTGATGTCGTCTGCGGAGACGGCCTGGCCGGATTCCGCGTACGGCTTGAGGAACTCCTTGACCTTGTCGCGCAGGTGGTTGTAGACCATGACGCCCTCGATGGCTTTGACGCGGTCCATGGTGGACAAAGCGGCTTCGCCGCGGTCGAGAAGGCTCGCGGCGGACCGGGCGGTTCCGGAACCGGCGTGGGAGTTGTTGGCGTCTTCGTCTTGTGAGGCATCGTCGGATAAGGATGGTTCGTAGGTGTCTTCTTCCTCGACGAGTTGCGGGTGTGGGATCAGGGCTGGGTAGCACTGGGGGCAGTGGCAGAGTTCGTCGCGGAAGGACGATGTGAGGAACATGGAGAATGTGCGGGCGGCCATGGCAGCGGTTGTGGGCGGAAGGGTGTCGTGTTTGTGGCTTGGTGTTGGTTTGGTGTTGGGGGAGGTTGAGGTTGAGATCGAGATTGAGATCGAGGCTGAGGCTGTTGGTGGGGGAGGATTAGATGGCGCATCAGTGGTTGTGCTTGTGCTTGTGCTTGTGCTTGTAGAAGAGGGAAGAGAAGGGTCAAGGTCGTCCTTAACGTCCTTAACGCGTTTCGAGGGGCTGGCTGGGCGGGTGTCGACGTCGAGATCGGCGTCGGAAGCTTTGCGTTTGAGATCGGTGCTACTGTTTGTCTCTACGGTTACGGTGTTTTGTTGGGTTGAAGCATCATTCTGGGCTGGTGGTGTTGGTGTTCTCTGGCGGTAGAGAGGTTTGAGAAAGCCTGGTGTGCCGGCGTACTGCTTGATCCAGGGGTTGGAATCGACGCATTTGTAGCATAGGAGATGCTCGAAATCGTCTTCGTTGGGAAAGCCCGGCGGTACGGGGTGACTCGGCGGCTCGCTTTCCTCCTCTTTCTTCTGTTCTGTTTGTGCCGCTTTGTACCAATCTCTCCCCAGGCCCAGGAGGCATTCCGGATGATACCAATCCTCGCCACATCCGCCCGTTTCTACCGTCCCGAGACCAAGGCATTGGAACATGGTCCCCTTTTCTGTTTCCGGGTCATATTCTTCTCCGCATGCGCAGAACCGGTTCTGGAAGTTGTGGTTGTAATGGTTATTTGGTGCGGGTTCTTGAGAATGCACGCCCCGGTTGCCTGTGTCGGGGTCGGAGCGTAGTATGCAGGAGGATGTTGACGGCAGTCTTTTCGTACCGCAATCGCAGACGAAGTTGCGCCTGCTGAAGAGTTCGACGAGGCTGTGTTCGCCGTGGCAGGAGATGGAGCAGGCGTAGCATACCCCGGCTGGAGTGTAGACCTGCGCGGCGGATGCAGGTGGAGGACTGCATGTCAAGCAGGCGAAAACCGTCTGTCGCAGAGGGCCTAGGACGTTTGTGCATTTGTCGAATTTCTGGAAAGGGTCAGTGAAGGCACACAGTGATGGCCGGGTAGGGGTGCCTACGTAGGGTAGGGCTTCTCGCGCATCGGCTTCGAGGGCTAGTTGTTGGTCGATGAAACTGTGAATGAAGGCTTAGTATTACATGTTGGAGGACTTTGAGGGTGAGGCGTACTCTGAAGCCGTCTGCGACTCTTGAATTCCTTGAGTGTTGTTCTGAACGGGATGGTTGACTTCGTCATGTTTAGCGACAGTGTCCATTGCGGCGTCGGTTCTATCAGGTAGTTGAACGATGTTTGATGGTGTAGATTTGGAAAGACCTGTTCGAGATATCCAATGCCCGGCTAGTGTACGAAAGAATAATTGTTGCCCGTACGAAACCCAATCCAGGCGCAGGCGGATGGTTGATAGAGTGGTCGTCTTGGTCGCAAGACTTGGGACTCGAGAATGATGAGATGCTTCTCCACTTTCGAGGGTACTTTACATTAGCGCGTGTTGTTCGTGACGCGATCCGCGTTAAGTGGTTTTCAATCGAAAATGAAAGGGGAACTGTTTCTGCTCCATGTCCACGACCGCAAACAAACAACTATCGCATTACGAAATAGACAGAATCATGAGGTATGAGGAACTTCGGCGCCCTTTGATAGATTTAGGGTGCATTTCATACTAACACTATCAAGCTCACCCCTACGACCAAGTATGTCTGCTGCAAACAGAGGCCCAGGTAATGCCGGTCGGCGGAAAAGAGCGAGAGACGACGAAGACGAGATCATGTCGTCGTCGCCAGCAGGTTTGCATGACTTTTCCAGCACTTAGAACAGCCACTGACTCCCCCAGCACTGCCTTCGTCACCCCCTCTACTACCCACCAACGAGAACGATGATCTGGAAGATGACGACCTAGATGCCGAAGACGATCTGATTGGCGACGTTGACGATCTGGAAGAGATGGCCGAGGATGAAGACGGCATCGACTTGTTTGGGGACAATTTCATGAACGATGAGCGCGAAGGGCGCAACCAGGAAACATACCAGGGCCGCATGATTGATGATGATGGAGACTACGACGACCTCGACCTGGCCACGCGTCGGCAACTGGAAGCTCGTCTGAACAAGCGCGATCGGGAGCTGGCTCAAAGACGCCGAATGCCGGCTGCTTTCATGGCAGACGATGACGACGATGCTGGCATCGACCTCACAAAGCAACCCCGAAGACGCCGACATCATTACGATGAAGATCAGGAAGATATAGACCTTGATGAGAACATCATGGAAGAAGAGCTCTCTTTGGAAACATTGCAAGACGTCAAAGCATCCAACATCACAGAATGGGTGACTCTGCCCTCTGTCATGAAAACCATCGCAAGAGAGTTCAAGTCATTCCTGACAGAATATATCGATGCCAACGGCACTTCAGTCTATGGAACGCGAATTCGAACTCTAGGTGAAGTCAACTCGGAGTCTCTGGAGGTCTCGTACGACCATTTGTCCTCAACGAAAGCCATTTTGGCCTATTTCCTAGCAAATGCGCCAGCAGAGATGCTCAAAATTTTCGACAAGGCAGCTTTCGAAGTCGTCCGCCTCCACTATCCGAACTACGAATTGATCCACCCCGAGATCCATGTCCGCATCTCGGACTTGCCTGTCCAATACACCTTGCGCCAACTCCGACAGTCGCATCTCAACTGCCTCGTTCGTGTCTCGGGTGTCGTTACCAGACGAACCGGTGTCTTTCCACAGCTCCAGATGGTCAAGTTCACTTGCACCAAGTGCGGTGTCACACTCGGACCTTTCGCCCAAGAATCAACTTCTGCCGAAGTCAAATTGACATTCTGTACTTCATGTCAATCCCGAGGCCCCTTCACCTTGAACAGCGAGAAGACCATTTACCGCAATTACCAAAAATTGACCTTGCAGGAATCCCCAGGAACCGTGCCCGCTGGTCGACTGCCACGACATCGGGAAGTCATCCTTCTTGCCGATCTCATCGACAAAGCAAAGCCTGGCGAGGAGATTGAGGTTACTGCAATTTACCGCAACAACTACAGTGGTCAGCTCAATAATAAGAATGGCTTTCCCGTCTTTGCAACCATGCTTGAAGCCAACCACATCATCAAGACACATGATCAGCTTGCTGGTTTCAGATTGAGTGAAGAGGACGAGAGACAAATCAGAGCACTATCGAAGGATCCCTCGATTGTCGAGAAGATCGTTGACTCAATAGCACCATCTATCTACGGCCACAAAGATATCAAGACTGCAGTAGCTCTCTCGCTTTTTGGCGGTGTCAGCAAAGTAGCACAAGGCAAGCACAACATCCGTGGCGACATTAACGTCCTTTTACTTGGCGATCCTGGTACCGCCAAGTCTCAAGTCCTGAAATATATCGAGAAGACGGCTCATCGAGCTGTCTTTGCCACCGGTCAAGGTGCATCTGCAGTGGGTTTGACTGCCTCTGTCCGCAAGGACCCGCTCACACAAGAATGGACGCTTGAAGGTGGTGCTCTGGTGCTCGCTGACCGGGGCACTTGTTTGATCGACGAGTTCGACAAGATGAACGATCAAGATCGAACTTCGATCCACGAGGCTATGGAACAGCAGACGATCTCGATCAGCAAAGCTGGCATTGTCACTACCCTTCAGGCACGCTGCGCCATTGTGGCAGCCGCAAACCCTATTGGTGGACGCTACAACAGCACTATCCCATTCAGTCAGAATGTCGAATTGACGGAGCCCATCTTGTCTCGGTTTGATATCCTCTGCGTCGTCAGAGATACCGTCGACCCAGCTGAAGACGAACGACTGGCAAAATTCGTTGTCAACAGTCACGGTCGAGCACATCCTGCCCGAGTAAGCGTCGAAGCCGGTGACACCGTCGCCATGGAGAATGATGATACCGACGAGGTCAACAATGGCGAGCCAAAACAGGAAGGAGCGATTCCACAAGAGCTGCTGCGCAAATATATTCTCTACGCCCGAGAGAAGTGCCGACCCAAATTGTACCAGATCGACCAGGACAAGGTTGCGCGTCTTTTCGCGGATATGAGAAGAGAGTCTCTGGCAACGGGTGCATATCCTATCACCGTAAGTGGGATCCAGTCCGGACATGGGATTCGAAGCTGACTGATTCTGTAGGTCCGTCATCTTGAAGCAATTATGAGAATCGCCGAAGCATTCTGCAAGATGCGTTTGTCGGACTTTTGCACCTCTCAGGACATTGATCGTGCTATCGCTGTGACTGTCGACTCGTTTGTTGCCAGCCAGAAAATCAGCTGCAAGAAAGCTCTGGCCAGAGCATTTGCGAAGTAGGTCAAACCAGTCTTTGCAGGATCATCTGGACTAACACCCGTTTGCAGATATACCTTGAAGCGTCCAGAACGTCAACGGACTCGAGTAGCTGGAGCGGGCAGGAATGTCAACAGTTTGGGAACAGTGTCTGCATAATTTCTGCATGGTATGATGGAGTAACGAGTTCAATGATACCTTGATGTTTGATTCTCTATATGGATGGTTGTAGCTTTCCAGACACTGACTGGGTCTCGTGCGTGATGAGCTGCGGTTGTATAATGAAGCACTGTTATTGTAGTAGTGGTCCAAAGCTTCACGGTATACGCAGTATTTAGTAGTCTGACTCCTGTGTACTCCCACTAACTTGGTACTCTGGCTAACAATAATGAATCGCCCCTTGCCAGATCTGAGATGGTCTGTGCGCTCGATTGACACGAGATGGCGATCGGCGCGTAAAGAGATGGTGCCAAAGCGCGTCTTTCCACTGCGTCACTACTTTTTGGGGGTGAAGGGTGAAGACAGACTAGACTCGAACAAAAGCCCCCAACCTTTAGCAGGAGAATGTGACCTTTCAGGAACATGTATAGGCGGCTTTAGGGATAAACTCACCCATTGTGTGAGTTATTCTTAAGGGCCCCGACTCAAACGGAAACTGCGAGGACGAAGGCCGTTTGCTGAGCAATCCGATCTGCGTATTCAGGACTGCCCTTTGGCTGGCAAATCTACCAGGACTATGGCTAGAAGCTCGGCCAGTTCGGGCACTGTAACAACCACAATGTCTCCCTCGAGAACCACACCTCCCTCCTCTCCCGTTCACGGCTCCGATGCAGAGGGTAAAGCAGAAGTGAAAGAGGACCCAATGGTGAAGGAAGAAAACGAAAATGTGGCCAACGAGGAGGATGAAGAAGAGATGGACATGAAATCTCGCGCCCTTACAAACCTGCTCAAGACAAGCTCGGTCTTCGTTGCCATCATGGCAGACAAGATGAAGGAGCAGCAGAAGCGCAATCAGGAAGAAGCCAGACGAGCCGCAGTCAAGCAGGAGCACGAAGCGTCAAAGCAAGCAGAACCTAAAGGCCCGACGAGAAAGTCAACGAGGACTCATGATACAGAGGAGGTAGCCGAACAGGAGCAGGGAGCTGAGTCGGAGAAGAAGGGCAGTCGTGGTCGGGGTCGAGGTCAAACGACAAAGAAGACTAATGCTGCAAAGAAGAACATCACACAGTATTTCAATCCCGAGACGGCCAAGGCAGCTGAAGAAGGCCCTTCAGTCCAGCAAGCTCTTGCAGAAGCCGCGGAGGAATATAAGGGAGAAGGACTTGGCACACAAGAGCTCGTGGCCACGGAACAGCCCAGCCTGGTGACTGGCGGGCAGATGAAGAAATACCAGCTTGAAGGCCTCGAATGGATGAAGACACTTTGGATGAATGGTCTCTCCGGCATATTGGCCGACGAGATGGGTCTGGGCAAGACTCTGCAAGCCATCTCCCTAATTGCCTTCTTCAAGGAGAACAACATCTCTGGACCATTCCTCATTGTCGCTCCACTGAGCACGGTTCGAAACTGGGTTGAAGAGTACAAGTACTGGACCCCATCCATCAATACGATTCTTTACCACGGCAGCAAAGACGATCGGGACGCCATGCGGCGCCGAAAGATGAAAATGCAAGACCAAGCCAAACCCGACTTCCCTGTCGTTGTGACCAGCTACGAAATCTGCATGAACGACAAGAAATTTCTAGCAAACTACCAGTGGCGCTACATCATCGTCGACGAGGGTCATCGTCTAAAGAACATGAATTGCCGCCTGATCAAGGACCTGATGACATACAACAGCGCCAACCGGCTCCTTATCACAGGCACGCCGCTACAGAACAATATCGCCGAACTCTGGTCCCTGCTCCATTTCCTTCTGCCCGAAGTATTCAACGACCTCGACAGCTTCGAGCGCTGGTTTGACTTCTCCAGCGTGCTCGAGGACAAGGACGACGAGTCCGGCAAGACGCTCAAGCGCAAGAATAACCTGGTCTCCACGATACATGCTATTCTCAAACCTTTCCTCCTTCGTAGGGTGAAGACGGACGTCGAGTCCACCCTGCCCAAGAAACGAGAATACATCCTCTACGCACCGCTGACGTCTGAGCAGAAAGAGCTCTACAGAGAGATTCTTGCCGGCACGAGCAGATCATACCTTGAAGACAAAGCTGTCGAACGTATCGAAGCGCGCAGTCGAGCGGCGAGCTTGAAGCGAAAAGCCAACGAGAGTGGGCGCAGCACGCCCGTGAAGAGTCGGAAGATCAGCCGGGCATCGACACCTGCGTCGGTGGCCTCGGCCGGCTCGACTCGGCGGGGCAGGAAGGCAGCACGCACGAGCTACCGCGACGTGACGGATCGAGAGTTCAACGCTCGACTGCGCCAGCTGGAGCGCGGCGACGAGGGCGTCAATCTTGACACGGCGTCTCCCGCTCCGGACACGCCGGGGTTCTCATCTGAGGAGGCAGAAGAGTTCGAACGTGCTCAGACACTCAAGCTTGCGAAGAAGGAGATTGCCACCAAGAAGTTGCAGAACCCGATCATGCAAGCGCGACTGGCGTGTAACAGTCCGCATAACTTCTACTGGCCGTGGAAGCCCGCGACCAGTGCGGAGGAGGAGTCAGGTGATTACCCCCAGGTCGACCAGAGTCTTGTCACGGCAAGTGGCAAGATGATACTTCTGGACACGCTACTTCCGAGGCTGTTTAATCTCGGCCACAAGGTCTTGATTTTCAGCCAGTTCAAGACTACATTGGACATTCTGGAGACGTATTCAGGCGAACTGCGTGGTTGGAAATGCTGCAGGATTGACGGCAGCGTGGGCCAGGAAGAGAGGTACGAGCAGATTACCAGTTTCAACAAAGACAAGACGTTCAATTTATTCCTGCTAAGTACTCGAGCTGGTGGTCAAGGTATTAATCTCACAGCAGCGGATACGGTGATTTTATTCGACAGCGATTGGAATCCGCAGCAGGATCTGCAGGCAATGGACCGGGCGCATCGGATTGGGCAGACGAAACCGGTTATTGTGTATCGGTTGGCGACGAGGGGCACGGTCGAGGAGACGTTGTTGTTCAAGGCGGATGCGAAGAGGAAGTTGGAGAAGCTCATTATACAGAAAGGCAAGTTTAAGAGTTTGCTGAACGAAGGAGCGGACGGGGAAGATGTTCGGGCGGTGCTGGAGGGGGATGAGTTTGAAATGTACGATGTTGAGAGCAAGGAGGGAGGCAAGATATTGAGTGAAGAGGAACTAAAGATATTGACGGATCGGAGCGAAGAGGCGTATGAGCGCGCCGAACGTGGATTGGATGTTGGTGGTGAGGGCCAGGCGTTCAAGGTCGCAGAGACGAAGAGAGGAGGAGATGTGCTTGATGACTTGACGGTCAGGAGTAAATGATAAGAACGTTTGATGCTGGGATGGTTGGGGCAATTGGTTTGTGCAGCGACGGACGTTGGAAGACGTTGAAGTACGGGCGTGTTGGATATCTGAGTATGACCCGGGCTGTCAGCATATCAACCGATATCACTCGGTTCTCAAGCCGTGGCCTTACCAACTTCCACCCTATGATGCGCCGTTCACCGTTCTCAAACACATTGGCAATGAGATGTATCCCGGCCCGTCGTCCCGTGCGGAATTGAGGAGTTTTCCGCCAATCCCCACGATCTCCGCGATGGAATTGTGCCTGATATAAACGATACATCCACTATTCAACCGGGCCGGATGCCCCGAAAGGGAATATCCCGGTGCCCTGCGGGGAGTATCATGTTGCTCACTGTGATACAGCAC
The DNA here is from genome assembly GCA_035928285.1 of Vermiconidia calcicola. Classification (NCBI taxonomy): domain Eukaryota; kingdom Fungi; phylum Ascomycota; class Dothideomycetes; order Mycosphaerellales; family Extremaceae; genus Vermiconidia; species Vermiconidia calcicola. The sequence goes on from JAXLQG010000009.1 coordinate 747,064, forward strand.
CATAGGTCAAGACCGTCAATGGCTTCCCTGGAAGATATACAAGTTACCTGCCAGTGCGAGACTGAAGGAAAGTACCAGTCTTACTATTGACCTAAAGTCGATTGTCCCTCTGAAGCCATGTTATTCTCCAGGGGCGACGCCCTCCATTTCACCTATGATTCGGAGCACGTTCAGATCGAACCATGGGGTCCAAACGCTCTTCGCGTCCGCGCAACCAAAGAGCATACATTGCCGGCCGAGAATTGGGCCTTGAGTTTAACGCCCCCAAGTTCAAGCCCGTCGATATCGATCCACGATGACCACGCCGAGATCACCAACGGCAGCATCACGGCGACCGTTTCGTCACGCGGCAAGATCATAATCCGGAACTCCAAGGGGCAGCGTATCCTAGAGGAGTACCAACGCAATCGGGTTGACGTCGAAGATCCCAAATGCTCCGCCTTGTTGGTCGACGCAAGAGAGTTCAAGCCTTTGCTTGGAGGCGACTATCATCTGACGTATCGGCTGGAATCCGTGGACCGAAAGGAGAAAATCTACGGCATGGGCCAGTACCAGCAGTCCTTTCTCGATCTGAAGGGCCTTGACCTGGAGATGGCCCAGCGCAACTCGCAGGCCAGCGTGCCCTTTATGCTCTCCAGTCTGGGATATGGCATGCTCTGGAACAACCCTGCCGTCGGGCGCGCCGTGCTCGGCAAGAACATCATGAGCTTCGAGGCTCGGTCCACCAAGGTTCTGGATTACTGGATCGTGGCGGGTGACTCTCCGGCTCGGATCGTGGAAGCTTACGCAGATGTCACCGGCAAAGTGCCGATGATGCCGGAGTATGGACTGGGATTCTGGCAATGCAAGCTCCGGTATCAGACGCAGGAAGAGCTCTTGGAGGTGGCAAGAGAGTATCGGAGGAGGAACTTGCCTCTGGATGTCATTGTGGTGGACTTCTTTCACTGTAGGACGCCCCTCCTCCTCCCCCAAGCCGTGGTGGTTGTTTGAGGTGGGATGCGTTTTTCGGACACTGACTATCTATGCAAGGGCCGAAGCAAGGAGAATGGAAATTTGATCCTACGTATTGGGAAGATCCAGGTGAGTCTGCAACTTTGTCGGTTGTCGATGGTGTTTGCCGTGGAAAAAGAGACTTTGGCCGCAGCACCTCACTTCCCCTTCCCCCTATTTGGGTTCCCAACTACTTAGATATGGCGTGAATCTGACACAGCAAAATTCATCATGATGTCCAGACGCCATGATCAAGGAATTGCAATCAATGAACATCGAACTCCTCGTGTCGGTCTGGCCGACAGTCGACAAGCGATCCGAGAACTACGACTACATGCTGGAGCATGGCATGCTGATCCGCCAGGACCGCGGACTGAGAGTCGCGATGGACTTCCAGGGCGATACTGTTCATGCGGACTTCACAAACCCTGCCGCTCGAGACTTTGTCTGGAAGACGGCCAAGAAGAATTACTACGACAAGGGGATCAAACTGTTCTGGCTCGACGAAGCGGAGCCCGAGTACAATGTGTATGACTTTGATATCTACCGCTACCACAGCGGTACGGTATTGAGCACGGGCAACGCCTACCCCGTGGACTATGCCCGGGCGTTCTATGAGGGAATGGTCAAGGACGGCAAGCAGAAGGACGTCTGCAACCTCATCCGTTGTGCGTGGGCGGGCAGCCAGAAGTTTGGCACGCTGCTCTGGAGCGGTGACATCGCGAGCAGTTGGGGCAGTTTCAGGGATCAATTTGCCGCTGGCTTGAACGTGGGCATCGCTGGCATACCCTGGTGGACAACGGATATTGGTATACTACCACTTTCCCTTGAAATTGTTTAATCATGTGTTGCTCCGCTGCGATGGTTAAGCTTAAGCTGACTGACTTGTTTGAAAAGGTGGTTTCCACGGCGGGAACCCTACGCATCCCGAGTTCCGAGAGTTGTGCACGAGGTGGTTTCAATACGGTGGGTTCTGGCTGACATTTCGCATACCCTCATACATTCCCTGGCACCACACTTTTAGTTTTTTGGAACTGACTCTCGGTGGAATTTTTCCTTTCCAGGCTGCTTCTGTCCTGTTTTCCGTCTTCATGGCCACCGCGAGCCAATGCAGCCTCAGCATGGCACCACTGGCGGCGCCACTTGCATCTCCGGGGCGCCGAATGAAGTGTGGTCGTACGGAGAGGAGTGCTACGAGATCATGAAGAAGTATTTGTTGTTGCGCGAGAGGCTGCGGGATTATGTGCGTGGGCTCATGACTCAAGCGCACGAACGGGGCACACCGGTTATCAGGACACTGTTCTTCGAGTTCCCGGAGGACGCAGAATGTTGGGAAGTAGAGGATCAGTATCTGTTTGGGAGTAAGTATCTGGTGGCGCCTGTGCTGTATAAGGGAATGGAGAAAAGACAGGTTTATCTGCCGAAGGGTGCGAAGTGGCGGAGGTTCGATGATGGAGAGGTCAAGGATGCGGAAGAGTTTGAAGGAGGGAAGACGGTTGAGGTTGATTGTCCGTTGGCGGTTATGCCTGTCTTTGAGCGAGTCTGATGATGTATGTGTACCGTGAAAGTGAATACTAGTACAGGGTCAGTGTGTGCATTCTATTGCTTTCCAGCCCACTGCAAAGGATTAATATACGACCAATGTACTCCTACAGAAGCGCATGTGCAGATATCCCGGTCGTCTACGTTTTGCTTTTCTTTCTACTTTCCGTTGTGTTGAGCATGAATAGGTCGAGGAGGGTCGAATCTCCACGGGGGACGGGCCCCAGTGTTGGAAACGAAATAGGTATCCTTTGGAGGACGCCTCAACTCGTGCTCAAGCATCCGAAAGGATACATCCGGATGTGCATTCAGCCTTCTGGAATTGTGTTTGAAGAGGGAGAGTAAGTATTGTCTAGACTCGGTTCTGACGATGCCAGAGGGTACAAGGTCCGATCGATGCCATGAAAGAAGACATTGAAGCAGGTTTCGTTCTGGGACATAGTTCAGGCAGAACCTCATGCTTTCATTAAGGGCCTTTAGTGGTGGATACCCGTTCTGCTGAGACATCTTTTTGCGTGGACAAAGGCACGACTTCGAGCCGGACGCACCTTGGTGAGGTGATAGTGCATTGGTATCGACACATACGAGCCCATAGCTGAGACCCAGATAGAGAGCACGAACCATTAGGCTAATCCCCAGTCCTTTGCAGAGGTTGAAGTACAACGTTCTCCCGATAATCTGAAGCACCTCGATGAATCTATCTGCCGGTCGGGCAACGGTCCTCGACCTACCATGTATGCTTCCTCTTGACAGTTCCGAGCCCGGCACGAGACATCTGTATTGTCTAGGCTAAGCACTGCACTTGCCCAATGTTAAGGCTAAGACTGAGACGCTGCAGTTTTCTCCGTGAAGGAAGTGCCTTCTTCGCAACGGAGACGACTTCTAAAAAATCTCTATATCAGTCTAGAGGTCATTGACCTTTAAGGTGGTTAGGACGTCGACTTCCCTCTAGCCAGACATGCTGCGTAAGCAGAACGATAATGATTGGGTCACTTTGGTGGTTAATACAGCATGACCTGCGCTTTAATCGTTGATGCTAGTACCAAAATAGCTAAAGGCTGCTTAGTCCCTTCTCTAACTTCAACACAATCTTGTCTTCGCATCTTTCTGGCTTCATCGCGACCATTGCGACGGTCACTGGCACCATCAAAAATCCACCAACAGAGTGAGTGAGACTGCTCAATCACTTGAGTCACACGTTCTTGGGAGGTTACAAGCATGAATGTAAGGTCGTGGCCATCAGTGATCATCGATGGTACTGGCAATAACACGCCTAAAGAAAGAACCGCGTTTCGATCTGTGGGTCGTCGCGGAGTTCCTACATCTCGCCTCACTGCCCCGGCACGTCCAAGGAGTTTATCACGGCCGCGTTGGTCGAGAAGACATCGGGAGACTACGCTACAAAAGCACTTCTGGAAATGCTGTGGCGCTTCTCGGACAGCAGTCACAAAGCAGTCCACGGCACAGGTCCACTGCAAGAGCGAGTAGGAGCCTTCGTTCAACCCATTACGGCCCGGCAAAACTATCATGAGGCTTCTTTAACAGGTCCAAGTCAAAGTCGTTGCATGGCCCGAACACACACGGCTCAACCGGCAAGGTGAGCGCTTCATCATCAGTTTGCCACCTTCAAGAGTCCTAGAGATAAGAACGATCCGAGGCTAGACCCAGAACCTCACGTGTCGGACATGCTAAGGCTGCAGGTCTGCTCGTCGTCGTGCACCTGAGATGCCCATGTGGGGAACCTCTTAGGCAGGACATCCATGTCCAGAGTCACCTCTGCCGGCGCAGTATTGAGGTCAATGCAGGGTCTGGATGAAGCTCCTCGTGGCGCCCTAGCCGTTCCCAAGGATGCCTCTGCATTTGGGTCGTGGCCAATTCTGGCAGCAGCAGCCGTCTGCATTGCTAGAATGTCGAGATGCCTGCAGTACTGTACGTACTACAGAAGCCATGGTGATGGCTGCTTGATGTCTGTCCAAGTCTGGCTTCTATTACGGTACTAAGATGAAGGAACCGAGACTGTCGGTACCGCCCACGAAGCCACTCACCACGGTTAATTGATCTCCCTTCATCCAAAGAAGCCGTCCGCCGACAAGGTCTGGCTAGCAAGCCAAAGAAGACGCAACGAATGCGGTACCACGACAGAGAATTCTCCTCAGAGCATCATCAATCCTCAACCTCTCCGCAAGAATACATGCGACTACTGCAAAGCAAGCGATCACAGTACTATAGTATTAAGGACGCACTTCTCTGGATCGAGAATTATTGTTGCCGAATGTTATTTCCGAGCCTTTCGAAGTACCTCCAACCCATTTAATCCTGCGAGCTTCTGTTATACAGCCGAGCTACATGTCGGGATGATTATTTACCCATCAAATCAGACATCTTGATAGCGGAAGAGCCCCAGCAACATGGGCCTCATTCTTCAAACTCTGATACAGTACACCAGGAAGTGCAAGACAGGCCCTTTCTTATCAACAGGACCCGTACAGAAAGCACTGTCGACTTGTCAATCTAGTTGAGTGGCTGCCTGGGTTTGTGCCGAGTGGGCCCACTCATTATGATACTTGCCAGTCTGCAATACAAGGCTTCAAGAAGTCAGCAGCTGATACCGTGGGAAACAGCTGGGCACTATCGTGATGCCTCTTGAACTGCTTATCTGCGCACCAGAAAGGCTAGAACATTCAGCCTTGTTTTACGGCTTTTGCTCGGAAGGCCATGATAGAGGGACCCGTTCTCTATCGGACAGATGGCCGCAGGAGCTGGTATAAAGATCGCGTGAAGTCGATATCTTAACGTCAAGTGGCTGCCGTTGGCTTCTCTTGCGTACAAGTCCCCAAGCAAATGCATGGCAGCATTCGCCACTGCAACGGCACTGTTGGCGTGGATTTGGATGTTTTCTCCAATATCGCCGCTGATCAGCACAACTACCCTGCTAAATGATCTAGAGCCGCGATACGAGTTCTACACATTTGTGAACTTGATGTTCGATTTCGCCCTGAAACGCCCTCCTACAAGGCTTGTCCAGATGAGCCCAAAGGTGGCTCGTTCCTGTTTGATGTTGATGCAAGATTGAACCTGCTCACCGAAGCGAGGTGCAAGGGCCTCACAGATCTATATCACGCGGGCAAATACTATGGATCTGGGGAACGTTCCCGCCGCGAATGGAAAGTACTCCAGATTTCTCCAGGCTCTGGTTATTCGTTCAGCCGGTATAGGTCGCGTTCTGTACGGAAACGAGAGCAAATAAACCTAGTCACTGTTACAGCGTAAACCTGTGTATCCAGGGAGGAGCCCAACCCCTTCAAACACCACGGCACATCGAGAAGAACGAGGAGTCGCACGCATTGTCTCGTGTTGAAACGTGAAAGACGCAAGCCAAAACCACGAATGTCGATCCTGTCCAGCATACAAGGACGAGGAGTGTCTGACGGTGTATGGGTGATTGTTTAAGCGAACAGAGCTTCCATATCTGTCTTAGACGGGACAACGGCAGGTGTCCAGCTCGAGGCTACTCTGTTCCCGCTGGAAAGCGATACCAGTCGACGCCCGTTCTCTACAACTCCACCCCCGCATCATACTATGTCCGGGAGGTAGATGGGGATCACTCCGCATTGATTCGTCCCCAGGATATGTTGGAGGTGGCTAACTTTGACACTCTGCATTCCACGGCAGTGTTAAGCCTGTGATCGGCTGGCTGGGCAAAAGGCTTCCCTTGAGACTAGCAGGCATGCCCTGTCCTTTTCCCCCCAATATGCCAGGTCAAGATACGGGGCTGGTACCAGTAAAGGCGGTCTCCGGCAACCACTTCCACGTGCTGCACTTCTGGTTGCTCAGCTCTTTGCATCCTTTTCGTCCATGATTGACAACCTGGAACGCAGCACTTGCCGCCATTGACATGATAGGCTCCCTATATTGCCGAGACCAGAAGGGGGGATAACCTGTCTCGCAGCCTCTCCATGCATTGATATTGCTGATCCCATTCCCCAGCTTATCTAGAACTCTGATCCTTCATTCTTATGTGTGGTATCAACTGGCGCGCCACCCACTCCAGGTTTCCCCAGACTTCCTCCTACTCTTCACTTATCTAGATATTGTTTGAGACAAAGCAGCATGAAGATCTACGAAAGGATCAAGGACGACGTCAGGACAGATGTTACCTGGAACCGTGTCGGTCGCCTTGGTAAGCAAGGTATTAGGGCTACTCCAGCGGCAGGGGCCTTGTACGTGACCGAGAAGTTCCCTATCATCGGGTGGCTTCCTCGATATGACTATCGATGGCTTCTCAACGACGTCGTGGCTGGCTTGACGCTGGCAATCATGCTCATTCCACAAGGGCTGGCATACGCCAAGATTGCCACCATCCCCGTGCAATATGGCCTCATGTCCTGCTGGCTTCCGGCCATCCTCTACATGTTCATGGGCACTTCAAAAGGTAAGGTTCACTCCTCTTACGCCGGAGGCACACGTTTGCACTTTTGCTGACTTCTGAGCCCAGATCTATCGACTGGACCAACTTCCTTGATCGGCCTCCTTACCTCTGATATTGTCAAGGATCTCATCACAGAGGGCTACACCGCGCAGCAAGTGTCAACTGCAGTTGCCACGATGATGGGCGTGTACGGCATGGGCCTGGGATTCCTGAAACTAGGATTCCTCCTGGACTTCATTTCCTATCCAGTGCTCAATGGATTCATTTCTGCCGCTGCAATCACCATCGGCCTTGGCCAGGTGGCCAATCTGCTTGGTGAGGATAACGTCGGCACCGGCACCGCACACATCATCCATGATGTCCTCACCAATTTGGGGACATGCAATCCACGTGCCGTGGGCGTGGGATTTGGCAGCATCGTCCTTCTGGTTGGACTTCAGAAGGCGGGCGAGAAATGGGGAAACAAGTACAAAATCGTCTGGCTTTTGTCCATCACTCGTGCCTTCATCGCACTCGTGTTGTTTACTGGCATCAGCTACGCGGTCAACAAAGGCCTAGATTCGGACGATTTCCTGTTCGCTGTCAGCAAGGTCAAAGCCATCAGCATTTCATCTCCGAAGCTGCAAAGTTCCACCCTCATTGGCAAGGTTGCTGGTCGATCCATTGCTCCATTCATCGCTGCCGCACTGGAGCATCTGGCCATTGCTCGTGCGTTCGGCCTGAGGAACAACTACGTGATCGATGCAAGTCAGGAATTGTGTTACCTGGGGGTGACCAATTTCTTCAACAGCGCTTTCACCGTCATGGGCGTCGGCGGCGCCATGTCCAGAACGGCCGTCAACTCTGGATGCAAGGTCAAGTCGCCACTTTCCGGTCTTGTCACGACGGCCTTCATCATCCTGTCGATCTACAAGTTCACAGGAGCGCTGTACTGGGTCCCCAAGGCCACGCTGGCCGCCATTGTCATTACCGCCGTCGTTCCTCTCGTCGGCACATGGAGAACTTACTACCACTTCTGGAAGACGTCTCTGGCCGACTTCATTGCATCCATGATCGCCTTTTGGGTTTCTCTGTTTGTCAGCACCGAAATCGGCATCGCCTCCGCCGTCGGCTTCAACATTGTGTACGTGCTCCTTCGTCAGGTCTTCGCCCGCATCAGATCGATCGGCTCCGACTCGGAATCGGAATTGGTCGCTTCTTTGGATGCCGCGCGGGGGATGCCGGCGAGACTTCCGGCGGACGCTCGAGTTTTCCGCTTCAGCGAGTCGGTCTTCTTCCCCAACGCGCTCAGGAACAAGACCAAGGTGATGGATGTCATTCAGACATATCATGCCGCCGAGTACAGCCGCGCCCATGGCGAAGAGGCCGACCGCGTGTGGTCCGTCGAGGGCGAGAGGCGCATCAGGCGTCTCCGCAAGAAGGCCAAGACCAGCGATGAGAACTTGCCGCCGATCAAGGTTGTCATTTTGGACTTCACCAAGGTCAACTTTGTGGATGTCAGTGCCGTGACGGCGCTGAAGAACTTCTTTGCCGAATTGATCAAGTATGCCGGCGACCAGGTCGACGTTCGCTTCGTGGCTATGTCCGACAGTGTGCGCGAGAGGTTCGAACGCGCGGGGTGGAAGTTCGTCGAGGGTGGGACACCGAATGAGCCGTTCAGCGCGATCTCGATTGGCAGTTTCAATAGTATCGCCGACGCGGTCAGGGCTCCGAGGCGGTCGATGAGTGATGAGTTCTTGGAGGTCAAGGTCAAGGCCGAGGAGGAGGAGGAGAGTGCCACGATTACGCACCGGGAGAAACAGTAGGCGAAAGAGATCCCTGGGGGGCTTTGTACAGACACCTCTTGTCAAGTTGTCATGCAGACCCTGGAGGCTGGGTTGATTTTTTTTGTTTGAGGCAGGACGGGTTGTGTGGATCGACCTGGAGCTTTGGGCTTCGAGTTGTTTTTCTTTTTGATGTTGCGTGATGATTGTATGACGGATGAATGGGCTTTTTGGACAGATGAGCTCATGTGGTATGATAAGCTTGAAGTCTTCAAGCGGGTGAATATTGCTCTTTTGAATACTAGGACAATTGGACATGGAAATGGTTAAACAATCTGCGGCTTATCGCTTTGGTACCAGGTACTTTTCCATTTCCCATTTCCCATTTCCTAATCTCCGGCCTCGAGGGCAACGGGATATTGCTGGACCTTATAAACACTTCGGAAGTCTTCGGGGCTATCCACTTACTCTGTTTCTACGCGGTGTGTATACGGGGTACGGAGGTACATTGCTGGGTGAAACGTTTAGCCGGGCATGACATGGCGAAGCCTGGCCCGAAATCACCCTTCTCTTATCATGGAGATTTCTTCTTTGTTCGCTACCGTAGGTACGGATACCACGTGGGATACGGAGTACGTTACTACGGAGTAAAGTCGGCGCCGGCGCATACAAGACCTGCCTAGGTAGATATGACATGTGAAGGTCCTAAGGAGAAGAAGGAAGAAGGAAGCAGGCACAATCAGCTCGCGCACGGGATAGAGCTACTACCTGCTTAGGGTTGAATCTGTAAAATGCAAGACCTCCAGGGCTCAACGCGTTGGGAAGAAAGTATATGCGAATCCTGATGCCTTTCTGCCTTTGTATTTAAGGGGCGACCTTTGCACTGGCAAGATGTCTTTGACTTATGTATGAGGGATACGTCGCGGAAGTGTGCTGTGCGGTCCCGGAGAGAAGAGAGACGGGAGCAACGAGCGTTTTCAGCGTTTTGACGTTGGTATGTAAGTTATGTATCATATCATTCAAGTCGTCTCTGATCAATAGCGCCGTATTGCTTTTCATTCAGGTCGTGTCAGACTATGAACGCCGGGTGCTTGCTTTATGACTACCAGTATGTAAGGGAGCGACACCACGCGAGGCGAGGCGAGGCGAGGCGAGGCTGAACTTATGGATGAACCGTTGACTTCCCCTACTCCCCCGAATACTCCGTAATCTGCACCACAAAAACCAAGGGGCGATGATATCTTGGAGCAGACGCGATCAGGGCCCCCCACAGGCACCCAACGACGTCCCACACGCAGAGACTGAACATTCATGAGACTGAAATGTTTCATTCCAGTCGAATCGAGCCCTTGCCATGCCAGAACAGCCACACGACAGCCAGGACCACTTTAATCGCGCCAGCAATCCACAAGGGATCCGCGATGTCGCCGCCTTTGGTCAAGAACCCTCCTAGCACCGCGCCCAACAGCAACGCCACCGCTGACAGGAACCTACGATTCCGCTTAGAGTTCTGACGCAGAGGCGCCGTGAACAAGGCCGGGTCGAACATCAGGTCGCAATACGTGCTCGTGAGCACGACGGTGGGTAATTCGTTGTAGGCCAACATCCTGCTCATGACGATCTGGCCCGCGGACTGGAACGAGAGCAGACCCAGGGGCAGCAACACGATGAAGTTGCGGGGCAGCTGGTTGCCTGCGTCGCTCTCGACCACGTCGCTGACCACGAGAAGCGCCGCGGTGAAGCATAGGAGCGCTTGGAATATGAAGGAGCCGCTCATCGTGCGGCGCTGGAGGGGACCCAAATACCGTGCCGCACGGCTGAAGAAGTACGTCCCCACGCTGAAAGACAAGATGGCCGTGCCGGATTTGACCCAGCGGTAGGGCTGGGAGAGTGGTTGCCCGGACATGCCGAGACCGACGTACACGGTGTTTCCTGCAAAGGGAGGAAGTAGTCAGCTTAGCAGTTTGGTAGTGTGGACGGCGAGCTAATGGGGTGGTGGTGGGTTGGTGTGTAGTTGGTGAAGAGAGGGCAAAGCAAAGCAAAGCAAAACAAAACAAAACGCTGGTATGGTATGGGATGGGATGGGACAGGATGTGATGGTAGGGTATGCGATGGTAGGGTATGCGATGGGACGGGATGGGAAGATGCCGAGCATAGTAAGGCTGAGACTGACCAGTTTGCATGCTCACGAAGCAGGACCAGACGTTGAACACGGCGCTGTCGACGAGGCCGGATATGAAGCATGTCACCAGCAGGATGAGGTCGGCCCAGGACTCGTCTACGTCTGAGGACAGGTAGTCTTTCAAGGTGGATAGGCGGGATTTCTTGTTCTTGCGAAGAGCCTCGACTGAATCGTCGTCCATGGTCGGGATGTGCGGTATGAGGCTGGTCCTGGTCCTGGTGTTCTTCGGTTGTGGCATGCTGGATACATTGTCAGCACGGCTGTAGAAGAACAAAATGACTTTGTGACTGTGCAAGTTGTGGCTTACCAGCTATAACACACAACACTGCCTTGCACTGCTTGGGTATCTAGTGGGGTATGTACGGATACTCTGTGATCTGTTCTTCAGCTCTGCGCCCAGATGTGCTCTATATGAAGCACGCCTGGAGTACGAGGAGTAGGCCACTGGGGCGGGTAAGATATAAAGCTCGGCCTCGAGGCTCTGGGGTTGACGAAGGTCATGGATGGACACGGCGTGCATGGCATATGCATAGGGTCCAAATACCGAGCTCAGTCTCGACTCTCCGCATCTTGCTGATCTCTCTAGATCGTCCCACTCCACAGATCTCCATGAAGTTTGCACGGCACGGCAGACAAATATGAGCTATGGCATAGTACAAGGGAAGAGACTCCGTCTTCCATGTGATCAGCATCGAGACAAAAGCCCGGATAAACGATCAAGCCGGCGCTGGGTATGGACGAGATACGAGATCCGGAGAGCTTCTTCGTTTCAGCCATAGTAGTAGTGTAGGAGGTCTTGCAGCTTCTTGGAACGACGCCGGCTATGAAAGCCATGCATCATTAGAAGGTATCCTCGTCGTTGGAAGTCTTTCCCATTCGACACTCACGGAGAGAGAATGGGAATGCTCTGGGTGGCTCAGGAGGCCGGAGGCATGTTGTTCCAAGCCGAAATCACATTTTTGCTTGGGAAGTCGCAACGTCAACGGCCGTGGTGTTGTCTAGGTACCTATTCATGTGAGTGCAGCCAAAGGATGGTATAGTACATGTGAGGTGATCGAGGGTGGTTTGTTTTTCTCGAGATGAAGAACGTGGAGATTCGGCTAATGACAAACTCCGCCGCGAATCTCGTACAGCATCAACCTCGGCTTATCACAACAAACGTCTCAGCAATTCACAACTTGGTGCTGACGAGGCAATACCACAGTCAACGCGCGAGTATTTGTTCACTCACTGTATGAGAAGAATAAGTGTCTGGCAGTGAATGTCCTCTGTGAGACTTCTCATACCGAAGGCCTTCCTCACATCAGCGACGACAGGCAGGCCGTCCCAGATCATATCCGTGACGGGCTATGGCCGAAGTACCTATCATAGTCGGCGTAGGCGACATTGTCAACCGATCAACTTCGATCGAAACCGCATTTGAACCATTGCAACTGATCACTGAGTCCATTGGGAAAGCCCTCGAAGATACCGGGCTCGATGGAGGGAAGCAGGCCGAACTCCAAGCTGCCATCGACAGTCTCGATGTCGTCAGGTCCTGGACTTGGCCATATGACGATTTACCGGGGGACATTTCGAGGAAACTAGGCGTCAATCCACGGCATAAGTTCTACACTACTGAACATGGCGGGAACAAGCCGGCCAAGCTCTTGGACGAGGCAGCACGAAGAATATCCAAAGGACAAACCAAGGTCGCTGTTGTAACGGGCGGAGAAGCTCTAGCATCATGTGAGTAACTACTCGCCAGGGGTGCCAGCGGTGCCAGTGGTCTTGATCACTGTCAAGCTTGGGGCCCAGTCATGATGGGCTAACTCGATGGCTAACGTCAACTAACATAGTAACGGCATGTGCTGCGGCGAAACAACTTCCACCACCGGGCTGGACCAAGACCAAAGAGAATCTGACACAAGTCTTCAAAGCCACTGGCAGAGATCGCGGAACGCGTGAGTGCAAACCATCCCCCACCCCACCCTTTTTCAAAGGCCCTCTCACAGGACTCTCTGTCAGAAGAGAAAGTGTTGAATTTGTGTTGACAATGTGCAAATAACTACCAGTAGATCTTGGTCAAGTCCAGGGTATCACTGATCCGATCCAGATATACCCGCTCTACGAGAACGGGTTCCGAGCACATCGTGGCCAAACACCATCCGACAATCACCAAGAGTCCGCACAGCTATATGCCGACTTTGCCAAGGTGGCCGAGAAACAATTGTACGCATGGAACTATGGAAAACCAGCCAAGACGAAAGAAGAGATCGCGACAGTCACCAAGCGCAACAGAATGATATGTTTACCATGTACGTACCCCACGTAAACGAGATCCCTGCTTCGGCGCCTGGCCAGCAGCGTCCTTGGTATTTTTAGAAATTGCTACAGTGTACGGAGTGCTGATCGCCCATGGTAAATTCTAGATCCGCTGTTGATGAACGCCTTCAACACCGTCAACCTTGCCGCAGCATGTATCCTGACCTCAACGACGTACGCAGAGCAATTGGGCATACCCCAAACAAAATGGATCTATGCACTTGGCGGTGCTGGCACACAGGACGCTGACAATTGTGAGAACTCTTCTCTTCTGCATGGCCCCCACCCCCCCAGATCAGAAATAGTAAATACACGTGTGAGACACACAAACCGTGTTTGCTAACCCGCCTCACTTATCTGCGCGTCGATAGTCTGGGAACGACCTAATTACTACTCAAGTCCAGCCATTGAGCGATCTCTCGACGTCGGGTTAAAGGTGTCAGGTCTTGAAAAGGAAGACATCGACTTGTACGACTTTTACTCGTAAGTCCCAAAACTACTACACTGTACTGTACAAGAGTGGTCACCTCCCCTCCCCGAATCAGCCTCTAGAATTATACCTCAGCAAGAGCAAGAGTGGTCCACCTCCTGCACTCCGCAATCAGCCTTTCTGACATTTCTATGAACGGCTAACCCATCATTTCTTGACCTGGTTTGATAGGTGCTTCCCCATCGTCCCCAAACTTGCAGCGGCACATCTCAATCTGCCCCTGAAGAATCCTAGTAAAGGTGATGGTGGCAACAAGCCTCTGACTCTCCTCGGCGGCCTGACCAGCTTCGGTGGAGCGGGCAACAATTACTCGATGCATGTAATGTCTCCCCCTTCCCTGCATTGAATTCCCCATCCCATCCACCAAGCTCCTTGGCCCTGCCTGGGCCGTTCGCTGTCAAACATATCTGACTGAATGTAACTTACCAACCTACTCAGGCCATCACAGAAATGACGCGGCAGCTCCGGAACGGGAAAGGCAAAGGCAAACACAAAAGCGAAAGCGAAAGGCGAAACGGCTTGATCCTGGCAAACGGCGGCTGGGTAACGTACCAGCATGTCATATGTCTCTCGACCATGCCCCGACGTCAACAAGGCGGAGCCGGAGCCGGAGCCGGAGGCGCGTACCCGGACACGGCGCCCTTGCCGGATCGGGTCACCGATGTCCCTGTCCCGCCGGTCGATGTAAAAGTTGACGAGGGTGAGCAGGATGCGGCGGTTGAGACATACACCGTCGAATTCAACCGCGACAACACACCTAGACAAGCATATGTCGTAGGCCGGCTGAAGACCAATGGACATAGATTCGTCGCCAACGAAGGAGACAAGGAAACGCTGATGCAACTCTCCTCTACCACCGAGGAGCAGATTGGAAAGGTCGGCCGAGTCTGGAACGATGGGCAGAGGAATCGATTCGTCCTGCAGAACAAATTGCAGGGTAAGCTTTGATGTCAGCTGCGAGCCATGAGGCCATCACAGGCATTGAAGCGTCGAGACGTTGAAGCGTCGAGGTTGTACAGTGGTCGTCGTGCAGGTGCAGGTATAGCACGTACCATAATGCATTGTGCTTCAGACAATCCCTAGGCAGGCTCATACGTTTCTGTCACTGGACCCGAGGAAGGACACATCTGATGCGCTATCCTTGCCTTTACAGCTATTACAGGGCCAGATACCACATCAAAACTCACCGGCCTATCCCAAGATCTCAGATACTAATCCAAGAAAACAAACCGCGAAGGTAGTATTCAACTCTTTAACTGTCCATGATCATTGATAACATTCTATGATCTATCTATCATAGGCCTGGTCTATCCTTTCCGCAAAAACGGAGGCTCACCTCACCATCTCAAAAGATGGAACGAGTTACCGCTTCGATATCATGAATATGAACAAGACACTGCATTGCGTTTTGAAACCCCCATAACTCCGGACTGAACCACCATGAATGTTCATTAACTCGAAAATCCGTGACAATGTCTAGCATTCATCGGTGTATGCAATAAGCGCCAATCTCCTCGTATGCAGTCGAAAAGAACGGGCAAAGTCGTGCAAATCGTCAGATGCTGCGAGTCGTCTAGTCATCCTCATCGGAGAAGACTTCCTCACCACGCTTGCGTCGAGCCATTCGCTGTCAACATTGTTAGTATCTCCATTGTAAGCTTCGAGACTGGGGGGATACTTACGTCCTTCTTCTTCTTTCTCAACTCAGATGAAGTCAGCTTCTTAGCCTTCTTGTTGCCTTCAATCTTGTTGCCCATGGCGTCGAACTTGTCCTCTTCGTCGTCACCTTTGTCGGTCAATCGTGGACCTGCGCCTTGTCCTGTGACCCACTATAAAGTCATGTCAGTACAGAGCTAGCAAGCGGAGGGAACAGTAAAACTTACGTTGTGTCCAGAAGGAGTCATCTTTCCGTTCACGACCGACCACACTTCGTTGGTCAAGCTCTCGGTGAACTCGGCGTTGTGAGAGATGATGACAACACCACCCTCGAAAGACTTGAGAGCCTTGGACAAGGCACCAAGGGAGTCACGGTCGAGATAGTTGGTAGGCTCGTCGAGGACGATCAAGTGAGGACGTTGCCATGTGCAAGCAGCAAGCACGACCTTGACACGTTGACCACCCGACAGACCTTGCATACGAGAGTGGGAAATGAGTTCGGCATCGAGACCGAAGTTGGCACCGTGTTGCTCAATTTCCCGTCGAACCAGGGGTCGGAATTGACCGCTGGCGAGAGCTTCTTTCTGATCGACATCGGCAACCATCTTCTGATGGGAAGCCATAATCTCGGAACGAGGAATCCAGGCGTTGTCGGCAGTCATCATAGGAATCCACTTCTCGTTCTTCATGCCAACGTTCTCACCGAGAGCAAACGAACACTCGTATTCGTACGAGTTCTTGAACTTTCTTCGGGCGTGAATGCCAATGACACGTCGCTGAGAGCCTTCAATCTTGTAGATCTTGTCCATGGCCTTCTCGTCATCCTCGGTGACGATTTTGTTGGCACGATCCATGGTTTCACGATCTTCACCAGTCTGGAATCGCCATTGGATGTATTCGGATGGTGTCTTGTCCAAGTGGTTATCGATGTGAGCAAAAGCGTGTTGCTTGATGTAGGCAATACGAATGTTCTCGTGCTGGTAGACTTCACCATGTGTAGGGATCAATTCACCGGTAAGCACGTTGACGAGAGTCGATTTACCGGCACCGTTGGGACCAATGACGGCAATACGAGAGCCAAGAGAAACCTGGAAGGTGATATCGGAGATTTGAGGCTTGTCGGTACCCGGGTATTGGAAGGACATCTTGTTGACACGGACAATGGCCTTGGCCTTGGTCTTGACACCTTCAAGGAAACCTGGCTCGGGGAACTTGAACTCCATCTCGGAGGCTCCAAGTTCGAAGTAGGATCGAGCAGCAGGGACTCGCTTGGCGAACTCGGTCAAGTTACCACGGTACCGTCGGAGCTTGAAGCGCTCGTAGTGGATAACGTGTTGAATGACGTTGTTCAAGAATTTGGAGTCGTGGGAGACGATGATGGATGTGCAAGGAGAGTTGGTCAGGTAATCCTCGAGCCACTTCACGTTCTTGACGTCCAAGTGATTGGTAGGCTCGTCGAGCAGCAAGATGTCGGGGTCCTCGAACACGGCACGAGCAAGGGCAAGCTTCATCTTCCAACCACCAGAAAGAGAGGTGATGGGGCCCTCGTATTGGGATTCGAGGAAGCCGAACTCGAGAAGCTGCTTCTCAATGTCCTCTCGTGATGTGGTAATGCCCACCTGCTCCAACTTCATCATGGTCCAGCCAATGACGGTAAGTTCGGTGTCGGCAGCATCAAGATCGTGCTCGACGAACACAGTCTTGACTTCATTCTTCTTGGGGAAGCCCTCAACCTGCTCGTTGTTGATGGCACGCATGAGTGTAGATTTGCCGGAACCGTTGGGGCCCAGAAGACCGTAGCGCTGACCACGCTTCAGGCGGAGATGAGTCTGGTTGAGGAGAATCTTAGCACCGTAGGCCAAGTTGAACTGGCAATTGCAGAGATCCTCGCCCTCTTCATCATCAGGCTCACCCTCGGCTTCTTCCTCGATACCTGGAGAGGCCTTCTTTCTGAGCTGGTCAGCAATCGCTGGCGCGTCTTTCTCGCCAACAATGGTCTTGAGGTATTCCTGAGTGTTGGAAACCCAGTCCGGAGCGTCGGTGGCCTTCTCGTCGATCAATTGACCCGCAATAGCCGCAACGTACTCAAGGACGGCCTCGGATTTCAAGGCTTCCTTGTGCTTTGGCTCCAAAATGGACTTGAGTACGCCCATAACAGTGGAGATCTCACCGGCGGTGGAGACCTTGGGGAAGCTGCCGTCCTCCTTGACAGCACCGACGCGCTTGAGGGTCTCAAGACCCTGCTTGGTCTTCTCACGGGCCTCAGGATCGGCCATGTTTTCGTAGTTCTTGGTAAGAGCAGGCATCAGTTTTGGCAGGAAAGCTGCAACGATTTGAGGATCCTCGACCAATTTACACATGTTGTCGACAATCACGGCAGCCTTTCGCTTGATGGCAGTCTCGCGCTCGGCCAGACCACGCTCAAGTAGAGGAACCATGATGGCCAGAGTTGGCTCGTGGACGTCGGTGACGAAAGTGGTAGCACCGAGCAAGTGAATGGTCTCGGGGACGTTCTCAGGCTTAGCAACACACTTGATCAGCTCAGGAATGAACTTCTCGATATCCTTGTTTTCGATCAATTTGCAGATCTTCTCCATTGTGCCATAAGCCTTCTTCTTGACTTCGGGCTTAGTGTCCCACATCGATTCGGAGACAATGGGGATGAGCGTAGGAACAAGGAAGGATAACTGAGTAGGCGCAGTTTCGACAAGGGTTTCGATGCAGTCGAGACCGTTCATCTTCTCGGGCCATTTCTGGGCGGTGATGATGGAGTTTCGGATGTGAGGAAGAGCGGCCTTGACGGCGTTGGGGTTGATGGCTCGGACGATGGCTTGAGATGCGGCCTGCGCAGCGTTCTTGACAGAAACCATCTTGTCGCCCACGGCAGCGAGAGTGAGCGGGAGGAGAGAAATCAGGTATGGCTCGACAGCTGGAGAAATGGTCGAGTGGCCGGCAATGGCCTTGATGCCATCGACGGCTCGCTCTCTGACAGCCGCATCCTTTTTGTTGGCAAGCTGTTTCTTGAAGGTCTCAACGGCCTTCAGAGGCATTGCGTGCTCCTCGATGGGGCCATTCAACAGGGTGGCAAGGTTGTTTGCGGCCGAGTTGATCTCATCCTGACTTTTTGAGACAGACAGATTTTGCATCAACTGCTCGAGGGTGTGGACGGAGTTCTTGGTCTCCTTTGCGGAAGAAACTGGAGTAGAAGCCATGGTGTCAATCGCTGGCATTTCGTGGAAGATCGGTTTTGGCGGTTGGTAGGAGGATTGAATCGGGGTGTTGCGGACTTTTCAGGAGAAGCTGAAAACAGCGGTCTACTGGGAAGGGTGTTGCCCACGGACTGCGCTCACACGCAAATCTCGCTCTAGCGGCGTCTATTAGAACAGAGAAAAAAGGACGATGCAAAGGCTCTGTAGATAGAGACAATGCAAAGGAGGGAGGATGATGGTAAGAGGGAAGAGATGAGTGGTAAAGAGAAGAGGGCAAGTCGATGCAAAGAGCGAGGGCGAATTTTATTAAATTTGAAAGCGGCCCCAAAAATTTTTCCCTTAGCGTCTCATCGTTTCGACTCTCAGGCTGGTGCAGGCTGACCGCTGGACCACTGGACTCGCCCACCATCGCCCTCGCTCTCGCCGCCGAACCACAGGCTCGCCCAAGCAACGGTTCACTGTCTTTTTCGTCAAATCCCCATCATCCTCCATGCCTACAACGTTCTGGTCCTCGCCCTTTACCAATCAAAATGTCACCGGGATTTTGTTGCCGATCTTTTCTGGTGCTCTTCTTGTCTGCTTTGAACCAGGCCCGGAGATCCCCAGCGTGTGAGTTTTCAATCAATCCATCATCATCCTTCTAGAAGCCTCCCTCTTGATGATTCCGAGTGGTTTACCGAGCCTTTCGTGAGAAGGATCTATTCATGTCACCGTCATCCAGCCTTGGGTCAACCGAGACCTGGGCGGTTACCCGACCCCGGTCATTCTGTAACACTCAATACGCGGGATTGGTGGGAGAACCATTGATGCTACAGGCTACTTCGGCATGCCTACCACGTCAGATCTACGTAGTACTACGACCTACGGCTGAAGGAACCCAGGGCATGCATAGTCAGCCACGTAGTACGTAGTACTTCGCCTCCTTTCCCCCTTCGTTCTCAATCGTCCCTAGTAGTAGTCTACCGGCGTGGACGCTCCTAAAGTTGCGTTGAGGCCTCTGATTCACCACACACATGGGGAATGTGGGAAAGGAGGGTCAGGTATGTTTGTCGCCTAGGCAGCAGCTCGAGAGAAAAAAGATTCTGCCACCAAGTTACTATCGATATCGCCATGATAAGGGATCGATGACTTTGGCTGCAGTGGCTGCAGGGCACGGATCAATTTTACGCCGGTAGCGTTTGGACGGCTGTGCCGGCTGAGGCGTTGGGCGACCACACCGTCCTGCTCGTCCTGGACGACCAACCGATAATGGTCGATCCGGTTGGCTTGTGCTGAACAGGCACCTTCTGACTGGTCGTCCTTCTGTCCCTGTTCTGTGACATTTGGCCGAAGAATTCGAGAACAAGCCCCGAAGCCCCTTTCGGCCTTTGCTACGGAGTACAGTAGCCACGAGTAGCTCCGCCGCCCTCCATCAGAAATCTAGGCTTCATTCATTATTTGGACGAGGCTCGTGCAAAAACATCTGCAGCGTCCGGCGTACTGTTACCTGAGCGAGAACCTTGCATAACAGCAAAGTTCTCCGCAAAGCAGACATTCTGCTGGAGAGGCTTGGTTCTCGACGTTATCCCACTGCGCGCCGACAGATCGGCACAGTCAGTCACCGCCAGAAACTCGGACCTCGAGACCTCGCATGCCCACACGTCTGAAGTCGACGAGAAGCCCATCAATCGAGAGAAGGGCGGTCCAGGAAAGATACAAGAGCATGCAAACACCAGTTGAAATAATATATTATGCAAACCTATCTAAGAAACAGAGGGGTCATCAATGTCGTTCAACATAACCGGGCCAGTGGAAGAGCACGCTCAATGGCGGTGGTGTCGTCGGCGCCTGCTATCGTCGCTATCGCTGCTACTCTCGCTCCTGCTTCTCCTTCCGCTGAGGGATCTTCGAATCCTTTGGACTATGCTGCGGCTGCGGCTGCGGCTGCGACGGCCCTCGCGATTGTCATCGTGTCCTCCCCCTCGGCTTGTACGTCGTTCACGCTTCTTTGCCTTATCTTTCTCATGTTTGCCCTCCAATTTATGTCCCGCGTAGGCACCGGCAAGAGCCGTAGCGACCGTTATAAGAGGATTGCTATGACCAAGCTCGTGGCCAGCCCCTAGGTTTGTATCAGCACTGAACAGGACCACCTTCGCCGGAGCACTACTTACACCCAGCAATGGCGCCACCGGCAAGAGTTGCGCCTAGTTCCTTTGCGCCATCGTGATTCCCGTGTTTTTCACCTCTTCCCCTAGACGCCTCTCTTTCCCTTCGCGAACCCCGCGAACCTCTCGAACTTGGGCGATCGTCATATTCAGAAGGAGGCGCATAGTAAGATGCTTCAGTTCCACGATACTGGCTAGCAGCATACGGCCCCGAATTGCGACGTTGCCGGCCGTGCTCGAACTCACTGCCAGCATATTGGCCTATCTGCATTCCGGATGAACGCGGGGAGTAGTCGTACTGGTCTTCTCGCGACGGGCGGTAGCCATGTGAACTCTACAGGGCCTATCAGTCACAACCCACAGGCGAACAAGAGGGTACCCGGCAAAAGCCGTACCTGCGGTGCTGGAGAGCCGTACTCTTGACCCCCCTCGTATTGCTGTGGTCTCGGCGGCGGCGCATACGAGTTCTGGCCACTACCTGGTGGATGTCCGCTGGGGTTGTAGTAATCTGCCATGTTGGACTCTTTGCAGAAGCGATGAGGGAAACGAGCACAAGAATGGTGGCCTAGGAAGTTCGGAGACTGAACAACGAAGCAGGCACATGAGCGCATACGTCCTGTCTACACTTGGTTGTATTCATATCATGTGCCTGATGCATCGCTTAGTCATGTCGCGCAAGGCGGGGCGCGTCGTTTCGGGCAGCAGCGGGCAGACTAGCCTGGTGAGATGACTTCATCCATGCAGCCACATGGGATCGGAAATGTTACAGGAGGCAGATGAGAAGTTTCTGTTGCCGATTAGTAGATGGGAGGTGCAGAGTACGGTACTGTTTGCTTGGCCTGAGTAGAGAATATCTCAGTGCAAAGACTGACATATGCTAGCTGTGGGAGGGCGGATGTGTGTAGGCTCCAACGGGGCTCTGCACAACATCAGCTGAGATATCGCCGACAAAGTCGGACGCCTTCAATAACATAACGAGTCTCCAATGCAAGCACGCCCTGTCTGTGAATTGATAACTACGAGGTATGCCTTTTGAGCCTTTTGAAGAAACCTCAGTCGCAGACGCGTGGCCGGGTCACCGCAAGGCTGGCCGATAAAACTCCATGCACGTGATAAGGCTGAGGGAAAAGAGTCTTGGCATTTCTCGGCTTTCTTTCGGTCGACCCTTTTTTCCCTCTCTTCTTCCCGCCATCTCTTCACTTCTATTGGGAATCTCGCTCACGGCTACCCAACGGCGACCTTTATGGCTCTCGGAAACTGTTCCGGCATTCTAGGTCATCCACTTTGACTGTCAACGTCAATCGCTTTCGATGCCGAGTTTTCCTTCAAAGGTACATGCTTAAATGCCAGCAGGATGTGTCATTGGTTGAGAAACCCCCGAAGGAGACTTGACTCGCCATTATCTCGCCCTTGAGGAGCCCGAACCACGCTGTCTAAGCTTCCACAAGGCAAATTTTATTGCTCAATCAAGATGTTATTCTATTCCCATGTACGGAGTAGTAGATTCACATGCATCGAACTAGCATGGCCAGGGTCACTCTATCAAGGGGTTGGCTCGCCTATGCGCCATATATGGTCTTATCAGGTCGCCGCGAGAAGTCCGACCTCATTTTTACATCATGGTATAAAGGAAAGCGCTTGCGCCCGGATGTTGTTGCGGTTGGGCCTTTTCACAGTACACACATTAAATGAGTCTGCTTTCCGGTCAGCTGTAAGGAACACTCACCTGCTTCCTTGATACCTACCTCTGCCGCCTGTCCCTTGTGCCTTTTGATTCCTTCATATCTTCCAGACATTCTAGGAGCACTTGCATTTCATTCACGATGACGACCCTAAGTTCCGACGCCTCGGGCGACACGGTGACGCACGAGCCCACCCACCAAAACCTCGAGAAACAAGATACACGACTAACCCGAGCTTCCACACGCCGCACGCTGGAACGCTATGAAACACGACCTACACAAGGTGCCGCCGAGGTGCTGGACCTGCCATATGACATCCTCAGCGATGATGCCAACATGGCCGAGTATACGGAAGAAACAGCCCAAGGTATCATCCCCAAGCGAACAGTCTCCCGCGTCACCGGCCTCGAAGAAGAGCACGAACTAGTCACATTCACTCTGAACGACCCGGAGAACCCCAAAAACTGGTCCAAGCCGTACAAATGGTGGTGCACCATGGTCGTCGCCTTCACCTGCTTCGTTGTGGCGTTTAACAGCGCCGTCATCACCGCCGACCTCGAAGGCGTCTCCGAGACATTCAATGTCTCGCTCGAAGTCTCCCTGCTCACAATCACCATGTTCGTCATTGGCTTCGGCGTCGGACCCTTGGTATTTGCGCCTGCCAGCGAACTCTTCGGTCGAAAACCCGTCTACATTCTCACCATCGCTGTGGCCGTCATCTTCGAGATTCCCTGCGCTGTGGCTCAAAACATCGGTACGCTCCTGGTATGCCGGTTGATCGACGGGATCGCGTTTTCCGCGCCGATGACGCTTGTCGGCGGCACACTCGCGGACCTCTGGCGCAATGAGGAGCGAGGCGTGCCCATGGCCGTGTTCAGCGCCGCTCCCTTCATCGGTCCTGCCATCGGTCCTCTGGCGGGTGGATTTCTCGGTGACGCCGCGGGATGGAGATGGCTCTATTGGATCCAGCTTATCCTGGCTGCCCTGTCTTGGGCCTTGCTCACACTCACTGTCCCCGAGACCTACGCGCCCGCGATCCTCGACAAGCGCGCCAAGAAACTCCGCAAAGAAACCGGCGACGCCAAATACGTGACGGAAAAGGACATCGACCAACGTCCGTTTGGCGAGCAGGCGAGGATCTTCCTTCTCCGACCTCTGCAGCTGCTCTTCTTGGAGCCGATTGTGTTCCTGATCAGTCTCTACATGTCGGTGCTGTATGGCCTGTTGTACATGTTCTTCGTCGCATATCCCATCGTCTATGTCGAAGGGAAAGGATGGTCCGAGGGGAGCACCGGGTTGATGTTCATCCCTTTGGCGGTTGGTGTGATCCTCTCGGCCGCGTGTGCCCCGTTCGTCAACATGCACTATCTGAGCATCTGTGCCCGATACCCGAACGGCAAGCCGCCTGCCGAGGCGAGGCTGATCCCTATGATGTTCAGTTGTTGGTTCATTCCTATCGGGCTTTTCATTTTTGCCTGGACTTCGTACCCCGAGATGTCGTACTGGGGACCTATGATGGGTAAGTCAACTCCAAGTCCGCCTCGATCCCCAAGGACCAGGGTTTTGGGGCGCACAAGAATAACTGGGATTTTTTTTGGCTGACAATAGAACTGCAGGTGGTTTCCCCGTTGGCTTCGGCTTCATTTTCCTGTACAACTCGGCGAATAACTATCTCGTCGACACGTACCAGCACCAAGCCGCCAGCGCATTGGCGGC
This sequence comes from Vermiconidia calcicola, assembly GCA_035928285.1. NCBI lineage: Eukaryota > Fungi > Ascomycota > Dothideomycetes > Mycosphaerellales > Extremaceae > Vermiconidia > Vermiconidia calcicola. The sequence continues at coordinate 771,171 of JAXLQG010000009.1, forward strand.
CAAGACATGCATCCGGAGCTTTTGGGGTGCCAGCGTCGTGCTCTTTACCGAGCAGATGTACCATACCCTGAACGACCGCTGGGCCAGTACGCTGTTGGCTTTCATTGCGCTGCTCTGCTGTTTGATTCCTTATGTCTTCTACTTCAAGGGCGCGAGTATCAGAAAGCACTCGAAATTCGCGTTCGCCGACGACGACGAGGGCGATGTGAATAGTGATGTGAAGGTGTGAGAGGAGAGACGTCCTCTGGAGACACTGAGGTGTTGCGGGGAATATTTTACTCTTCTGACTGCATATGTGGCTAGGAGCATGGCATGAATCAGGGCGTTGTTGTTATGGTGTTCTAACTTGTAGGGACTGGGATCCTACCGAGTCCTCACCTGGACTGGAACTTATGTTCGTTTGCCCGACTGGATGACCACGAGGCCTCCTTCATGGCGTCTTCTTGAGCGGTGTTCGAGCGCGTAGCACTTTGTCAAATGCTTTTGTAAATAATAATCGACAATCTAATGTACACTAACTAACATAACACAAAGTTGCGATTTCTATTGCCGTGTCGGCAAGCAATTGAAGCATACCGTACTTTCTATGCGATGCGCCCATGATTACAGCACCCTAGACTGTGGAAAGAGAATTTTGGCTCGGAGGGATTGCTAGTAACCGCCTGGGTCGCTGAATCGCTAATTACAGAGGATACCACATACGAAGAACATTGTACTGCCGCTCGAATCGCTCTCAATCCATACCCTCGAATGAAATGCAAATAACAGTACCTACTCCGTAGTACCGGGCAAGATTCGCGGTAAACGGTAAAACGCTCCAAGGGGTGTGTATTACGCTCAAACCGTAACAAACGGCTGCACCTATAGCGGCACCATCATTGCACCTAGGACAGCCTCGGACAGCCACCGGGTGAACTAGAGGCGAGCTCGGGCGGGAGCAGCGTCCCCCCAAGCGTCGGGACATCCCAGGAACCTTGCTTGGTTCGCTTCATTCGTCTTCATCGCTTTCATGTATCCCCCTCGTGACCAGCGAACGATCGAGCCTCAGCAGCGCCAAACTCATAAGCACATTTCCTGCACTCCCACCCCCTGTCCGCAACGCCCATCTCCAGCGTCGAATCAGGGCGTTGAACTCATCCACCTCGGCCGCCTTGTCGCTCGTGATGAGCAATCTTATCATCAAGGAAGACACCATGGCAAACCCGGCGCGTGACCAGGAATGCCAAAACGCGTCCCAGACATTGCGTTGTAGTGACTCGACGAACACCACAGCTTCGACACAGCATGTCTTGGCTCCCGCACGTACTGCGTCGCGACCTGCTTGCGGCAATTGCTGGTTCGTGGGTTCAGGCAGATTGGACTCGACGGGTCGGAGAAGAGCTCGGAAGAGGATGATGTTGGCCACGAGATACGACAAACCCAAAGAGGCGTTGCCATCGAGACCGGATCGCAGAGAACGCGACTGCGAATGATCTCCTCCTCTAAGGGCTGCTTGTGTGGCAATGAAGGAGTCGTAAGAAGTCTTCCACTCCTTCAGGTCCTGTCTGAATGGTTTGGCCAGGTCAATCGATAACGCGAAATCTCTTTGGGTTCGTTTCGAGGCTGCAACGGTGAAGAAGGCACTCTGAATGTCACTGATTATCGCGGTCAACCTGGAAAGGTGATAGAAATGTGCTGACGTATTATGCTCAAAGGAGGTCGATTCAGAGGTCATCTCGGCGGAGCCAAAATCTGCGGCCGTGAGCGGCAAGACGTCGTAGTTGTCTTTGTGAATGTGGCTCGTCAAGCCTGCAGACATGAAGGCCCATTTGTCCATGACAAAGACCGCCCACCACAGTCTGCGGCGCAGCCGTTTTTCCCAGTCTGGAATTCCATTCCAGTCAAGGCAATCGTTTGATAGCCCGAAACTTTGTGCCAGAGCCACGGTCCAGCCTAGCAGACTCCAACGAAAGACCGTGTCCATCACATATCGATCATCATTGACCCTCTGCAGAAGGAGCAAGCACGATTGAAGCGTGGATAAGTGGGGAGTATGTACCTCGTGCGTGACAGCGAGCCAAGCGATGCGATATAGGCGCTGACTCGATGGCGGGGAGTGAACAATCGTCGTAGCAAGAACATCATCATATGTGATGAACGCCAGGGCTGACGCATAGATAGCAGACTTCAGAGAAAGTGGCAGCGCCCTCAGCCGGCCCGGCAGCTCCGCCAACGGATAGAGAAGGCGCGTTCTGGAAAGAATGGGGAAATAAGGATATATATAACGAAAAAACAGCTTGACCAGCCGCACGCCGGTTTCCTCGGAGACCATCCGCGATACCTCATCCGCCGCCTCGTCTAGAGTGCGCTGGTCGAGCCGCGGCTCGCCTCGATCGTAAAGAGAGTGGTCGGCCATTGACATGATCAAAGGTCTCTCCATGCTATGCATGACATCTGGATCTGATGTTCGGAGGATATGCCGTGACGTGACTTTGGCAATATCATCGCTGGCGTCGAGACAATCGGAGGAGAAATGCCGCAGGAGATAAGGGTCCGATTCTCCCGTGTCGCCCAGGAGGAAGGTGGTTGTCGCAGGCCACCCATCCAAAGTCTCTGAAGTGTTGCGGCGGTCTCGGAACACGTGCGGCAAGTCTGTCTGGTTGTCGTTGGATTCTAGAGAGGCCTGAGACGCTACGGATCCACCACCTGCTTCAGCAGGAGACCGATGCGGAGAGCCGTCATTGTTATTGGACTGAGGAGAGAAGTTCAACAGAGCCAAGTCGAAGTCATTGACCGGAGGCGGAGCACCTTGCGTCGTGCCTGTTTGCTCATTATTAGCCAGAAGAAGAGGAAGAAGAAGAACGGCACTGAGGCTGGCGTTACTTGGAGCACTCTCTTCATTGCTGCTTGCCGGCACAGCGATGGACTTCTGCCTCTTTCGTGGCGGTCTTTCACTGATAACGCATTCACGAGCGTACAGTCGGCATGCATAGCAAGGCGGTCCTTGATCCAGCCTACACGCGCTTTTGCGAGACCGACAGAAGTCACAAGACCTTCGCGTCCTGGCCCGTGGAGTCGTTACGGTGGGAAGGGCGGGGTTAGGTCGCGGAGGCGGGTAGGCCTGGTCGTGTAAGGACCTCGAGGAGAGCATACTTCAGAAGAACCATGACAAGTGACTTGAAGGCTACTACGGAGCTCTCTAACCCAGAGGTCAATGTGTCACAAGAATATGTTTACTCGTACAAGTGTATGGGAAGCTACAAGAAGTTGGCCTGACGGACGACCGATGGATTTATATCTGGGTAAAGCGGCATCTCTTGACTGGGGGTACTGGAGTTGAAGTAACCGGATCGGGCAGGCAGATTTTCAGGCGACCACTTCACAGCATTCATACCTTGATACCTAACTTGCTAAGTACAGCTATGACTTACTTTAGGACCTCACAGTGGTCTCGCCGGTAGAATGATCCCACTACAAGTCCCAAATCCAACTCTGCCTCCTGCCGACTCGGAATCTCCCTTCTTACCAGCCCATCCAGTAAAGACAACCTCGTCTTCGTCTTGAACATAATACCGCCTGTTCCCGGCAAGAGTCTGGATCTGCTGGGTTCCGTTGCGCGTCCGCTCTACGAGTGAGCAGATGGAATCATTATCCTGGTTCACATAAAGTCAACCAATCGTCTCGAAAACGAACATCCTACAGTTCATGCTCACCTCTCCGGTTATCGTGCCAGTCCCTATCAAGTCTCCTGTCCGCATCTCACAGCCCCCAAAAGCGTGATGGGTCAACATCTGTGCGAAACTCCAGTATGCGTTGGTCAGGTTGCTGGTGGAGACATCAAAGATTTCTCCTTCCGGTGATAACCTCCAGCTCATGTTGATCGAGATATCAAAGGTTGAAAGTGCCCGGCTGTCCGTCAGATATGGCAGGAGGTCTGACGGATCCTGTGGCGCCGCCTTCGTTCGGTACGTCTCCAAAGCGTCCAAGGAGACCACCCAGGGGCTTATTGTCGATGCAAATGATTTGGCGTTGAAGGCTGCAAACGGATGATCTTCAAATGCCTGCACATCCCGAGCTTGAGATACTCATGTCAGCTCCCTGTGCCGCATTTTTGGTGATCGGTGTGCAATACTTGACCAGTCATTCAGCAGTACCACTCCAAAGATATGGTCTTCGGCTTCTGCAATCGAGACTCGCTGATATCGCTCGATGCCCTTGCCGAGGAAGAAGGCGAACTCCATTTCCACATCGAGCTGTTGCGACGGCCCAATGTACGCTTTACCATCCGAGTCGACCAAATGGCCCATTGGTCGGACGATTGGAGTTCCTGACGGAACAACACTGGATACTCGAGCAGTGAATGCTCGAGGAGGATTGAACCTGACTAACATATGAGCGAAGGTCGGTCAATCTGTGGTGAATATGCCACCAACATATTTACCGGCGCTGCCGAGGTCGAATGAGTGTTTTTGGCGTGCTATTACGGAGTCCAGATTAGCATCACTTCAAGTACCGACGGGCAATGCTGGGTGGTCTCACTGTTCTCGAGTTTAGAAAGTCCGTGAAGTCTCCAATCTGCATTGGCAGATGCATCTCTACCCGCACAGCCTCCGTGTCGACGATACAGTTCTCCCTCAGCACCTTGTCGTCTCGTAGGATCGGTGTCATCTCTACCAGGAGATATTTGACAAAAATTCGAACTGCATTAACAGTCTCCCGGCCAAGGGCAGCGAACTCGTTCAAGGTTGACTACATCAAAGTCAGCCTCGTCGAATGGCTTGTTGCCACCCTATTCCCCCTCTTCTTCCTTTCTTTGCCCGGAGAACCATCCCGATCGGCGGCAGCATCTGCGTACCTGCTTGAGAACGGAATGTGGGAACTGGCATGTACAATACATGCTGAACGCTTCCGTCTCCGCCAGCGCATCGAGGTCGACAATGAACCTGCCAATGGCGATGCCAGGACGCGCATGTGTCTACGTTGGGTCAGCATGATTTACGAAAGACATTGCTGCCGAAGCTTGTATGTTGACTCACATTAGCAGCCGTTGAGAATATGCCAAAAGGCAAATTCTCGATGGAGAAGTCATGCTCTTCCGGTACGTCTAACCAAGTCTTCAGCACCATGATGGCAAGGCTTCAGTTGCGATGTTGTCCTCGACGTAGCGGACTATTGAAGCTAAATTGCATTTATGGCTCATGATGGCCTTTTCCATTTACTTGATCTAATCCGCATATGTCGCTACCTTGTGTATGGCCGATTAGACGATCCCGCCGCAATTGGGAAGGAGGTATTCCCGGATGATAAGCTTGGTCGGCCAAATCCGAGTGGTCGAGAAGGTTTGCACTCCTCCGATCAGTATGATCGATTCGATGGTCCTAATGGCCGTCACCAAAATTGACCCTTGAATCGCGCATTTGCAGGATGAAATTGTTGACATATTATTGACACTGATCTGTTCGACTCTCTCCCTAGGCCCAGTGGATCGTGGTCGAGATTGCCAGAACGATCAACGGGTGAGGCTGGACCAGGCAGATGCACGTCTCGAACCACATACTCAACATTTGACTGGGCTAGGTCCGGTCTATGTTAACTACTGCTAATTCATCGCATATACAGGCCTCCATTCACTGAGGAATTGATTCCTAGGCGCACTCAAGGTACTTTTCGTCCGTCGTTGATACTTCCCGTAGCCCAACTTTCCAACAACCTCCCCTTCTTTGAACACTACCTTGCCCCTTACAAGGGTGTACCTCGGCCAATTCTTGAACTCTACGCCCTCAAAGGGTGTGTAGTCAATGGCATGGTGCAACATCTCATTCGTCAATTTGAAGGGTGTGAACTTCTCTTGAGGATACCATATGCACAAGTCTGCATCGAATCCCGGTCCAATGGTCCCCTTGTTCGGCAAGCCGTACAACTTGGCCGGATTGGTCGCTGTGACCTCGACGAACTTCTGAGGAGTGATGCGGCCTGCGAGTACGCCTCCGGACCAAAGCAGCGGAACCCTCGTCTCCACGCCGGGGAGGCCATTGGGAATATATTGGAACTTGCCCTGGGGCCCGCCTCCGTGGTCCAGACCGCGAAGTTTACCCAGAGGATGGTCAAACTTGATGGGCGCATGATCTGACGACAGCGTCGTGAACGTGCCGTTCTTGATGCCCGTCCAAATGGCGTCTTGATCGGCTGGTTCTTCTCGAATCGGCGGTGAACAGACACATTTGGCGCCTTCAAAGCCCTCTTGTTTCATGCTTTCGGCCAGCAAAAAGAGATATTGAGGACATGTCTCTCCATGGACTGGTAAGAGCCGTGTCTGCGCTTCACGAATGACCCGTGTTGCTTGGCCACCCGAGATGTGAACAAGCAAGATCGGCGTGTCCATCAGCTCTGCGAGAACAATGGCTCGGTTCTTGGAACAACGTTAGCACTAGTACTAGGTATATGGTTTTCGGTTTACAGCCACGGACAGATCCCCGGGGGAGCATCAACAACTTACTGTGGCCTCGGCTTCGACGATCGGCGGTCTCGATGTACCATGGTGGTAGGGGGCCGTCATGTTTTGGGCTTCCAGGTGCTCGGTCATCCAGTCAATCACGTCGGCGTTCTCGGCATGGACCATGGTCGTGATACCCAGTCTTCTAGCGGCATGCATGACGTCCAAGATCTCGTAATCACGCAGCTGGAAGGCTTTGTATGTCATGTATATCTTGACACTGGTGATGCCATACGTCTCAACCATCATGGGCAGGTCCACTTCAAGCACATGTTTTGTCGGATTGGACAGGATCATGTGGAACCCATAGTCGCAGTACGATTGACCGTCCGCGAGCTTCGAGTACTCTTCCAGCACCGGCACAAGACTCTCATCATTGCGGAGTTGGCTGGCGAAGGTGATGACCGTGGTCGTGCCTCCGGCGACGGCACTGCGTGTGCCCGTATCGTAGGTGTCGTTCGTGTAGTTCGCCAAGTCCGGGATCTTTCCGTTGGTGATCTGCGTTCTCATAAGGCTGTCCACAGAAGCCTCGTACAGCTGGCTGAGATGGACATGCGTGTCGATACCGCCGGGTGTGATATAGGCGCCCTCAGCATCGAGGATTTCTGTTGCTGCACCGTCATGCGCCGGAAGAAGACCACGTCCAACGGCGAGGATTTTCCCATCCTAGATCCAAGTAGGGGTTCATTCAGTATGGAGATACTTGTTGCAGGAGCGTCACCGTCTTACCTTGACGCCGATGTCGCATCCGTACCAGATATCCGAGGCTGTGACCACGTTGCCGTTGCGGACAATGAGATCGAAGTCCATTCTTCAAGCACGGGATCATGCAGTCGAACGGGTCGTAGAAAGATGCCTTGCCAAATTCAATCAAGGGCACAGGATACCGCGTCTTCGACAAGACCTTGTGGAAATCAATCAAGGAATTCCGCGTGTTCGACAAAATCCGAGTAACTTCACCTTGCCATTGTTGTCACCGCCCAGCCTCGTCGCATCTCATGAGAGGCCCAAGGGTTCCACCCATCTGTAGCAGGCACACAGGTGTCCCTTATCCGGAAGACGGCTGGAGTACAGGATGGCCGGATAACCAATGGCGATTGAATACACCGGGCAGATAGGCACTTAATTTGGATTGGCGGACATGAGCGACAGCCGGATAGGCGACACGCAGGTGTTGTTCCCCCACAGTACTCCGTATTGCAGCCACCAATATCGTGACCACGGATACCACCAGTCCTCGCAGAACAATGTGTCAAGCACTTTTTAGCAGTGCAGACTACAGGTGAGCGGGGGCGCAGAGATCAATGTGAGGGAACTCCATGGTGACTCAGTTCACCCCATTGAAACCACGAGGCAAAGACAGGGGCTTCACAGCCTTGTCACGTGCCCCGACCTCGAGAGCAACGCTTGGCCCAAGACCAAGACTAAGACCTGTCCACCGGTTTGAACAAGAAGAGCACAAAATCCAATTTCCCAGTGCCGAGTGGCTTCACCGTGGCAGCCAAGCAAGATCGTGGCAAGACGAGGGGGAAGCGCTACAACCAGTAAGTCGGGCGAATAGGGGATCAAATTTCGGAACAGTCTGGCTGGTAAAGGAAGGACTACTACTACTATTGAACGACCATATGAGGGGAAAGACATCACTTCTCATCAGGGTGCACTCTAAGGGTGTAACTACATACATGTTACCACCTTGGCTCGTTCATCGTTTCGCTCTAGCAACCAACCCGTCCATAGTACTATATACTTTAGCACGTCGCCTCTTCATCTTACCATCACTCCGCCTTCGATGCTATGACTGTACTTTCTCCCACCGTCTTTTCCACGGGTGTTGAGGGCGTCGCGTCTTCAACCCTCAGTTCTTGTCCATGGATCAAAGTCGAGTGGAAGTTCGGCAGTGTCGTCGGATCAAGCTCCTCGCCTGCCATCTGCTCGAATTTCAAACCCATGCTCTTGATAAGCTTCTGGTTCTTGGTGGGCCAGAAATAGCACAGAGGAACATACACGGCGATCGACACCACAAAGGACAGACACCAGCCCAGATGACCGATGTTCATGGCCGTTTCCGAGACGTTCGCTCCGAGACTACCACAAAACCCGGGGAATGGAATCACAACGGCCACGATGTAGGCAATGTACGCTTGAATGTTCCAGCCCTTGTGATAGTAGTAGTGGGGATTGGAGCTGTCGCCGTCGTATAAATGCTTCAGGAAAATGTTGCCGTTGGTCAGGATGAAGTAATCGGCCACCATGATGCCAACGGCAGAAGCCATGAAGATGATGTAGCCGCCGAGGAAGTTCAAAAACACTAGGGAAGGCCAAATTCGTCAGTAAACTGTTGCTAATTCAAGTCTCGAAACAAGCAAGGGAGCAGTAGCTTAGTCAGGAAGAGCTCACCTGCAGCAGATTGTAGGATTTTCCAGGGATTGACAGCCCATGCAAGGCACAGCCCTAGAAACTGGCCCCTCGGCATGTTGATGTATCGCGGAAGAAGCATGGTGCTGTCCGAGCCGAAGGGGACCATGTTGGCGGCGATGTTTGTGCCGAGGACCAACAACGCCCAGAACGTGGCACAAAGGAACACTGCAAATCGCACAGACGATGAGGGATATCTCGTCAAGATGGCGTCGAGAAGGTCCCATGGATTCCACAGCTGAAGACCCCAGGAATGGTTGATAGCTGAAGTCGCCAGAATGCCCAATGAGGCATTTATTGTCACGCTGATTGGGTTTGCGATCAGCTGCGACCACATGGAAGCATACTTGTATTTGGCCCAGCGGCTGAAGTCAGGTTGATTCGTGATGATGTTTGCCTTTCGAAGGAAGTCAGTGGTGTTTCGGGTGCCGTGCCGTGGCTCAAATTGATAGAATATCGACTTACAGTATTTCCGAGCCCGCTGTTGAAAGCGTAAACAACAAACCACGCGAAGCTCGTGGATTTCGATGCCGGAGCTCCGGGTAGACCTCCACCAATATTGCCTTTCGTATTTACCATGCAGAAGATAAACAAGCCGAAGCATGCGGGGACCACCGTGACCATCTTGAGGGTGAAGATCCAGCGCATCTGATACGGTCTCAGAAGCGTGAAAGGGATGTGAACGAGCCAGTACAGGAAGAAGGCAATGAACTGCTTTGTGCTCATGCCGACAGATGCAGGGACGGCATTGTGGATATTCCTGTAGGAATCTCCAAAGACTGTTGGTCGACCGGTCAGCCTGGGGACCCAGGGGGGTGCGAAACATCATCGGACTCACCAGCAGTCAGCATGATGACAACGAAGGACGAGCCCACGTAAAGCTTGATAGCATAGTAGACAATGGCCAGGACCGATCTTGCAAACACGACATAGTATGCGCCCCAAGTCCCAAACACTGCTCTTGAGATGATCGGGTAGCCGACATGGTAGACTTCTCCAGACCGAGAGTTGATGACCATGGCGACGGAGCTGACGAGTTGACTGGAGAAGACAATGATGATGGATTGCCACCAGTTCAAGCCGCACCCGATCATGACTGAGCCAAGTGTCCAGTTGTCCATGGATAGACTGAAGTAGAAGAAAAAGTAGTTCCACCACGCCCAGGTCCGGGCGTAGAGTGGTGTGGGCAACAGGTCTGTCTGTTGTTAGCATCGTCCGATCACGATTCTTGCAGCATACCATCATTGATCCAAGAATATGACCCACTGGGATCCGCGTTCGAACCAGGAGTGCGGAGGTATTGCTTGAAGTTCTCCTTGCTCTTGGTGCCATGCTTGAAATTGGCTTTCTTGATTCTGAAGTTGGCGACAAGGTTCTTAGGGTGGAAGGCATTGATGCCCGTGACCGTTGGCTTGCGAGGAGTGTCCATTGTCCTGTTTCAAGCTCAGACGAAGAGTTGGCAGAATGGTCTGCTCGGAACAGCAAGAGGACGTTAAAGTATTCGGTTGTCACCGGCGCATATCAGAACCTTGAAGTCTAGACAAGCCTATCTTGACTTTGCGATGCAACCCTATCAGGCATATCGGCAAGGATACGGATACCTGCACCAGGCTGGATTGGTCACACGGGATGTGGTGCACGACTCCGAATGTTGCGCAAGATATCGAGACGCTGTGGTATCGAGCCAGTGCGAGCCTCACTATGGCCAAGGGTAGGGTTGATCCTGACTTGATAAGTCCAAAGGTCCTAAGGCTAGTGCAACGAAGCGGAGATCGGCCGTCTTCCTTATCATGGATTGCCTATCGACGGCAACACCTTCAGAATGCTGGGGTATACTTCAGAGACCCTGCCCTTAAGAGGGCGTATACACACATAAAGAGGTATGATTAAAAAGTCTGTCGGTGCAGAACCCAGTATCAAAAACAATCATGCCATCCGCAATCTTGAAAGAAGGGAAACCAGATGATCCGCGAAGGGTACCATTGGGGGAGGCAGACCTCAAGAATGGGTCTTACTCCGCCCCAGCGCTGCAGATGGCCCTTGAAGGTCTGCATCAGGATGGAATGGTCATCCTCAAAGATGTGGTGAATCCAGAGCATTGCGACATCTTGCATGAACACATGAGTGGTGATCGGGATCGGATCCTCCGAGAACGCCATGCTGGTGCGAAGGTATACAATCAAGGAGTTAAGTGTATGTCGACCGATACATATCGAGGAATGGCGCTGAGAATCCAGCGAATATTCTGCAGGCACCGCCTTTCACGAAGCCAGAGTTGTTGTTCGACGACGTCCACTTCAATCCCTTCGTCGTCCAAGTTATGAATGCGTAAGTTTTTCTCGATGTCATCCTTGTTGACAAACGGCTAACGTGTAGTCAGGTACCTTGGGGCGAACCCCAAATGGATAATGTCGACAGGCAACAATGCGCTCGCAGGGACCGGTGGTCTTCGACAACCCGTACACAAGGACACCCGGTTCCGTCACCCAAAGTGTCCCTTCGTGATCGTTGCCAACACCGCACTGAATGATTTCACTCTCGAAAACGGCGCAACAGAGTTCTGGCTTGGCTCTCATGCATTTACCGATGAGCGCGATCAGACTATGGCCACGCCAGAGACAGTGTTTGGCAAGCAGAAGGTTGGCACGCCTTCATGTCCGGTTCGCGAAGATGTTGTCGAGGCACGTCGCGCCATCCGCCCACCCGTGAGGGCAACAATGGCAAAAGGCGATGTGATGCTGCGAGATTTCCGATGTTGGCATGCAGGAATGCCCAACGCGACCGACCAGGACCGCATCATGGTGGCACAAATATGGATGGTAAGAAGAACATTGTCTTTGACTTACGGAGTAAATGATGCTGACTTCGCCGAGGCGCCTTGGTACCCGAATTTCGTTACACGCCTAAACCTGCCTCTATCACAGGCCGAGTTCTTCCAAAGTCATGCCAACAAGTTGCCAATGGAGATCATGGCAAACTACATCAGCGATGATGCTGTGGAGTTTGACCAACATCGAGACAATTTTTCTATGGAACCAAGCCACTATCTCGACTACTATGATATAGCGCCTCAGAATTATAGGTACGAGTGAGACGGAGAACAATGACAACCTGAGATCTGTGCGGTGAGAAGAGAAAAAGGTCGAGGAAGCGTGGCTATCGCTATGAATTCGTTGTCCGTGATGGCGAGATATTTGTTTATCTCCCCTGTTAGAGTCAAGGTCGCCGTTGTCCTGCGTTTGAGTCGAGGTCCCGTGAATGATCCTTAGACTGGAAGGTAGAAAGATGAAGAGTGTTGAAATTGAATCAGCAGTATTCCTCGCTTGAACGCTCTGACTGTGCAGAAAGAAAATGCAAACCAACTCAGACCGACGGGAATCTTGGTGGCCATCAAGGAGGATGAACCCGGCCAGTCCACCCAAGGAGTTGCGACCCTTGTGACACCTCCCCTACCAAAGTGTGGGCGAGGTGGGAAGTTGTACATAGAGACTAGGCAGACAAGTCACTGATTGAACAGCATAAGAGGACAACCACGTTATCTTCCCCAGACATTGTCTTCTCCAACAAGGCTCCCGTATCGTCCCGAGTGTCCATTGTGCTCATCATCTTGAGCTTCTTCTTCCTCCTCAACTGCGTGCTCAGGAGGTGGATCCTTTGCGGGAATTGCGGCTGGATCAAATCCTTCGCGGATCTCCTGTCCTTCGGGATGATCCTCATCGATACTATAGGTGCGGACATAATGCTTGTTCGGACCACGATTCCAGGTGTCACCGCCTTCTTTTCGGGCACGCACGCGCTCTGCTTCTTCGGCCTCGACATCTTCGACGATCAGGTCGACAAGCTGGCTTCGGTTGGATCTGGCGGATGACTGCGAGCGATCTCGTTTCAGCTTGGCCTCAATGGACCCCTGAGGAGGCGGCTCTTCCGAAGAATTACCCGAGGGCGACGTGCTGCGATTCTTTCCTTTCTGGATGCTATGGTGGATCTCGCTGCGGCGGCGGTTCTTGTTGTCTCGTGTTGGTTGAAAAAGATTTCGGTTCGTAGAGGTTGTGAGGAGACCCGGGTCGCGACGTAGCCAGTCTTCTCGACTAGCTTGATGTGCGGTTACCACTGGATACTATATTAAGAGAGATCAGTACCTGGAAAAACCGGCACAAGTGGTACGACTCACGTTCCAATCACCAAATTCTAGTGCTCTCGCATTGGTGTAGAGTCTTTCATCCTCTGCATCCATGCCTATTTCGACGTCTGGATCGGCAGCTCGGTATTCGTGAGCATGTCCTCTTGCTTCTGGCGCTGGAGGTCGCGAGGAGCCGTCGTGGGACAGTAGCGGTGTCCTCGCTGTAGGTGCTGTTGGTTTGGGGATCCAATACTTCGCTTTACCTCCTCGTTCATATCTCATCCCGTCCATCATCCTCGCTACACGCGAGTGAGACTCCTCATGGGCGATAACATTGTCTCCAGAGTCGAAAGTCCGATAGTCGTACTTTCCACCACGGAATGTCTCTTTCGTGTCCTCGATCAAGTCCCGCGGGCCAAAGGCGTCTCTCAGAGCATATTTGACCGGCATGCGAGCTGCCGAAATAGTTATGTCCGCATAGTCGTGCCATGAGAATGCATACCAATGTGAGACTGCGAAGAGAGGCATTTCGAAACAGATTAATGCATCTTGAATAGCCGCAGCCAAATTGTCTGCACTGTAACCTGGAACGTCACTGGGAATGGCTCCCAAGAACTGCAGGATAGAGAGAAAGAATCCTTGCCAATAGGATGCAAAGATGATGAGCTTGATGCACAGAAACTTCGGCATAGGTCGAAACGGTTTCAAGTCTTGGTTCATGCAAACCCAAAACATTGCCAGAGAGTACAAGCTCAAAGTCACGCTGAGGTTGTAGAGAATGCCTAGCCAAAGGTAACCCGAATTCAGAGCAATGTAGCCTTCATGGTATGTGCCAGTAAGCTTGAGAATAATGGTGAGGACGCTCAAGATTGGCTTCAGCCACGTGTATTGCAGGATGCCTCTCTTGATAGCCAGGAAAGTGTATGGATCGGAGATGTCAACTTTTGAGAAGTAGAGATTGATGGGCCACGGGTGAGACACTGGTGGCCTTCCGTGCATCATGATGATGAGAGAACGCTCGCCTCCGAGGAAGTTGACGAGGAGTTGAAGGAAGGTGTATATGGTGAATGCTTCATATATGTCGCGGAGAGGATCGATATAGAAAGCCACTTTAAGAGAAACGAGGGAGCTCCATGATGAAGCTGCGTATATTGGAACCATGAACAGTATCCGAATAACGTATCGCTGCAATAACGGTTTTCTGTAATTCTTTGTCTGCAGCCATATTGATCTAGACGGGGTCAGACGAAGTGCGTGTCGAGCCTGGACTCCTACTCACACGAAGGATATGAACGTCGCAACCAAGGCAGCCACGCCTGCGAGGATAATGATGATCTTCGCGAGCCTGCTGCCCGTACCACCGGTGCTGGCTACGTCTATCATGGTGCCAAACGAGTCGGTCTCGTGGCGAGGGAGAGCGAGGTGCTGCTGCTGCTCAGGCTACCGGTTGTCTGAATAGCACATTTCGCAGGCAAGAGGACAGCGATTCGACTCGGCAGTGCGGGTATGGGAAGATGAGAAGGCTTATCGTGCGAGGGATTCGTAGAGGGATTGCTTTAAATTGATGCCTGCGGTGGTGCGCATGATACAGAGTCGAAAGCGCGACCAGGAAAATTACGTCGATCAACCGAGTTTGATAGGCACCGGTGACTGCGTGATAACTTACCAGGTGAGCCAGCGAGCCAGGTAGGGAGTAGGGAGTACCAGGAGCATCATGGCTGCATGGGAATTATTTGCGGGGAAATTGTTCACGCTGCGACTTACGAGTACGAGTAACATTCGACGCGCTCTCCAGCTACAACGACTCCGGTTGCATTTCGAGCAAGCATCGCCATCACTCCTTCTTCGCTCTTCTCCTCCTAGGCTTGCTGGATGTCACCGTCAGCATGGTCCGATGGCTCTTCGCTGAAGCCATGAATGAAGCTTCGCAGGGAAGGCTGCGACACCTACGATGTCAGACTTGAATGACCTCGTTGGACAACCCATTTCGAGGGACACTTCTTTCAATTGGTATGCACTCTAAGCGCTTCTTGTGATCGAGACATACTGACCGCCATCAGGACATGGTTCATTGAAATAGTGACCTGCGCCTGTCTTGCGCTGTTCTTTCTCTTTTACTTCAACCGACTATTCGCAACCCTCGTTTCCTACGGTTTACGGGCGTGGACGTGGCACAAGTACCGAATATGGATCGACATACAGGCGCTACAGCTGTCTTTTCTGGCTGGCAGGATCTTCTTCAAGGGTATACGGTATCACGGTGAGAACGAGACGGTTTTGATTCAGAATGGTTACATTACTTGGAGGTACTGGCAGCGGACATCCCGACAAGTCGATCTTACTACGATTGATTTGGACAACCAGGCTGGCCTGAAAGAGAAACTGGAGGCGAATCTAGACGACTCCGAAAGGTCCGAGTCACCAACAGCAGATCAAGAGCTGGGACGGGCGAAGAAGGCCGACACCTCAGACGCTCGAATTGCCATCAGTGTAACTGGACTGGAATGGTTTGTCTACAACCGTACACCTGTTTACGATGATATTCTCAAAGATGCTGTCAAGATCGATCCAAAAGATGAAGAGGGCAAGATGTACGCTAGTGGACACAGGCCAGACCGGCCTCATGAAGACCTCTCCTGTCGGAAAGATGCTAAGAGACGACAATCTCAGGCGGAATCCGCCAGCGACTTCTCCAGGGACCACTTCACAGAGAAGGCCGACCGTGTTCTTACTCGGGATGAGGCTGCCGTCCCTATTAACCGAACTAACACGAGTACCAGTGTCGCCTCAGATACGCACGTACCAGCAAATGTGTCCTCCTTCTACTCCTTCATCCTGCGCTTTCTGCCCATTGGTGTTGAAGTATCGAAAGGTGCCATTATTCTGGGAAACGAGACTACAAGGGCAATCGTCGTTTCGACGTTCACAGCAGCAAGAGGTCACATTGATGCTGCAGCCGCCGGGTCATCAGACGTATTCCGGCAAGTCTTCGACTTCGACATCGAACAGCCGAAGGTCGAAATGAGACCTAATCCCGACTTTCGAGCGTCGCAGCTTACAACTGCCGAAAGGATTATCCTAGCAGGGGAATCAGAAGCTCGTCGCCGGCGGTGGTGGCAACTTAACCTTCGTCTAGGCCACCGTATTGGCAGGGCTACCCATCGCCTGAAGCGGCTTCTCCCGGGTCTTCGGAGCTCTAGAAGATCATTGAGGACTACTGCCTCCCAGGACGACCCGAAAGAAAAGCACTATCTGTATGAAGGGTTTCCGGAAGACGACAGATCATGGCACGGTCTTGGCCGCTACATGGACGAAGACGAACGAGATGACCACGAGGGATGGTCTCACGTGGACTATGCGAGGTTCTCCCAGATTCTGGACTGCCCTAAAGTCCATTTGAATTTCTACTGGGATCTCCCAGGTCAGGTTACTGAGGAACATGTGGACTCGCCCGAGAACTGGAGGTTTGGAGACATCAACTTGTCGACGCCCCCAGCCTATGGTCTGGACTTGACTGTGCAAGGAGGAATTGTCAACTATGGACCATGGGCAGATCGCCTGCGCCTCGAACTCCAAGCAGCATTTCTTCCGAACCCTTACCGAACGCCCCCTCCTGCTGCTGCTCTTCAGGCCGGACAAACACGGCAAAACACAGTGATGACAATTCGTGTCGATATAGACGATGAGGTCAGCCTTCGTGTCCCTACCAGAGAACCCTCGAAAGACTGGCAATGGAGAGGCCGTGCACATGTAGTGCGAGAAGCAGCTGCTATCCGAAAACAACGTGAAAGGAGACATTTTCGCTTTCGAAGGTCTCAAAAACCCAACCTCGGACCTGAAGTCCGGCCCTTTGGATGGCTCACCGTCTCTGCCGGAAAGGACTCAACGGTCCGGTATGAGATGGACATGGTTGCCAATGAGGTGGGATACCGAAATCAATTGAGGCTCGACCTCAAGGATACCAAAGCAACATCAAGTGTCAATCACGCTGTTCTGTGGCGTTGCCGATCGCAAAAGGTCTCCTGTGACATATCAAATCCGCTTGTGTGGAATAGTCTCCATACATGGACCTTTGACATCGAGAACAACGCCATGGAAATGTTCCTGTTGAGAGATCACATGTTCCTCTTGACAGATCTCATCAGCGATTTCACCGAAGGCCAGAAGCCTGATTACATGACCTTTGTGCCTTTTCTCTATCAACTCAATCTGAAGTTTCCAGACCTGAAACTCTATCTCAATGCAAATGATTACAATATCATTGACAGTCCGTGCGACATGGAGGAGAATGCGTTTCTGATCCTTGGGTTTCAGCAGCTGGATGGCAATGTCGATATTCCAATGCAGTACTTCTCGCCACGACAAAGTAGCGTCAAATTCCTAGCTGAAGGCCACAATGCGTTCTTGGATCTCAACACACCAGCATGGAATACCTTACATACACTCGCCGAAGACAAGAACATGGCCACTCTCAAACGTCTTGATCTTGACGGTTCTTATAACTACTATCCTACTCTGTCACCAAAACTGACCGACTCGCTTTTCATGACGATTAACGGTTACGCTCCGAAGTTCTACCTACATGGATACTTGATCCGCTACTTCATGAACGTCAAGGAGAACTATTTCGGCGAAGACCTCCACTTTAGGACACTGGAGGAGTACCAAGATATACTGGCAGGCAACCAAGTCAGGACGCCACGTCCGACGGCAAAAAAAGAAAACGATCTGGACGTCATCTTGACTGTACGAACAGATAGTTCATCTGTCCTTCTCCCTGCCAACATTTACTCACGAAGAGAGAATCTTCGAGTAGATGTGCTTCTTGTCGAAGCAGACATGCGTTTTACGAATTATTACATGGACCTCCAGGTTAGCACAAGCCCACTTGAAGCTTCAATTGAAACGATAGCCAAAACCGAAAATGGCTTTTCGGAGGATATTACCAATTGTCAATTGTTCATAGACGGTGCTGAAATATATGGCCATCGACTTTTCGGAGCACCTCCAACAGAACCAACCTATGTGTGCAATTGGGATATAGACATTGGTGAAGCAACAGGCGAAGTCAGTACAAAATTTGTCCAGACTCTCATCAGTTCTATCATGACTTTCAGCTACACACTGGACGATTACGAAAACGCCCTGCCTGAATTGCTCGCAACGAAAGTCTACGATGTGACTTTTTTGAGAGCAACGGTCGCGGGTTTACGGCTTTGGCTTGTTGGTGGCGGAGCTGCGATTCTGCTGGAGCTCTCCACGGCGGAAGTGTCTCTTTCAGACTGGGCCGACTCTACCTTCTTCAAGACGGTGCAAGCAAACGTGCCACGTATCCTCGTCGCAGCTGTAGAGCATAAGAGCGCTTTACGGCACCGCGGCAAAGGACCGACTACGGTGGAAACACTTGCTTGCCTCGAGACTGCTCTTCGAGTTGGGTCTCTAGACAAGAGTGACACTCTCTCCCAGGCACGCGCCTTACAACAACAGCACATTAAATATCATGATCAAAGAACTCACCGAACGCAATGGCTCCTGGGAGCTCAGAAACAATACTCTCCCAGCCACAAAACTCCTGAATGGGCTCGTGAACCACCTGCAATGCCTTTGCCGGCAATGCCTGAGCCCGTTGCCAGCATTGGAAAGGAAGCTTTAGCGCTGACGGCGGATCGTCCTGTTCGCGGACGTGCTGTTGGTCGCATGAGTTCGTTCCTCTCGACAGCGTCATCGGTACCAACAAGACCCGCTCCCAGACAAACTGACCTGACCAAGAGGTCAAGCCGCAATCCTCATAGCCGTTCGACGTTGCCAGTGCCCAACGAAGGATCCAAGGAGCATTCCAATGCTTCAGCGCAGCGCTTCCCTGCCCAGGAACAGGACCCCAATCCAGCATTTATAACTTTCGCCAGCCCTTGGTCACCTCCACATTTCACGCTGCAAAATATTCGGCCTGACACAAAGGATATGCCACCCATAACAAAGTCAGAGCTTACTGAAGCGGCCACGTTGATGCAATTCCCTACCAACGAGCCTGGGCCTCGGACAGAAGATTTCGAGGGCACACCACACAACGGCGTTGTCTGCATGATTGAAAATGGTCTTACTGGCTTCTGTACCCCAACTTTGTTCCTTTGCATTGGTGGTCTGATTCAAGAACTGAACAATGACCATCCAGTGGACCAGTTGGACAAAGTCCAAATCACCTTGACAAAGAAGATTTTGGAGAATCAAAGGCACGACGACAAGGGCCATGCCATGGATTTCGCAATCCAAGTGCCATTTGCGCACATAAAGCTGGTCAATAGCCTTCAAGGTGGAATGCAGACGCAGACTTCGTCGCATGATCAATATGACGTGAAAATCCTCGGCACTCAGGTCATGTACCGCTCATTGCATCCGCAATCAGACTCCAGGCGCGGCGGCACTCCTGTACCCAGCCACTCGGCCTATGGATCCATCGAAAAGCTGACAGTGTCTGCCAGAGACGACGCATTCGCAGCTAAGCCAGTAACGCAGGCGGAAGTCTCTCTGTCAAACTTGGGTGCCTGGTTTTACCTGAAGGAAGAAATCACTTCGAAACTACAGCTGAGCAATTTTGATGTTGTCGTTTGGGCGGAGCAATTGGTCGACATGGCTGGGCTCATACAGAGGACTGTCTCAATGATTGATCGCATCGCGGCTGCATTCACAGGCTTGGATCAGAGTTACAAGTCAAGGCACCTGATATATCATCTTACTCAAGCAGGGTCTTCAATCTCCGAGCCTAACTTCTTGACCAGACCTTCGTATGTCCTCCGAAGCGCCGACAAACACGTGCGCCTCACGGATTCCTGGAAGATTATGTCTCGTCTGAGGCACATATTTTCGACTCTGGAAAAGAGGAAAGGCTCGGACTTCGTAAATAGCTGCGAGTGTGAAGATCTCGAGCTAAAGGGGCCAGCTCTTCAAAGGGTCCTGACGTCCTTTGAGCAGTGGCGAGGCTGGGACTACAGACGGGACACGGTCCCTATCATGACCACCCTATTCGAAGGTCAACGTCCTGGCACCTCGGAAAAGCAACCGAGCAGACTTGCTGCTCAAGCCGAAATTATAATTGGGAACTTAGACATCATCTTGGATCCTGGTCCACGGCAGAGCGACTTCACCCTCGTGGGCCTGGATTTCAACGTCGTTGTACGTCCTCCAACAGCTTCATCAGGCACCGACAGCATCAGTGAAAAGGTTATACTTCAAGCCTACCTTGCAGACGCCTCTCTACATCTCAACTGGGCGCTGGTAGAGCTAGCTCGACAGATCATAGAGCTTGGTAATCCCCTTGCTATGCTGCCTACCAGGACAGGCTCGAATAATAAGGTCGACCTTGATCGCACTACAGTGAGGAGACAGTTCAGCGTTGTAGTAGGATCTGACGCGGCAGCAATTTACCTTACAACAGTGAATCTCAAACTCAAGTGGGCAGCTGAAAGCTTCCGAACTGCAGTCTCCTTCGACTCCGGCGGGTCCCTTCCAGCCATTCACTCTTGGACAATCGCAGCTAACACTGCCATGGCCAAGTTCAAGGGACATTCTCATACTTTGCTTACGTGGAGACTACAATCACCCAAGCTCTACGGATCGGTATGGCCACAGTCGTCTGACGAGTCCCAAGGTCCTACACAGGTTATCCATATCTGCGCAGCGTCACGCAGATATCGCTTCCAGATGAAGGAGGACGTTGTCAAGCTACTGACAGTGGTAGACAGCGTCGTTCAGGACGAAGTTTCGGCAATCTACAAATTGATCGAGCTGATCCCGAAGGACTCTGGCAACGAAGTAACGAACGTGCACCAGCCTCTCAGTACTTCAATCCAGCTTCACACCGCCTTGTTCATGGACAACTACCGATTGAGTTTTGCAGTTGTCCCATTTCTGCATTATACAATAGCGGGAAATGTCGCCAGATTATCCATCGTGCCGCGCAAAGATGGTGGTTTCGCTGTCAACTTCGACATCAAAGAGCACGAGCACTTGTTTGAAGCACCTCAAGACGAGAGCATGGGAACCTCTTCTATTCTCAAAATGCCTCCCGTCAATGGCCGAGTCTCGATTGCCCAGACCGCCAGCGTCATCTCGATCGGTGCTCGCGTCACCGCCGAGCAGATCAACCTCGAAGCCGCCGGCATACGAGCTTGCTTTGAAGCATTGAATCGACCCGGCGTGGTCCAGCTGATCTTGGATGCTAGGCAAGCCGTGGAAGACGTGCAGAACTCGGTCAAAAATACCACACGCAGCAGGTTCAAGCCCGAAAAAGCGACGTCCTCCGAAACAACCCTCTCACTTCGGTATGCTGTGCATGGAACGCTTGCCGGCATCAAGGTACATATGAGGGCTCCGACGTTCCGTGAGGACCAGACCTACCAGGCCGACATGGAACTCAAGCTTGAAGCGACTTCATTATTTGTTCACAATGAGATGGATGACCCCGACACGATCCACGAGCAACCACAATTCATCCTGAACTCCCAAGGAGTGGGACTTGGCATCTACCGGGCAACGAAGTACGGCAAGACCAACGTCGGGAGTTGCACTATCGGGCTTAAGGCATCTGGAAAAACAGAGTCTGATGGTAGGCTTGGTAAGGTTCATATGTACAGGGCTTGGAGCGATGCGATTGCAGTTGAGCTCTACGAGGACACCGCTACCCTGGCAGTGGACATTGCAGCTTTCATACAAGACAGAATCAAGTCCATCAAACTCGCTGAGAATCCGGAGAGCATTCGGCGGCTTCGAAGGATGACAACTGCTGGCATTACCGACCGGCTGAAACCGAAGGAGCAAATAGAAGCAGCACTTGAAGCTGTATCGACCCACGACTCGACCGCATCAGCACTCTATGGCTCGACCTATGCTGTGGACGTCGATAACATCCATATTCGCTGGAATCTGACCAGAGGTTCTATTCCGTCGCCTACACGAGAGCTGCAGGACCTGGTCTTCTCTATTCGGAAGGTCGACCTACAGACACGACAAGAAGGTACTGCTCGGCTTTCAATCCTGGACACACAATTACAGATTGTCCCTCAGTCTCAGGCCGCTAATCCCACGCAACGGACCGCCAACTCGGCTCTCCTTCCAGAAGTCGTGTTCGGAAGTGCCTACCTCTCGACCAAGCGTGACCGCCGGTTTGCGTTCCAGGCTAAAGGCAAGGCAGTGGACATTCGGCTTGCCACTGACTTTGCAGTTCCAGCACATGCCTTGCAAAAGTCGCTTGCGCACGCAAGTGAGGAGCTGCGCAACGCAAAGAACATCTATGAGACGAGCCCTCAAGCCGTACAGCCTGGGAAATTCGACTTCTTGGGAGGAAAACGCCTAGCCTCCCTGCTTGTCGATGCAGACTTTGCCGGTGCTGTGGTTCATATCAGTCCGTGGACAGAGGTTCGACCCCAAAGCTCGGCATTCAGCTTCCTCAAGGGCGCAAAACGATCCCGGGCTGGTAGATACGGGCAAGTCGTGCAGGGAGACAAGGCCGCTACAGTGAGACTCCAGTCGCCCGGCGTTGCTCTCAAAGTTGAGTATATGGATAACGGCTCTGATGACCCCTATCTCAGCACCGAGATCAAAGTGGCCGCTTCCTCAAATACTCTCTACCCCACGGTTGTTCCATTGATTTTGGAGATTTCGTCCAGCATCAAAGAAATAATGGGTGACGATAGGGCTGAGGATACAGAGACCAAGACGGGCGGAGATGCCAGCACTTATCTATCCGAGGAAACCATCAACAATGCGAACCCAACGGCTATTCTGGGTCGCTGCAAATTGAATGCAGGTTTGTATATTCAGCGACAAGAATTCAGTCTCAGTTGCCAACCAATAGCACGAGTTGCGGCTACGGCCAGGTTTGCAGACATTTTTGTCAGGATCAATACAGTGTCAGCACCCGACCAGGAACGTTTCTTTGCCATACTGACGACTTTCAACAAACTCGAGGCTTCCGTTCAGCATGTCTATTCGAGAGAATCTACTGCCAATTTTGAAGTCGACTCGATCGTCCTCTCTTTGATGAACAGTAAGCACGTCAGCGTCAATACTGGCATTTCAGCAGTCCTCAATGTCAGTCCGATGAAGATGGACATCAACGCAAAGCAACTGCAGGATTTTCTCTTGTTCCGGGAGATATGGTATCCCGCCGAACTTCGAGGTAGCTCCAAGCCTAGTGCGCCTGTAGGGACGGCGCAAGATCAGCATGCATATGCAATGCAGCGATATCAGGAACTCTCCGCAAAAGGTACCTTGCCATGGCACGCCATCGTATCCATGGAGGAAATAAAACTTGCTGTTGATTTCGGACAAGGTCTGGGCAAGTCAGTCTTCATTATATCGAAACTGTGGGCCTCGTCAAAGAAAAACAATGATTCGGAACAGAATCTTTGCATAGGTTTCGACAGAATTGGTATTGACGCTACCGGAAGAATGAGCGGCTTTGTGGAGTTGGACAACATGCGACTTCGTACTTCGATCCGCTGGCCGGAAGATTCATCAAGACAAGCGCGAGCGCCGCTTGTGCAAGCATCTGTTGGATTCGAGCACTTCCGGGTCAAGGCTGCATTCGATTATCAACCATTTGCCGTTGCCGATATCTCGTTCTTCGAGTTCCTAATGTACAATGTACGTCAGGGTCAAGAATGGGAGAGTGATCGTTTGGTTGGTATTGTCGATGGCGGCAAAGTGCAAGTTTTCGTGACTACCGGAACAGCAGCACAAGGGCTTGCCCTCGTCCAGGCATTTGAGCGGTTGGCGCAGGAGAAGCAGGAAGCCTATGAGACGTCCTTACACGATTTGGACAAGTTCCTTCGCCGGAAATCGGTCTTCCCATCTAGCAGTTGGGTGGCACCTGCTCCTGATCCGAAATTGAAAGAAAAGGCGCACTCAAAGCGAACTTTTGCTCTGCATACCGATGTTGTGGTGACGCTGAATGAAGTTGATATCGGAGCCTTCCCGAATACTTTCTTCGATAACCAGCTTTTGAAGGTTGACGCGACTGAAGTTCAGGCACGATTCGCGGTGGCAACGACAGAAGGCAAAACTCACAGCGGGTTAGGCATGACTCTTGGTCAACTCGGAGTGGCGCTATCAAATGTCAACCGCACAACCACTAAGGCATTGAGCGAGGTGTCAGTGCCAGATGTTATCGATCGCGCCACATCGTCTCGAGGAGGCACCATCGTGAAGGTGCCACGACTCGTATCGTCGATGGAAACATGGCAAGTGCCGGACTCCAACACCATCGAATACATCTTTCGCAGCACATTCGAAGGCAAGGTCGATGTGGGCTGGAACTATGCACGAATCAGCTTCATCCGAGGTATGTGGCAGTCACATTCCAGGGCACTGGCTCAGCGACTCGGAAAACCTCTTCCCCCGTCAGCGATCAAAGTCACGGCGGAGCCACAGGGGAATGGAGAAGGCGGACAGGAGAAGATCACGGCCGTGGTGAACGTGCCGCAATCACGATTCACGTATGTCGCGCTCGAACCGCCTGTGATCGATACGCCACAGCTCAGGGATATGGGTGAGGCAACACCGCCATTGGAGTGGATTGGGTTGCACCGAGATAAGTTGCCGGAGGCCACGCACAGTATTGCAATTGTGAGTCTACTGGAGGTTGCGAGGGAGGTGGAGGATGCTTATGCGAAGATTTTGGGAGCCAGTTAAGGATGGTCTGTTCAACCTGTCCATGGCTGTTGCACAGCGCTGGCGTATCAAGGGGAAGTGGCAAAACAGGAAATACAAGATACTTGATTTCGTATTCATAATTGTACTTATGACTCTTTCTCGACAGACACATGGATGACTCGAGGACGAGGTGTGACAAGGACTTGAAGTTCTGATGAATCGGAGTTAAGCAGCTTTCATACCAGGCTAAGGTGACCCTAATCCTGTTATAGACTAGTTCATTCTAATATGACTTGCGCACTAAACCTAGTTGCCAAGGAGCACTGAGGGGCAAAACCTCTCGGATTTGCAATCTTTCTCGCCTTTCTTCAAAACTCATCCCACTCCCTCATCGTCTGCGACGATAATTCCATCGATCACTCAAGCAGGTCGATCCTGCATATCGAACTTTCAGGCTCAAGGGAGCGCATTATCCAGCCGTTCTAGGGCCGATTAGTCGTCTAGAAGTCTGCGAAAATGGTCAATTTTGTACGTCTTCCAAAGCTTTTCTATGTATCTCAAACATGCTAACAGCTTCTTTAGACAGTCGAAGAGATGCAAGTTGCCAATGTCCCCGTCGTCACCATTGTTTTGCTAACAAGATGCGCTATACAGCCGGGCGTTGATGGGTAAGATTTGGACAAGACTCGAGATCTGGCAACATACTGACATGAATCCAAGACCGACCCGCCAACATCCGTAACATGTCCGTCATTGCACACGGTAGGTCATTGGAATCCCTCTAGCGGGCAGTAAGGACTAATGCAAACCGCAGTCGACCACGGAAAATCGACTTTGACCGACTCCCTTGTCCAGCGAGCTGGTATCATTTCCGCAGCCAAAGCTGGCGAAGCGTGCGTTATGCCCCGACGGGAAATGAGTTGGAAAATAATAACAATTATGGCAGTCGGTTTACGGATACGCGAAAGGACGAGCAAGAGCGAGGTATCACCATCAAGTCCACCGCCATTTCCTTGTATGCACATCTGCCCGACCCAGAAGATCTCAAGGACATTCCCCAGGTAAGGATTGCTGCACGAACCTTGGAACTTGCATGCTTACGATATATCAGAAAGTTACCGGTAACGAATTCTTGATCAACTTGATTGATTCTCCCGGTCACGTTGATTTCTCCTCCGAAGTCACTGCGGCTCTCCGTGTCACCGATGGTGCCTTGGTGGTCGTCGACACCATCGAAGGTGTCTGTGTCCAGACTGAGACTGTCCTCCGACAAGCTCTTGGTGAGCGTATCAAGCCTGTTGTCATCATCAACAAGGTTGACCGCGCTCTCCTCGAACTGCAAGTCTCCAAGGAAGATCTCTACCAATCTTTCCTCCGAACCATCGAGTCAGTCAACGTCATTATCTCGACCTACTTCGACAAGGCTCTTGGTGATGTCCAGGTCTGGCCTGAGAAGGGTACCATCGCTTTCGGCTCCGGTCTTCACGGCTGGGCTTTCACTGTCCGACAATTCGCCATCAGATACGCCAAGAAGTTCGGTGTCGACAAGTCCAAGATGATGGAACGTCTCTGGGGTGACAACTACTTCAACCCGAAGACCAAGAAGTGGACCAAGATTGGTCAACACGAGGGCCAGAACCTTGAACGTGCTTTCAACCAGTTCATCCTGGATCCTATTTTCAAGATCTTCGATGCTTTCATGAAGGGCAAGGTCGACGACCTCGTTGCGCTCTGTGGCAAGCTCGAGATTAAGATCACCAACGAGGAGAAAGAACTTCCCGGAAAGGGTCTCCTCAAGACTGCCATGCGAAAATTCCTGCCGGCTGCCGATGCTCTTTTGGAGATGATGGTTATCCACTTGCCATCTCCAGTCACTGCCCAGAAGTACCGTGCCGAGACTCTGTACGAAGGTCCTTCAGACGATGCCTCCTGCATTGCCATCCGCGACTGCGACCCGAAGGCCGATCTCATGCTTTACGTCTCCAAGATGGTGCCGACCTCTGATAAGGGTCGTTTCTACGCTTTCGGTCGTGTCTTCGCTGGAACCGTCCGTTCTGGTATGAAGGTCAGAATCCAGGGTCCCAACTACGTCCCTGGCAAGAAAGACGATCTGTTCATCAAGGCCATTCAGCGAACTGTGCTCATGATGGGTCGTTCTACTGAGCCCATTGACGATATGCCGGCCGGAAACATCATCGGTTTGGTTGGTATCGATCAATTCTTGCTCAAGTCTGGTACCCTCACCACTTCCGAGACCGCCCACAACTTGAAGGTCATGAAATTTTCAGTCTCGCCTGTCGTCCGACGATCAGTCGAGGTTAAGAACGCCAACGACTTGCCCAAACTTGTCGAAGGTCTCAAGCGTCTCTCCAAGTCCGACCCTTGCGTGTTGACCCTGATCTCCGAATCCGGTGAGCACGTTGTCGCTGGTGCTGGTGAGCTTCACTTGGAAATTTGCTTGAAGGATTTGGAAGAAGACCACGCTGGTGTTCCTCTAAAGATCAGCGACCCTGTCGTCTCTTACCGTGAGACTGTTGGTGGTACTTCTAGCATGACTGCCCTGTCCAAGTCGCCCAACAAGCACAACCGTCTGTACGTTGTTGCTGAGCCGCTTAGCGAAGAAGTCTCCAAGCAGATTGAGGACGGCAAGATCAACCCTCGTGACGACTTCAAGGCTCGTGCTCGTGTCCTTGCTGATGACCACGGCTGGGATGTCACCGATGCTCGAAAGATTTGGGGTTTCGGTCCCGACACTACCGGCCCCAACTTGTTGGTTGACCAGACCAAGGCCGTTCAGTACCTCAACGAAATCAAGGATTCCTTCGTCTCTGGTTTCCAATGGGCCACTCGTGAAGGTCCCATCGCCGAAGAGCCACTGCGTTCGGTCCGATTCAACGTTATGGATGTTACCCTCCACGCTGATGCTATTCACCGTGGTGGTGGTCAGATCATTCCAACTGCCAGACGTGTGCTCTACGCTGCTACTCTGCTGGCTGAGCCCGCTCTCCAAGAGCCCGTCTTCTTGGTCGAAATTCAAGTTCCAGAACAAGCCATGGGTGGTATCTACGGTGTCCTCACCAGAAGAAGAGGTCACGTTTTCTACGAAGAGCAGCGCATGGGAACTCCTCTGTTCACCGTCAAGGCCTATCTTCCTGTCATGGAGTCCTTCGGCTTCAACGCTGATCTCCGTGCCGCTACCGGCGGTCAAGCCTTCCCCCAGATGGTGTTTGACCACTGGCAGATCCTTCCTGGCGGTTCGCCCCTTGACCCCAACACAATGCCTGGCAAGATTGTCGTGGACATGCGTACGAGAAAGGGTATCAAGCCTCAAGTTCCAGGTTATGACAACTACTATGGTATGTTCCCGACGACATTGACGGAAGAATTTCTGCTAACACCTCAAACAGACAAGTTGTAGAGCATTCAGCTTGCGAGCATTGATAGACAAGGCCAGATCGTTACGACTAGCATACCCGATTTTATGGTCTTGACGCATGGTACGATGGCAACAAAAGCACTGTTTCGACACCAAGATATGCTTGAAGCAGAGAAACTGGCTCTAGAAGGTTGTCGAGCATTGGACAAACAAGATGGAGGCCGACGGGTGGTCTGATTGATCTCGAAGGCTGGCATGTCCCATGGGACTGAACTTCCTGTCTTGTGATACAGAAAGATCTCTTCCCTGTAGGAGGTGTGCAGATAGAAAGATCTTGAACAAGTAGATGACAATTGATGCATTCATGATGATTTCACAATAGCGGCAGCTACACGTGACTCGAATATCTTATTTTGATTGTTCTCAAATGTAGACATTTCTTGTCCCTCTTCTGTGTTTTCTCGAACGATGGGAACAAATGCGAACTGCTGACCGAGGCAAGACTTGGTGGACAAATATATAAGGGACCAAAATGTTGTACCGACGGAGGAGAATTGAGACACTCCTCCTCGAGGTATTCTTTTGCTGACCGATGCCATGCTTACTATTGTTTCTTTGAACAATGCAACTGAATGCCAATGCCCCTTGCTCACGGGTCTTCCCACTGAACATCTCTGATGATGGCCATTTGATCTGCTTCCACAGCGTGATGACGATACTGCGTCCAGCCAGCCCATTTGTTCGAATTGAATCGAATCCGTGAAAGAGAAAAGCATGAATTGCCCACCAAACCCTCCAACACATCAAAAGCAAGACTTCACGAAGGTCGTCGGCACATACACCGCTCACTTCGACCAGGCCCAGTTGCTTGATGATGACGACGACGAAACGGCCGCCGCAGCCGCCGTGACCGAAGACCAACGACAAAAGAGACAAGGCAAAGCAGCTCAAGTTACTGACTCGTAAGTCCCTACTACTGTGCCCCTTGAAAGGGCTCTCCTCCCTCCAGACTCTTCCGACCTACGTTGACCACGAGTGAATAATGAGCCACGAATGAATAACGAGAATGACGAGAATATTAAACTAGGTACTACGAATTCGCAACCGCCGCCTACGAAAAGAACTGGAGCACACGCTTCCACTACGCCCCCTTCTCGCCCCCGGACACCCTACACTCGGCCCAATGTTTCGTCGAACACCGGCTGGCGCTCTTCATGGGCCTCAGACCGGGGATGAAAGTGCTCGATGTGGGATGCGGCATCGGCGGACCGGCCAGGGAGATGGCGAAACTCGTCGGCTGCGAAGTCGTCGGCATCACCATCAACCAAGCCCAAGTCGATCGCGCGATCCAGTTGACCGCCCAGGAGGGTCTCACCGGGAAGTGTACCTTTCTCAAGGCGGACTGGCATGTACGTATATTCTACCTATACCACCGTCTCGCACCCCATCCTTTCCAATCCCATATGTCTACAGAACTTCTACCTATGTCTCTCCTATCTCTGCCCGATCAATCGTGTCTTAAGTCAGATCTCCAAAACAAAAGCCCAGCTCGCCATGACCTTTTGTGTGTCTCGCCAACACTTCACTTCACCTCACTTCACTTCACCTCACTTCCCCCAGCCCAGCCCAGCACGCATTGCATTGCTAAAGGACCTTTCGGTGGCCAGGACCTACCCTTCGCGCCCAACAGCTTCGACGCAGCCTTCGCCATCGAAGCGACCTGCCACGCCTCCTCCCTGCGCACCGTCTACACCAACATCTGCCGCGTCCTCAAACCGGGCGGCGTCTTCGGCGTGAGCGAATGGGTCCTAACCCCTGCCTTCGACCGCAACAACTCGAGACACATCGCCATGCGCAACCGCATGGAACGGGGGAACGGCATAAGTAACCTACACACGAGCGACGAGGCGCGCCAGGCCATGGCCTCCGCGGGCTTTGATGTCTCGCACGAAGAGGACTTTGCGCGGTACTTTGACTATCTCATGGACAAGGACAAGGACAACGGCAACGACAAGGACAAGGACAGCAATACCAGAACCCAAGCCGCCGCCGCCGACCGTAACTCATCAGGAGCTGCGGCTACTACGACACAAATGGCAGGGACCAGGACCAGGACCACGGAAGGATCGCAAACCCAATTCACGTCTCCCGTCCTTATTCCCTACTCTTCCTCTTCCAACAACACCAACACCAACACCAACACCTCGTATAGTACAAATTCTGGTTCTGGTTCTGGTTCTGTATCAAACCCAAATCCAAACCCCGATTGGCGTCGCGCACCCGCTTCGAGCCCTCTCCTAATCACGCCCTCCCACCACCGTGACTGGTGGTGGCTGCTCGAAGGCAAGACCGATCTCGCGACCACGTGGACCGATTGCTGGACGGCGTGGAAGATGTCTCGCTTCGCGCGGCGGGCATGGTACGCTTTGGTCTGGACGCTTGAACACCTAGGATACTCTCGCGCCCAGGGCGTCTGTGAGGCCATGAACACGATGGCGGATTGTGTCGACAGTGCGGTGGACGCGGGCAAGGAAGGCATCTTTTCGCCCTGCTGGTGGTTTATCGCTAGGAAGCCCATGGGTCTGATTGTGGTGGATGGGAATATGGAGGGCAAGAGAAAGCAATAGTTTAACACATGACTGTCATCATCTGTGTAACGGGAAAGGCATGATGGGTCTTTTATGCTGGGTATGGGTATCATTTTGATAGAATATCTCGCGAAAAGAGACCTGCTGGACAAGTCTTCGAATAATTCTACTCTGCTCAAGGAAACTCGCGCCCATCTTGATGCCATGCTATTCTTGCAGGTACTGATTCTTGTCCCATTTGAGCCCTTCAGACTGGCCATATTGCTCCGATATTGGAGGTCGAGTCCAGCTCAAGATGTCCTCAACCTGATATGATACCCAGTCCTTTGTTTCCACTTTTCAATACAAGCATCTTGCGAGAGTTCTGAGTATTCTAGAATGAGCAAACACATCCGTGAATTTCAGTGGCATGACCCCACATGCAATCAATCTTTTGGGTATCCTTCAAACGCCGTTGCTACACGAATCTCCCACCGTCGTCAAGCCATCTCATTTGAGAACGTAATCGGCTATCTCTCATTTGCGCCATTTACCAGTCAGCTTGGGGAGTCTTTGTCGACAAGTGTCCATAGCTGCTCGGAATCGGGTGGCAAAACCGGGGTTTTCGGCGTTCTGTGCAAATCCGGCCTTGACGAATTTGGCCCATGTATTGGTGAGGACCAGCTCTTTGATGCTCATTTCGGCCTTGTCAAAGACAGTGGCGTCGAAGATGTCGGGAATACCAATGTTGGCAGGAAGTCTCTCTCCGAAGTTGGACATTGTGAGCTCTCGCAATTGACGAGCTTGGGCTGACTCAGGCCTCGATTCATTCTTTTCGCTATCCGAGACAACAGTTGATACGACCGAGAGTTGGTCTCTGCCTGCCTGACTCTCCAAATCGTCAGAGAAAGTAGAGGACCAGTAACTCTCGAAGGGGGTGACGGCATTCGAGGCTGGCTCGGCACATACCAGCGCAGCATACTGTTCGAACATGGCCTCCAGTTCTCGAAGGTGCGCAGATGAGATGTTGATTGGGAAGTTTGAGTACTTCAAACTCACAAACGACGCGTAGATGCCGACGGCTTGGTTGAACTGTTGTCGGATGAGAGCTTGATCGTGTCTTTTGACCGGGCTTTGTTTGCGAAGCATGTTCGGTTTTTCTTTCTCCGTATTCCATTTGGCTTTCCATTCCCGCACATGGATCAAGAAACTGATGTTCTCTCCCGAAAAGTCCTTGAGTGCCGAGAAGACGAGCAAGGGTTGGGGATTGAGTTGGAGCGTCTTCTCGAGAGCGCCCATGGTGTACATTTCGCCCTGCCGAGCCGTTGTAGTGGTATTGCTCTTCATTGATGCACGAGTTGAGAATCTAGATCGCGCCACAACCTTGGTTGAACCTGATGATGTGAAAGAGCCACCTCCTTTTTGCTTGTCTTCCCACTCTGCGATGATCTCTCGCGTTTCGGTTTCGAGTCTTCGATTCTTGAAGACGTGAAAGAAGGGAACAAACACGACCGATCCTTGCATAATCACAATGGAGGCCGAGAACCTATGGTTTGTCAGTCCAGTCCGAGAACGATATCGCAACAGTACTCACCAAAGAGGAGGCACAAAATATGTGTCGACCTTTTGCATGCCTTTGGCATACAGTGCAATCAACCACATTGGAGAGGCGGGCAACCTGCCTTCGTCAGTAGTTGTTTTGATGGCAACGAAAAATACCGCCGTACCCAGCAACAATGCACGCTACGGTTTGTTTCCGCCATCCATGCACGTCATGAATATTTCGAACGCGCCAAAGTAGGACTGGAGCATAGATCCAAGACCAGAATATCTGCCAGACAATCGATGGCCACCTGTGAGCGGTCAGTAAGAAAGCCTTGCCGTGCTCTCGGACAACTTACCATTCCCAACCTCGTCGACAGCCAGCCCTAGTTGTAACAACACCGGTGACGCCAAAACTTGGATGGAACTTCCTGGAGACAAGGAAGACGATCAAGGAGAATGCAAGCTAATACGGTCAGAGCAATTCTTCACTTCCCAAGGCCTTGACTCACCTGGACCATCATAGCGATACCAATCCACGCCATTGTGTTCTTTGTGGTATTGTAAGTCTTCACCTTCTGCCAGTATTTGCGCCATCCTCTTGCTTGTGCTGGTCTTGCCTCAACTGCGACATCACCTTTGAGGTATCTCTTTTGAGCAGTCGCAATTGAAAACAATTGAGAGTTTGATGCTTGGAACAAGGCGATACCAAGAGGAAGGTAAATGCTCATGATCCAGTACTCAGTCGAACATGGGAAGAATCCGTTCAAGACATATGCAATCATGCACAAGACCCAATACACATGGAGTACTGCGACAGCACTGATCGCCAATGGGATGTTGCGCATGCGGAGGAACGGGAGATGTCGGTTGCGGATGAGGAAGATGGAGGCTGGAAGCAAAAGACAAGTCCATGCTATGACAATGCCAACATAGGTGAAGCCGAGTCCGTCTGTGTTGTATCTGAGAGCCATGTCGTACTTGAGTGCAAAGGGCGCAGAAGACACATTGTCGGTACCTCGATCAAGCCCATTATCAACGTTTCGAGGCAGAGCCCCGGTACACGGAGGGGGTGAAGCCATCCGTGCCAGCGGGTAGCGAAGTTGATATGAGATTTGCAATACCGGTAAGTTGGCAGGTTGTCAGGGTACAGGAAGGTTGGAAGGGGAGATGAGTTGCGGGAAGAAAGAATGAGAGAAGTAAGACGAATGGTAGATGTCGCAGATCCACGACTTGGGTTGCTCAAGATGAAGTGAAAGGTGCAAGTGAGGGAATGAAAGAGGTGAAGCACGTTGCACGAAGACGGGAAGTAAGGTAAGGAAGGCAGGAGACGGAGATGATGAGGCCCGTGTGAGAGCAGCGGTTGAGAAGGTTGAGATAGTCGAGAAGACAAGCAATTGTCGTCAACTCATGATAGACGAGCCGTTGAAGTTCTCTGTCTGATCAACCTGGCCTTGTCTGTATTTCACCATGGAATCGCGAGCCTTGGGTACGGCACGCAATGGGTTTTATGTGCTGTTTCACTGGGATGCACTTGCCTTTCACTGTTTAATGTCTCGTCCTCGTTCCTAAGATCACCATTTACCCTGGGATGTACATGTGCTCACATTTGCCTCTGTGTACTGACTGTCAGAGCACAACGTCCATTCCTGTTCTGACTGCGAGCTGCAATTCAGCAGGGGAAAGAAGAACGTTCAGCGTCAACACAAGCCTTGCAGCTTTTCAGCCTCACCAGCCTTGGCCCAAGGGAACAAAGAAAAGCGCCATCGACTGACTGCGGAGTTCGGCACCCTGGCTCCTGGTCAACATCTGCATCGTCCTTCCATTTCCCTTCTCTCACCCGTTACTGTGCGACTCACGTTGACGATCTCCTGAGAACGATCCTTGAGGTAGGACTGGAGTCCTTTATTTCGCTTCCCCGCAAGCGTTGACCAGCCTCGCAGGGCATGCGTGTACAGGGCAGGTGACAGGGCTTTGTGCCACATGAGACGGATCTTCCGGCCCCAGCCAATCAAGTTCTTGGCGTTCGCGAATAGGCGGTTTCGTATGCGTAAGGCGAGACTGAAGTTGCAAGCTTATCAACCTGGGCCCTCGTTTCATGGTTCGGCATCCGGATATCCAGGTGAAGAAACGATCATGTCGATGTTGCAGCGACACGTAGGCAGTCAGGGACAAAGATGCACGGAATTTAGCCACATGTTCTACGCACGTCTCATCGCTGCATGTCATCACAAGAGCGAGAGCGTAATTGATGAAGCCGCCGGCGGAGCATCACCTGTGTCACCTTGCACATCTGCTCGTTCGTCCCGCGTGATACCAACAGAATGATTGAACGTGTATCATAGAACACGTCATGCAACATATGGGTCCGTGGAATGCACAGGAAGCGAGAAGTTGCAATGTAGCACGGAACTCCAGCAAAAAGCCCCAGACTATGTCATGAATTCACAGCAACAGTTTACGGAGACAAGTTCAAGTATGGACACCGACTCCTAGGACAAAAAGCTCGTAGACCAAGGGCTTCAGCTAACCTTGATTCCCGATGAGTATTCAGTTCGTCATCTCAGTCTAGCGGATAGCTGATACAGGAGAGTACCCAAGCTTCAGCCACATGGTCAGATGCAAGCGAAGCCTATGGTAATGGTTCAACCATGCCGTTGTCGTGTTACACCATGACCGCTGTTTGCAGGGGAAGCACTGGCTACCCGTTGATGTCCAACCCACAGAATCTCTCACTGTTACGCTCCAACAACACAACAAGGAATGATCTGAACCAGTCAAAGAACCAGTGAACGATGGTGGAAAATCTGAGCTGGTTGTACTAGTAGTTCGATAAAAAGCCTACCTATAGATCGGTCAGTAACGTCACAACATAAGTGCGTTCGAGGTTGTGGAAGAAGGAGTTCCTCAGAGATCTTGGTGAAGGGTACAATCATTTCGATTGATCAGTTACTATCTAGTGCGTGATGTTGTAATCATCGGAAGGGAGTGAGCTTGGAGGTCTCCGTACCTGAGAGAACGCAAGCACCCAGCGGGGGATGCTTGTGGTTTTGATTCAAATCAGTCGTGTAGAATATGGGGTTCGGCAGGAACTAGAACGTCGGTCAGTCGCGTTTCAAGCCAAAGGCCTTCCGAGAAGATAAATGTTTGTTGAGGACATTCAGAATATGTAAGAAGGTAAATATCATATCTTCGCCGCTGTTGAGAGACTCCGGCGAGAGTCTCCAGCGTCGAATTCAATCGCAAATTATAACATCATAAAAACAAGGGAATAGTGCCTCGAGGAGTATCTTGCTTACCTCCCATGAAATATGACCTTGCAATCCTATGGCTGGATCAGTAGCATCGGTCTAAGCATCAACCGGGAAATCAAAGGCGTCCTGCAGCCATAGAAACACATATCATGATGAAGAGAAGTGTTTCTGCAGGATATGAAAAGTCATTTTGGTGGTTGAGAAAACTTTCTGTTCGAGCTTGAAGAACCCCTGCTGGCCAAGAAACTAGTCTTGGCAAAGGTTTTGGCTTGGCATTCCACACACTAAGCGCGCAATTGAATTGCGAACGGCACTTTAGATCTCGACGGCGAACACACTCAGAGCGACAATAATATTCCGCACATTTTTGTATGCATACCGTCTTCGCTTACCTTCGACATTCAATCTAACTGACGGCGCACAGTTTTCTTCGACAAAATGTCCAACGTCGATATCAAGCAGGCCGGGTGGAAGTTGATCGAGGTCGGACGAGTGGTCACTCTCCGACAGGGACCTTATGAAGGCAAGCTTGCTACGATAGTCGAGATCATCGACCCTGGAAGAGTATGTCTGCAAGGGTATCAGGAGTAAACCATCTGCTGACTTGACTTCTCAGATCCTGGTCGATGGTCCTTCAACGAAAGAAGGCGCAGTCGTCCCTCGTCAAGCCATAGCCACCAGCACAGTCTCTCTCACACCCTGGGTCATTCCCAACCTGCCCAAAGCCGCCGGTACTGGTCCCGTCAAGAAGCTGTGGGAGAAGAACGAGGTCGACAAGAAGTGGGCCGAGTCCTCGTGGGCCAAGAAGAGAGAACAATTCGAGAGGAGGAAGAACTTGACAGACTTTGAGCGATTCAAGGTTATGAGATTGAAGAAGCAGGTAAGCCACATTCCTCACTGATTAGGACATCGTCCTGTTCCTGGGACGATCAAGCCCACGTCAATGGACAATCCGGCTAACGAACAGGACGAATAGGCACGATTCGAGACCATGAAGGCGCACGCCAAGGTTCGAGCGACCGCAAAGGCATAGATTCGGGCATTGTTTCAGGCGTCATATGAAGATTCACCAGGTTCAAAATCAATCAACGAACAGAAGGCATGCGGGCTGTGGGCATGTCGACAAACCTCCGCGCTGAGGTGTCTGACAGGAATCATTCGTGGCTGCGGCTTTTCTCCTCTTTCGCCCGCACGGATTTTTACCAGAGCATGATTCAATAAATTCATGAAACTCGAATGGTTGCAGACCACCGAACGCTCGATTGGAACATATGGCTCAGTGAGATGCATATACAAAGATCGCTTGACGATTTGCGCTTGTCTCGCACCAGGCAGTCCGATACACTATGTTCATGTGAACCGAGTTCTCCTGCACCATGCCTCGCTTTCTCGGCTCTGCTCTGTGACATTTTCTGTGGACGTTTGGTTTCAGTCATACTGCATTCGCCTTCCGCCCGGCTTTGCCACCTGCCCCTGGGTATATGGCAGGCCCAGGTCGATACTGCAGGTTCCCTCCGTCTTTCCTTGCCTTCATTCGATGTCATCTCAATCTTGTCGATCCTGACTCCTCGCCGACGCGTTCTAGAGTCCTCCCAACAGTAGGTATGCCCATGCAGCCAGGGAACCCGTGACTGAGACTCAATAAGCATCTCACCCTACGATCATTTTCACTCCACTCCCGGTAGCGTCGTAGTTAGGTATTCAATGTACTCCGTAGCTGTCAAGCTGTATAGCAGCGGTCACGTGATATGATCTGTGCCAAGCTCGAATGGACTGCTTGAATGCACATCGCAAGCACCTTCGACAGGTAAGCAACACAAAATCCATTCGCGCAACATTCGACACCAGGGTATATCTGTAAGGCTCCCAGCTGTCAATTCAAGTGCTGTACAAGAGATTGGGACGAAAAAGTCTCATATTCTGCTTGCGCAGCACCGTCAACAGCTCCCTGCATTTTGACATGATGTGCGGCCTCAGCTAATCCACGCTTTGGCGCAGGTCTCGCTTCGTGTCCCTCACATTACCACTCTACCACCATGGCGAACCCAAGAATAGAAGAACTCCCTGATGAGGAGCCCACCAAGAACACCACAGCGGAAGATGCATCCGACTCCTCCGATTCGGAACCTGAAGCTGCTGGCGAAGGCGAGGCCACTATCCCTGCGGGCTCTGCTGTCGCAGTCCATAGCCGGAACGAAAAGAAGGCACGAAAGGCCATTGGCAAGTTGGGCTTGAAGCACGTTCCAGGCATCACACGAGTCACCTTGAGAAGACCGAAAGGAGTGAGTACTCTCCGGCATCCTACATGACAGACATTACACCGGAAGCTGTTCTGGGAGGCTCTATATTGCATGCAAAGAAGCAGGATCTAATGTAGTCGTTACAGGTTCTCTTCGTCATCTCTAACCCCGACGTCTACCGCTCCCCAACCAGCAACACCTGGATGTGAGTTGTTGCTCCCCTCGTTGTCATGGACACCATCCTAACACGTAGCAGCATCTTCGGTGAAGCCAAGATCGAAGATCTCAACTCTCAGTCTCAGGCCGCCGCCGCTCAACAGCTCGCTGCCGCTGAAGCTGCCGGTGGCGATCACGCTGGCCATGACCACTCCGCCGAGAATGGCAAGGGCAAAGAGCCTGAGAAGAAGGCTGAAGAAGAGGAAGATGACGACGAGGAAGTCGATGACAGCGGTCTCGAGGCCAAAGACATCGAACTCGTCATGACGCAAGCATCTGTGTCTCGAAAGAAAGCTGTCAAGGCGCTCAAAGAGAATGGCAACGACATAGTCAACTCCATCATGGCGCTAAGTGTATGATCAAAAAGCACACCAAAAGTTGAGAGGGTCTGCATTGCCAGCACAGGGACTGGGGTAGCGGCTAATTACCGACCTCTTATCATGTCATGTTGCAATACAAACCGCTTGCATAGTCAGATATGCCTGTAGATGAGCCGAAATACAGAAATGCTTTGTGCTCAAACTGCCCGTTCTTCGACCTAAGATTCTCCTCTAGCTGTCCTCCGTAGATCACTGTGCATGAAGCTCGACGTCTCCATTCCGTGTCATCGACATCGTATCACGTGACAAATCTGCTCTAGTTCGGGAAGGCTAGCCGAGCAAGGGACCAGTTCGCAGGCCGGACTTCAAACATCACTCACAAAAGCTCAATCGACCGACTCTCCCCTCCAGCAACACCACGCCAACACCGCCACAATGGCCGCTACAGTACGTCCCCGAGCTCGTATCACCCATGCTCTAGCTTCTCCATCCAGCACCTGTCCAGCCTGGCCCCGATTTCGAACGCCCAACTAACCCTTATTTTCTAGTCCCGCGCAGCGACGAAGCTCGACTGGAGCAAAGTCGGCACCCAACTCGGCCTCCGAGGGAGCACGGCAACCGCGCTCGCGAACTTCAAGAAACGCAACGACGAGGCCCGACGCCGAGTGCAGGTCCTCTCCGAGCGGCCCACGACCGTCGACTTCGGGCACTACCGCAGTGTGCTCAAGAACTCGGCCGTCATCGACGAGATCGAGCAGTACTTCAAGACGTTCCAGCCCAAGACGTACGACGTGAACAAGCAGATCAAGGCCATCGAGAGCTTCGAGCAGGTCGCGATCAAGAATGCCGAGGAGACGAAATCAAAGGTCGAAGTCGAGTTGAAGAGCTTGGAGAAGGCCCTGAACGACATCGAAGGTGCGAGACCGTGGGATGAACTTACCGTCGACGAGGTCACGGCTGCGGCGCCCGAGATTGACGAGTATACGGCACGGTTGGTTAAGAAGGGACGATGGATGCCTCCTGGGTACTTGGTACGTTTGTCCAAAGGGGATCTTTCTCTTCCTCGAAAGGGAATTGTCATTGTGGCTGTGTATGCCTGTGCGGTTGCTAACAGATGTCTGAATTACAGGAGAGATTCCCCAACTTGTCGATGCTGTAAGTGGCGGGTTGAAGAGAAGAAGCACAGGACGATTCATGGGACTTTTCGAACTGCAGAAAATCGTCCTCTTTCCACCAGGGGATTTGTGTATAGTGGTTTAGATCAATCAAGAATCGTTCAGACTCTACGAGCACCTCTTGCACTATCCTTCTCCTTGCCTACCTAGGTAGGTTGTGTCTCAACTGGGCTACGTAATGGTAGTCCTTGGTATCCGCCAACCAGGAATTGATCATTCGGAAGAACAAGCTGAAACCCCAGGTCAGATCATGTGCTCATTGCATATCCTAGTTCTCATCGCAAGAAGATGATACTACTAAAACAAGTACCTCCGTCGAACCTTACTTCCACTGATTCCTGCCACAAGCGATTTGCCAACAAGCTACTTGGTACACATAACAAATTCTCCTAAGCAAGAAAAAATATACTGCATACAGGCGGGCTCGTCACCTTCGTCCACCCTTACAATCCCGAATCCTCCTGCTTATACGTCGCCGTGGAATAATACTTATTCCAGCTCGCGCACTGATCACTGAAATCCTGCCCAATGGGCAATTTGTTCCTAATGTAATCCGGCTGCTCGAGGAACTGCGCGCCAAAACCCAAACTCACATGGAACGCAATGTGACAATGCATCAGCCACGCGCCGGGGTTGTCGGTTATGAATGCGAGAACCAAGTACCCGGACGCCGGCAACATGGCGACATCGCGCCTGGGAGGGTTCTTGTAGTTCAACGTCTGGGAGTTGTTGAAGATTCCCGAGTCCGCGCCCAGGACGTAAAAGTCGTGCCCGTGCAGATGGATCGGATGGGGCTGGGGCGGCGCGATTGTCGGCACGGCCTGGATGACCCAGTAGCTCCAGGCGTTTGCGTTGGGCAGCGAGATCAGATTCATGTTCGGTGGGTAGTTGGTGTTGTTGTCCAGCACGTACTGCAGCGTGGGCGCGCCCCAGGGGACCTGGACGGCGGTGAAGTTCAGGTTCCATTGGACTTTGGTCTGGTTGGCTGTGTTCTGGACAATCGCAAAGCCGACGTCGAGGACCGAGGCTTGCGGGATCGTGTAGTTGTTCGGCACGTCGAGCTTGACGTACGGCACCAGGTTTTTGTTCGGGTCATTGCAGTTCGGGGCGCCGGCCGGTGCGTTGGAGCGTGTCGCGTTGGACGGCGTGCTGGACGTCGCGCCGCTGTAGGTGAAGATCGAGAGTGCGTTTTGGTTCAGGTTGTTACTGCAGCCGGCTTGAGGGACGACGTGAAACCAGTAGCTGTCGATGGGTTGGTTGGCATTGATAATGACGTCGTAGCGCTGTCCGATGGCGATGAAGAGCCATTGTGTGGTGTAGGGCACGATGGGGACAAAGTCTGCCGTGACGACGGTGAAATTGTGCCCGTCTAGACTGACCTTGAAGTTGTCGTTGGTGGACATATTGATGAGGCGTAGCTTGTATTTCTTACCCTTGGTCAGCGTGGTCCTACTGTATTTGCCTACAGTCCCGTTGACTTTGACGTTAGTCCCGTTGATGAGGATGTTGTCTGCTGGTGGAGGGCCACGCAAGACGGCGTTCTGGATCAATGGAGCAATCTGGAAAGCAGGTGGGTAGAACCAGTCGTTGATCGGATAGGCGCCGAGATCAACATCATAATTCGAGGTTGTAGGGCCGTCGATGATCAATGTGCCCACCACGCCATCGGAGTATTGGTCGCTATAGTGGCTGTGATACCAGGTCGAACCAAATTGGGTGCAGAGAAAAGTGTATGTGCGACTCTCTCCAGGAGCGAGAGGGCATTCTGTCACGCCGTTGGTGCCGTCCATTTCGTTCGAAAGCCACTGTCTTACACCATGCCAATGCATGCTGGTCCCATTGGTGGTAAGGCTGTTCTTGACGGTGATCTGGAGAGTGTCTCCCCAGTTCGCTCGAATTGTAGGGCCAGGGTATTGATTGTTGATTGCGTAAACTACTCTGGGAACACCATCTGGAGCCATTGTGGTGTTCGTAATTTCCAAGTGGTACGGGACAACCACACCAGTGTTGGGCCATGTGCTGTCGTAGTTGGTAGCAATGCTGAAGCTATTGCCCCAGCATTGACGGGTCAGCGGCCCGTTCGTGCATTGCGAGTCTGCTACCTTGGTTGTAGTAGCCGAGCTAGTAGTCGTTGGGGAAGCTGCTCTTCTAACAAAATGGTTGGGGAGTTGAACGAGTTCAGCGCTGGGAAGGAAGGCCGCCAGAGACTGGCCAAGGAGGAGTAAAGCGAGTGACAAGAAGAGAAGCATAGCGAATGACTGGGCTTGAGCCGAAGTGTTTCAACAAAGCAATAAGGAAATAGAGAGTGGCTTGACCCTAAGTTTCCAGATAGAAGGGATTGTCACCTTGATATGATCCAGAGCAGCTCGATTCTGGAATCCTGTCCTGAGTCCATATGCAGGAGAGATTTGCCATAGCTTGAGAACGTGGCACACACACGTGCGGCATGTCTTGGATGTTCAGATCTGTTTGCATTGCATTGTGATACAACCAAGGGATGGAAATGTTTCT
Organism: Vermiconidia calcicola; assembly: GCA_035928285.1. Classification (NCBI taxonomy): domain Eukaryota; kingdom Fungi; phylum Ascomycota; class Dothideomycetes; order Mycosphaerellales; family Extremaceae; genus Vermiconidia; species Vermiconidia calcicola. Next base: position 813,028 of record JAXLQG010000009.1, read on the forward strand.
CGAGGCACAAGATCAGCGACTCAATAATGATGATTACCGAGTATCTGTGTAGAAACCGAGACAGGACACTCAACGCAATCTCCTGCGCTGTATGCCTAACTTTCCCATTCACAATATGTCCAGGATGTATTGATGTTGTTGCCGCAGGTATTGGTCTAGAGTGGAATAACGGTTCCATGCGTGAGGATAAAATCAGAAGTACCGTCGTAGAAGAGCGAGGGATGTTGTTGCCACCAAATTCAGGCTAGTTTATTCCATACTTGGCATCTCAACCCCCAGTCGCCCCTTACCACGTCCAATGTCCCTTGTTTCTCTTTCGGCATCCCCAGTTGTGTTTGATAATGAACTGCTTTGCATCTCCTTGCGCTCTGTGTGAACCATGCTTCTGGACTGCCGAGCTCTAGCCTCGCGTGTTCTTCACCTCCACTCCAGGCCCTTCTGGGTCACCTTCGCCTAGGCCGGGTTGCACAGCTTGACATTTTGTCCTCCGGTACCAAATTGTCGGATGGCAAGAGTCTTGTTCCAGCATGCTGACCATGCTCATGCCGACTTCCAATCCCGTGATGGCTTGGTTATCTGAGACAATGGTGTCCTTGCATACCTTCAGGGTCTATCAACATCCAAAGATGTTTCTATTTCTGAAGGACATACCTGGCGTGGCTTTTGTTTATGTCTTACCTGCCCGTTTCCTGATCGTGGTCCTTCTCTCTAAGGAAGCTGTGATATGCAAGGGCAGGGAAAGGATAATTTGTCTCACGTCTCGATGATCGTTGCGTCGAAGAGCCGAGCAAAGTTCGAGTCTGCATTGCCAGATGGAGGGTCTTCATATATGCTGCTCGTCCTATCCATGGAAGTTGGTCTTCAGCTTGTTTCTACCATCCTGAACTGCAAGATGTATTGGATCTGCTCTTCTGTCTTTATCCTGCTGGCCTTGTCGCGTTGGACAAGTGCAGACTGTGTTTCTTATGGTGTCGATTATGTCGATGGCGGAGGTCCTTACTGTATCAACACCACCTCCACAGACTTCTTCTCGTTTGTGTCAGACTTTGAAGGTATGTCGTTGGCCGCGTAAGCAGGGTCGTGCACTAATTTAATCGTGATAAGGCTGTCAACCAAGCGACAGTCAAGGTGATATCACACCAATTCTGATCGACCCCAACGGAGATGAATACTTCTGCTCCGATGTTGCCACACAGCCGGACGATGTAGACATGACATCCACCTGGTAAGAGCTTTCATTGATGTCCGTCACGTCGATGCTAACTTCTGGCAGCAATGTGACGGGCAACCAAGTGGAGAAGAGCCAGATGTTTTCTGGAAACTGGATGATTATCGTCGAGGGCTTGACTTTTGCTTACATGAGGACTTTCGACATCATTGCCGGTCCGCCAGTAACGGTGACCAACACTCCTACCGCCACATTCACTGTCACAAATGTTCCGTCGACGACCATCACGACAACCACCACCAACGTGTACTCGACAACATTGCCCCCATCGACGGTCACGGTGCCATCCAGCACATCGACGAGGACAATAACAACCACGCCAGCTCAGGTGACTGTATACTGGACGTCGACTTCCACACGCACTCGCACTACAAGGGTATGGTCGTCAACAGTTTCTACCACGACAGTCACTACTACCTGCAAAACGCAACCACCCAAGAAAGACCCGACTTGCACCATCCGTCCAACCAAGGCGACGCTCGCAGCTGCAAGCAATACTGCGAACCCTGTGCCTCGTCAACGGTTCCGTGGTGCACCACGACGGGATAGACCCAGGGACGTATCCAAGCATACACTGATTGAACCACGGGATGGCCAGCTTTTCAAGCGAGGAGCAGGTGAGTACTGTCTACATCGATAATGGGGAACCCAAGCTGACCTCTTCCGAGACGTCTGCACGACGACTGTCCTCCAGACTACCAACGTAGTGTCATCGTACGTGACAGTGACCGCGCCAACAAGTACCGAGATCGACACAGAAGTTGCGACAGTGACTGCTACTGTGTATGTACATCCAAAAGCAGATTTCCAGAGCGATTGATGCTAATTTATATAGCACCCCGGCTCCAGTGACGGCATACTCTGGCGTCGTCAAGACCACAACCACCGTCACAGCGCCAACGCCAACACGAACTCGTACATCCAGAGCCTATGTGACCACCTGGACCACCAGCACAATTTGGGCAACGTGCGTATCCCACCGTGTTTCCCCCATGAGCCTCATGCTAACGTGCAGGCAGAATTACCTCGACAGTCAAGACAACACCGTCCGGCATGGTCTGTGCCACTGTTGCAGCGCGTTGAAGTATATCGGAATTTCGCGAGAGTCAAATTGGCATGCGTAAAGAGCGAACAAGAACAAGCCCAGCTGCTGGGATGGGTAATGTGGTTGTAGAGCCCAAGCGCATATTGACACCACGATGAATGCTTTTGAGATATGTAGCTGCGTTTAGAATCGATTCTCGGACTGTATGATTCATATGACTGAGAGGAGGTCTCTCTCGTATATCTGTGTGGTATACGTAGACCCTTCCCTGCAAAATTTGTTGAATACGGAGTACTTTCTACCATGAATACTATTGTATCGCCCCCATCCCTACCTACCTAAGGTATCACGTAAAGAACCATCACAATTACTCCACAGCCTCATTGTGCCGATAATCCTTGTCAGTCGGGCCAACAACGCTCCGCGGGCAGTTTTGATTGGACGCGTCTTCATGAATCGGCATGAATGGGACCCCGAATTGCCCTGACAGTTCGACCGTTGTTCCGTTTCGTTCTTAAAACACAGCCTTCCCAGACGTCGAACATTTCGCTTACCATAGTACTGTGCCGGGCGGCTTTGCGCCTCATAGAATCTCGATGCCAACAATTGCGCCGGCGCTGTAAATCATGGCTTTCAATGCAATGCCTTCTCGCACGTACATGCGACAGGCAACGGTGTATAAAGATGCTGGCTAACGCGCGACTCGACTGAAGATGCTGATATCAAACCCAGGCAACAGCCAACAGACAACAGAAACAAACTTGAGTTGAATACATATAACCCTCCATACAGCAACAGCAAACGAAACATATCAAAAACATGTCTACTACTACCACCCACGTCGCATTCTTCGGCGCAACAGGCGGCGTCACGAACGCGATCCTCGTCCACACCCTTCTAGCCGGCATCCACGCGACGGCACTGGTCCGGACTCCCTCCAAACTGCGGCAACAACTTACATCCCAGGGCCTTGACCCGGCACTGCTCGCTTCGAACCTGACCATACTCGAAGGCAACGCGCTCGACGTCGCGAGCGTGAAAAGGACCCTCCTCGCCCACGGTGGTCCAAGCAGGCTCCCGCAGCACATCGTGACGGGCCTAGGCGGCAGCCCAGCGCTGACCTTCGACTGGCGCCATCCGGGCCACATCGCCACCTTGGACAATCCGAACATCTGCGAGACCGCAGCGCGAACACTCGTCACGGCGTTGCGCGAAATCTACGCCGAGCATGATCCGGCATTGACGGAAGCGCAGCGCAAACCATTGCTCACGTTCATCAGCACGACGGGCATCAGCCGCGGACCCGAGGACGTGCCGTTTGCGATGCGCTTCTTGTACCACCAGGCGCTTGCGGTGCCGCACAAAGACAAAAGGGCGATGGAGGATGTATATCGTGGCGAAGTGGACAAGGAACACCAACAAAGTGTGTTCAGGAACGTCGTCGGAATCAGGCCGACATTGTTAGCCGGCACTGTGAGTTATGCGGATGCCGCGGGCTTAGAGGGAGTCAAGGTCGGCACGGAGAGTAAGCCGGCCTTGGGGTATAGTATCAAGAGGGCGGATGTGGGACGATGGGTTTTCGAGAATGTGATTAGTGACAAGGGCGAGGGCAAGTGGGAGGGCGAGATGGTTTCGTTGACGAGCTAGAAAAGGGTTGACTTGCAGGAGGTTTTTTGGGAGTTGAATCAAGGCGTATCTCGGATAGAACACAAGCAAGTAATGTTTATAGAAACGGACGCAGATGGATTCAAGTTTGGAATTTCTCTTCATTCAATCTTCCATTAAACGGCTAGCAGTTCCAGTAGGGACTGCTGAGGGTATCGAGCATAAAAACAGTCGTAAAAGTACAAAGCGCCTGTCTCCAACCCGGCACTGTCTAAACAATGCGCTGCTGCAACTGTGGTATCTCGTAGGTTCTGTGGTTTCTTCTCCATGTCCAGGCGCCTTTCATCCATTCAGCTTCTCACTGCTGTCCCGGGCTCTTCATCTCTCTTTTCTCCAGTCTTGGAGGGTGTCGAGTGATCAGATCCTACTCGTCGTCGTTGTATGCCCTCTTGACCTATGAGATCGCCCGGTGCGGCCACAAGTGAGGCATGAGATGATGATGTCGAAGAAGGAAACGATTCCATTGATGATGGCGGTGAGGATTGAGCCGATACCGTTGACAATGGCCATCAGCACGGAGCCGATCGTGCGGCAGATGGATTCGAACTGCAATGCAAGTCAGTAGCTGTGGTGACGTGACAGGCCTGAGCAAGCATGACTTACACAAGAGACGACGGCACCCATGATGTCTATGTGTGGTTGTTTTGGAGTTAAAAACTGTGTGGTTGTAGGTGGGAGATTGATGGTTTGTTTGGAAGTGGGATGGGTAGTTGCAAGAGGAAAGGAATTTTTATCTTGAGATTAGGAGAGTGACTAGAATGCAGGAGGGGAGGCTGGCGGTTGCCCTTTGTATCACTTCGGATGTGGCAGAAAATGGGCTACTACATCATACGAGATCACACCGGCGTCTGCTTGACCTCATTTGCACCTAATGCAATTCTGATTTTCGTCTAGACAACCAGTCCTGGGTTGTCCCCATCGTCGATGACGGAGCAGGGTGGTGAGCAATCTCGTTCCAGGACTGGTCACGAGGCTGACCATCGTTTGCATCGTGGCGAGAATCTCCAGTTCTCCGCCAGCCATTGTCCGTCTTTCCGTTGCGCCATCGATGGAAAAGGGCGCTGGGAGGTCTGACACGACAGGGATGCGGGCAAGAGACCAGTCAGAAAGCAGGTTATCGTCCCATTCGAGATTGATACAGGAAGAAAAACAAGGAAATCCTGGAACCAAACAAAGAGAATCCCAGTCCAATTCTACGTCACACTGGGGTGATCCATGCATCAATGTGTCGTCAATCCTTGTCGATCGGAGAATGAATGACGTAGATGTGGCTGATGTGGCGCTGCCCTCCAATCTCCTTCGCCTTCTCACCCGAGTTTCCGTCTTGCCGATTTTTGCTGTGGCTGAGCGTTGGCGATCTTTGCAGCCACAAAGTTGAGCCGCAGAAAGCCTGTGGCGGTGCACCGATCGCTTTGGGGACGATTTGTTTTCTTTGGCCAATGACAAAGGTGACTGAGTTCACCAAGCATGTCAATGAGATTCAACTTCCTCGCCGAGTCGATATCCTCGTTCTTGGAGGATGAAGACGCGTGGGCGTTTCTGCTGCTGATCGGAGTTCTGTCGATCGTGACGCTCTGGGTGACCAGCATTTTCCTGAGGGCAAGCAAGGAACACGTGGTTCGCTTCAGTGTTCCAGTTCCTCCTCAACTGCGAAGCGACTGGGGACTGAAGGATGAGCCTGCAGAGCAGCCTCCTCATGAAGACATTGTAGGTGAAAGGGACGTTCGTGTAGATCTAGTACTGAGACGTAGATAGATCCGCAATGGACGCATATACCCTCAATGTCCCGCAGATGGACGTCCTCTAGGACCTCCCATTGACCCTGCGACTGACTCGGCGGTCGACTCTGCCATATCGAGCGCAACTCAAGCTCAGCTACAATGGTCGCGAACCTCCTTCTCGGAACGGCGTCGAGTTCTCCGCACCCTCCTTCGATATATTCTTGATCATCAAGAAGAAATCGTCGCAGCATGCTGTCTTGACAGCGGTAAAACCAAGATCGACGCATGCTTCGGAGAAATCCTAGTCACGGTTGAGAAGTTACAATGGACAATCAAGCATGGCGAGAAAGCACTACGGCCGACAAGAAGACCAACAAACCTGTTGATGTGCTACAAGGCAAACACAGTCATCTATGAGCCACTGGGCGTCGTGGCAGCTTGCGTGAGCTGGAACTACCCCTTCCACAACTTCATATCACCCATCATATCCGGTCTATTCGCAGGCAACGCAGTCATTGTCAAGCCCAGCGAACAAACCTGTTGGAGCACATTCTACTTTACAGACATTGTACGAGGAGCGCTCCAGGCGTGTGGTCACAGCACGGACCTGGTGCAGAACATCATTTGCTTGCCGGACGTCGCAGACCACTTGACGAGCCATACGGGCTTGAGTCATATCACCTTCATCGGCAGCAGAGAGGTCGCACATAAGGTATGCGCGTCCGCTGCGAGAGCATTGACGCCTGTGACAGTCGAGCTAGGCGGCAAGGATGCCTCCACCGTGCTCGACGATGCTAAAACGGTCAGAAATGTCGACGATGTAATATCGATCCTTATGCGCGGCGTGTTCCAGTCTGCTGGACAGAACTGCATTGGAACCGAGCGTGTCATTGCACTGCCTGACGTCCATGACAAGGTTCTCCACGGCGTGCGCCAGAAGGTTAGAAATTTGCGACTGGGTTCAGTCCTGCTGGACCATGACACACCAGATATGGGCTCGATGATCTCTAGTCGGAGTTTTGACAAGTTGGAGAACCTCATTGCTGATGCGGTCGAGCAAGGCGCAACACTGCATTGTGGTGGAAGGAGATACCGGCATCCGAAGTATCCGCAGGGGACTTATTTCCAGCCAACCCTACTCAGCGGCGTCACGAAGGATATGCAGATCGCAAAGACGGAGCTCTTCGCGCCAGTATTCCTGCTCATGAAAGCAGCCGACGTCGACGATGCCATTGCCATTGCAAACTCGACCGAGTATGCGCTTGGCGCGAGCGTTTTCGGGCACGACTCACAAGACGTCTCGAGGTGTGTGCAGGGCATCAAGGCCGGTATGGTCGCAGTGAATGATTTTGGCGCGTATTACGCATGCTCGATGCCGTTTGGCGGCGTAAAAGGTTCAGGCTATGGACGGTTCGGTGGCGAGGAAGGGCTACGGGCGCTGTGTAATGTAAAGAGTGTGTGTCAGGATGCGTGGTGGGCGAGGACGCTGGGGATCCAGACGAGGATACCACCGAAACTGCAGTATCCTGTGAGTCGGGATGGTTGGGAGGTATGTAAAGGCGTCATTGGGACGGGGTATGCGTTGCGCTGGTCGGAATGGGTGTGGAGTGTGTATGGGTTGGTGAGGAACCTGATGAGGAGGGACCCCATTGAGGATCGGAGCTCAGCGAATGCCTCAGTTCAGTAGAGTTGGCTTTATGTTTGTGCAGCGGTCTATTCGAGACGCCGCCTCGAGGCTCTATGGTCATGGTCCACGCGGACCAGTACAGACATGAAAATTCAGTTACAGCATAGGCCCCTCAGCCTTTGTATTCGTACACTACAGCGTCTATTCAAGCTTCTGAAAGAACAAGCCAGTCCTTTCTTTTCTCTATCCAATTTTCATGACCACGAAATGCCCAACATGATCGCCGCACCCACGAACATGGCACCGAACTGCAGCGCCGTCTTCTTCAATTCCTCGCGCTTGTTGGGCCCGGTCTCTAGTAACTCGGGAATCACAGCCACCGTGCCGACGTACAAGAACGTGCCCGCCGTAAAAGGGAGAAGCATATCGCCCCATTGCAGACTCGTGCCCCAGATTCCTCCAGTCATTCCCGCGGCGGCATCGGACGAAGAGTTACCGCCGTACTCCTGCACGAATATACCGATACAGGTGCCTAGGAAAGCACCGACTGCAGTTACGAATTGCGCGCCCATGGCTTTGCGTTTCGAGAAGCCGGACTGGATGAGGAGTGCGAAGTCGCCGACCTCGTGGGGGATTTCATGGAAGAAGACGGCCATGGTGGTCGTGGCGCCGAGAGCCGGGGAGGCGTAGAATGAGGAGGACAAGGCCAGGCCGTCAGTGATGTTGTGCGTAAAATCGGCAATTAGGTTGAGCAGGCCGGCGAGTTTGACGGAGGGGTTGATGGGTTCGAGGGACTGTGTTTTGGCGGGCTCGCGTTCTTCTTGCTCTTCTTTTCCGGTTTGGCCTTTGCTGCGTTTACGGAGGTCGCCATTCGACTTGCTTTGAGCAGCACTGGTGGTAGATGCAGATGCAGATGCAGAGCCATTTGCGGCGTGTTCATGTTCGTGAGAGTGGGAATGGCTGTGTCCCCCGTCCCCTCCCGTTGCAATGCGTAATGCTTTGTCCATAGCCATGAACGTGACAAGGCCGACGATTATTCCGACGCCCAGGAGGAGGTTGCGGTTCGGTTCGAGCATTACGAACTTGACGCGGTCGTGCCGGTCTTCACCAAGGAAAATTTCTGGGAGGAGGTGGAAGAGGGTGTCACCCAGCAGGCCGCCCACAGCGAAGGCCACCATGACGCTGAGGCTGGATGGGTCGATATTCGGGGGACATAATGCTAGAAGGAAGTTGGGTGGGCCAGAAATGTAGGCGGTCGCCAGAAGCGAGTTGATAGCTGGAGAGGAGGATGGGAAGAGGATTGTGAAGAGTTGGCTCGTCCAGGATGTCTGAGAGGGTGATGTGCGGATTTTATGCTCCGCGAGCGACTCGACAAAAGCGCATTTCTGCATATATGTCAATTCAGGGATGGACGAACCAAGGGGTTCCAAGACGTACCTGGAGGTTTTCCTCGATCTCGTCCAGAGTCAGTTGGCCTAGGTCTTTCTCTTTACTGAGTAATGTCTCTGCGCAGACCGAGGCTGCAAGGCCGAGAAACAGAGCGTATAGACTGTATCGTAGCATACTGGAAGGTTTGAGCCTGGGGAAAGTCATGATGCCGCTTGTGTTTGGAAATGTCGTGGTTGCTGCTGGCACGCGACTTGGTCAATAGAGATGTAAGAAGTCCGGCTGCGGCGAGGGCGGGCAGAGGACATCCTATGCCACAAAAAGGAAGTGTCTGTCAATATTATTTACTACTTCTATGCTGAACAATAGACGGTCCGCTGGGTGCATTTGAGGTGCTTCAGCTCCTGTCTGACAATGCGGCACCAATGGAGCAGGTCTGGCGAGCCTTGCTATCGATAAGGAAATTTGTCTGCGGTTTTCAGTCTGGGCCAGCCAGTTGCCATTGTCACCAGGCACAGTTTGGTGCAGCAGTCATACCAGGAAGATAGTCTGCCAGAATGGGTCGGGAAAGACAGAAAAAGAAGAACCGCTCGTCCTTGTCCAAGGTCAAGCCAAAATCCAACAGGACAAAGGCTGGAAAGAAAAAGGTCAACTTCTTGGGAAATGCCACAATAGCGAAAAATTGGTATGCCTTCCCACACCCCTTTGCCTGACTATGACTTAACAAGCACAGGGATCGGAAGCTTACCGTTTCACAAAACTACAAGCGTCTAGGTCTCTCATCGAGATTGAACGCTGCGACTGGTGGTACTGAGAAGAAGGAGGCTGGTGATGGCGACAACGTTGAAAACAACAGGCAGGACTCGCTTGCTATTGCAGGACCACGAGCTGCGAGAAAATCGACGACTCAGGAGGTCCAAGTCGAACGAGATCCTGAAACAGGACGCATCCTCCGAGTTATTCGACCAGAAGCCAACGAAGATGACAACCGTCTGAATGATCCTTTGAATGATATCATGGACATTGACGACAAGCAGATAAAAGGGCCACGGACCGGTGTTGTTGCCCAATTAGAAGCTGAAGTGGCAGAAGAGGAGGAGTCTCTAGCCAAGAAACAACCGCGGAAGCAGAGTCAGCGCGAAGAGGAATGGATTGCCAGACTGGTTGAGAAACATGGCGACGACATCAAAGCTATGGTCAGAGACCGAAAGCTCAATTCCATGCAACAAACAGAGGGAGACATTTCTAGAAGGGTCAAGAAGTGGAAGGCGAAACAGGAAGCTGCGACCTGAAAGGACGAACATCGGATGACCAACTGAACCCTACAATCTCGCAGCTTCTGAGCGCTGTGGCCCCCTGGGCTATCCTTGGGGCTTGCACAGATGCAATTGGCCTCGAAGCTTTCAATCGCTGCGAAATGTGACTGAGTGTTTTATTTCGAGCCGTTGGACAATGGCTTTCTGCTACGGCCATTCCGAGCGTGCAGCGTCAAAAACCCACTGCTATGCCCGGACCATTGTCAAGTGAATCCATCTACATTGCCATCCATTTAGATGTGCAACAGTCGATCTTTCACGACTTCGACAACAGAGTCAAAGCCAGAGACATTCTGTCGGACCTCAGTGATGATCCTGAACACATGGCGACGTCTGATGGACCTCCGCAACTTGTTCCTGTCTGAGTCTTGGGGAGCATGAATGCTTCTCATGCAACAATAGTCTAGGTGCTGCTGTCCACGGTTCAGGACTGTATGCGCCTGCTAGCACCCGAATGGTCGCAGAGAGCGATGTCAAATATCTGCTTCTCCGGAAGGAAGCCGAGGAGGATCTGTTGTGAACTGGTGGGGTCCATGACGGCGAGATGGCAAGATGGCGAGTTGGGTATTTGTGGCTACGCCCCATAACGCCGAGAATTAGCTTCTATTGCCAATGACCAAGCGTCTTTCTTTGAACCTCCTCGTGCTCTTTTCTAGCATTGTCAGTCTCCGTAGGATATGGCCTCAGCAAACATGCTTTCAATACGACGTCCCTTCTTCCCAAATACGTTGGGCTCGGAAGCGGTTCGGTGCAACCTTGATCTTGATCTTAAATGATGATGCCGCCGGGTTTGTCTCCGTGCTTCAGCTACCACGCGTCCAAGATGTCGTGGAAGGCGCAAATTCATCACAAAGCTGCTCGAGCAATAAAGAGGGCAAATTTGTTCAAGGTGACTGTTCTGCCGTACCTCTATACTAGCGGTGACTACAGTTTCTGCCCGCCTTGTGTGGTAGGCGTACAAAATGTTGGCTCTAGCACTCACACCCACGACGCGTCGCTCACGACACGACAACATAACAAATGGGATGGGCAAAGCGTTTTCCAAGTCAAGATTCCCTCCGCCTACAAAGTCTAACAGGATGAGCTATTCTAAGCAGGCTTCAGCGCCTTCGACTACGAGCGCACCGCTTATACCAGACAAAATCATGCCTGGTTTATATGTCTCCGAGTGAGTGAATATCGCGCAGCGGCAATCTGTCCACAAAGTGTCTAACAGCGTGATAGCATCTACACTGCTCGTGCAGTGCTGAGCCCTAACTATCCGTCACTCAACCGGCCGGAAATCAAATATGTCCTGTCTGTGATTGACAACCCAGCCCGGCAACCAAAAGTCACTCCAGGAGATGAGTCAAAATTTGTGCTCAAACTCATCAGGCTTCGCGACAGTTCCACCGAAGATCTTCTAGAGGTGCTAGAAGAGGCCTGCGATTTCATCAGAGACAGCTTGAAGAGGAACGATGGTGGAGTACTCGTACATTGTGCCAAGGGCGTTTCTCGGTCTGCATCTGTTGTTATTGGATTCGTCATGGAAGACATGGACCTTGAATATGATACGGCATTGCGCTATGTCCGTCAGGGCCGCTCAAAGGTCAAACCAAATGTTGGCTTCGAAGGGCAACTGCAATTGTGGCGGCGGCTCGAATACAGCATCTACGAAGCGGGCGGCACTACACACAAGGAGGAGTATGTCATCTGGAAAGCAAACAACGAAGAGGCAATCAAGAATCTGACACTGAAGAATACGCATCCACACGCTGAGAAATGCAAGAGGGATTGAAGAACTAATCGAAGAGTTTGCCGAAGATGTTTTTGCATAGCGCCTGGCGTTGGAATCGGACCAGTCGAATTATTAGTGGATAAGAGACGGATCTGCCATTGTCCTGCTTGTATGCAATGTTGCATCACGAGCTACTGTACAGGAAGACATCTTTTCGATCGATCGAGATCAGCAGCAGAGAAGACAGCTCTGCATGGCAAGGCGTCAGAGTCCAGAGGGACCATTCTGCTGCAGGCTGACCACGAGATACATTGCACAGATGCTCGAGGCTCGGCACACACATCCTCCTTCCTCCAACTCTTTTCATGAATGCTTTTGTGAGGCTGATGAGTTGATGCTTGCAGAGGTATGCAGATTGGGAGTATGTTGCAACTGTCTCTAATGCTGGGAGAGATGCTCTTCCCTGGCCCGGTCTGACATCGGCAATCAGGAACAAGCTTATTTTCCCTCCTCCACGAAGCCCCTCTCTACACTCCTCCGTACAACTCTTTCAGCCTTTTCCAACTCACTTGCCCGTCTCTGTCCTCTTCTTTCAATTCCTCTGCACACTTCGCACGTTGATGAAAACTTTTCTTCTTGCCGTTACCGGACCGTCATTGTGTCCTGAATCCTACGGCACTGGTTTCGTCAGGTCTACGACTCTGCAGCCTTGTCAACCCGTCATTCTCCCGTTACTTTCTCTCCTTGAAGTGAGCGATTGTACACCTTACCTTTCCGTTATCGACTCGTTACCAGACCGTCAAAGACAGGCTTTCATGTTTTGAGTCTCCTGCTATCGGAGCCTCTTTCTCCTTTCTTACCTTCTCGTTGCCGAACGTTGTTCTTCTCTCGACTGAAACAATTTCTCACGTTACTTTGCCGTCACTGCTTCGTTGGAGGACCGTCAAAGCCGGTCATCTCCCATCGGAAGTACTATTCCGTTGAGGATCTTCCGTTCTGTCTCTCCCTCTCGTTACCCTGCCCCCATACTTCCGAAACCAAATCGTGACAGGCTCGTCACAGCACAGCCTTCTCCGACCGAGCCACCCTAATAAAGGGGCTTCTCCTCCTTTCTCTCCTTGCTTCAAACATCTCACTACCAGGATAGCTCCTCCCAAGAGCATCGACCTCTATCATACAAGGTACGTTGCCTGGCTTAGTGCCATCCGCAGAGCATGGTGCCCTTGACGTCAAGAACTTTCATTTCGTTCGACCAACCAAACATGGAAGTGCAGGCTGATGTCCGCCAAGCAGGAACCTACACACCATCATATCGGAAGCCCCTGAGTGACCTTCACACGAAAATACTTTTTTTCGGTAAGTAGGAAACACCGGAAGAGTCTGGACAAGGATGATTGTTTGCATGCGGCATCATGCTTCCCTGCTGCTTTGAGATTGTACAAACCCTGGCAAGAGATATGTTGCTTTGTACAAGCAGGCAAACTTTATGCTTGATTATCGCAATGGCATATAAGTCTGGATATAGCAAGGAGCAGGATCGTCTTTGGGACATTTACCAGCTCTTTTGTCCGCCGTACATGCTGACAGTGACGAATATATACAGATACAGATCGATTTGAGACACGGCAATCTTCTGGGTCTTGAACCAGCTCCGAAACTGCTGTTCGAGCAGAGGCACTGTCATCCTCTCCGACAAGGCATTTTCCAGCTGTTCAACCGTCAAGTAGGCATTGATATCAATACCTAGTTATTTCGCTTGTAATACTGACGATGCCGCAGCTTTGGTGCAGTCTTCGCTGTGAGTCTACCGATCTTATCTCCTTTCACTTTCCCAGCCGATCTCTGTCGACTTGCACATGCCCTTCTCAACCCTCCTCAACCAGTCTACCGATCTTGCCTCACTTCACCTTACCAGCCGATCTCTGTTGGCTTGTACATGTCCTCCTCAACCTTTCCAATCCTCCTCAACCCTTCTCAAAGCGAGCCGGTATCTTCACCTCCTTCCGACAGGATACCATCGGCAAAGCCTGGCTATACATGGATTGCACCTCAACATGATGTCACATAGACAGTCTCGGTGGCTGGGGGCATGTGCTAATGTCCTCTGCCCTGTCTCCTGGCCTATATATATCTCCTCTTCCTACCCTCCATCTTCTTTCCATCCTCCACCATCATCCATCATCCTCTTATCATCCACCATCCTCCATCCTTCTCCATCATTCTCATCCCACAACCGTAACTTGGTTGCCTCTTCTTACATTGGTATAGATCAAAGGTCTCCTCTTACATCACCCTTGTTCACACGACATACCTTCTGCGGAGGCCATGATAACGACAGTCACGAACGCATTTCGACTTTGAGATTTTCTTGATCAACACTCCTCGATCTATGCTATTGCCCTTTCTTTACTTCTGAATTCGTTACCCTGAAATCTGTCGGTTTGGCATCTTCTTGCTACAGAAATATCAGTAAGTCAAACATCTGCACAGCAATCAATCTGTCCTGCACAAGCACAAAAGATCACCACCCCAGAGCATCATGAATGGAAGATTTGAGTCTCACACAAACCTTGCATTACATGTTCGCCAAGTTCCCAACAGACCTCTATGCACAAATTCCCCAGCTGTTGGCGACTACCTGGGCCGGTGCTGAAATGTCCTTTTGAGATCGGTTCGATGAACCTGCTGATCAGCCTTGATCTGATGCTTCGGGAAACATTGTATATGTCTGGAGCATGAGAATGTGGGTTTTGATTGTGCGATGGTCCAAGGGGTAATTCAGCCTTGTCGTTTACGGAGATGTGCAGTCCAGTGCCTTCCTGTTCTGGAAGCGGATCTGCGCCGAGACCTGCGCCGAGACCTGCAAGGCTTTGTACGCAAAGGGGCTAAGGCTGTCCACTACACTCCGCGCGTCCAATATGCGGGTCCCTATCCGGGGTAGCAGGTGCTGCCATGATGTCGTCGACATGTGAAGCACTCCCCGGTTCAATATGCGGGTCCCTATCCGGGGTTAGTAGGGGGCTGTCATGATGTCGTCGACATGTGACTGTCTCTTGCCTTGAACACCTGGGGTTATGCTTTATGTGCCAGCATCCTTCCACCTCTTTGTCCCTTCCGGCTCATGCATTTACAAAGACTCCCTCACACCATGCTCCTTTACCTACTGCCTCTGAATGTTGCCTTTGATTCATCAGCTGACATGATGGCCTCAGTAAACGACATTATATCTTGTCACTGCTCCTTCCGCCGACAGCCAAAATGGTATCGACACGCTCTCGGACTTCGGGTGACATCAAGGAACAAGTTGCCGCCATCGATGAAGCTTGCGCCAGCACTAGCACCAAGCAGACCACCATCACGAGCTTCTTTCTGTCGTCAGTCAAGCGAACGAACGATGCCGTCACAGAGACCACTACTACAGAGACTACTACTCTGAGTGGTGTTGTCGTAACTGAGGCTCCGACTAGTCGGACATCCAATGCTCCGTCTGAACCGACCAACCCAGCCAGCTCATCTGAAGAGAATCCGGCAGAGCACCAGCCGACTGAGGCACCCACAAAGGGTCGCGCCAAGAAACGCAAGGCTGCTGATGCAGGTATGTCTATGTCTCTCAGTGCTGCAGCAAGAGTTACTGACATTTGGAAGCCACCAATTCTACAGTCACCAAGAAGTTCAAGACTTCGAAAGCCAAGGTGGTCAAGGTCAAGAAAGAAGGCAATGATGATTTCCAGCCTCCGGTCATTGCAGCTTCCGATGACCAAGTCTCTTCTGATCGCCGTGTGCTGCGCCAGCGAGGAAGCAACGGCAAAGTCAGTGCTGAACCGAAAGAGGTCAATGCAGCTACTCAGAGTCCTCCATCGTGCATTGTGGTCCTCAAAATCAATGCCGAGCGCTTCAATGCATTCCTCAACCGAGCTTCTTCGCCGAAAAAGAAGAGAACGATCTTTCGTCGAAGTCGCTCCAATCCGTATAGCAACAAATACCGCTTCGAGTTTGGTGAAGACCGTCTGCCTAATCACAGTGAACCGACACCACAGAGCCTCAAAGAGGTCGCTGAGATATTGGAGAAGGAGCGCATGACTTTGACGAACGGAGCCCTAGTCACAGCTGAAGCCTTCACGCCTTTCCATGGCGGCAGCCGACTTACTGTCGACGCGTTAGTGCGCGTGATCATCGCCCAAGCTTGCACCAACGAGGTAGCGACCGAAGTGCAACAAACCATGAGACTGGCTTATCCATACCATGTCAACGGCAGAAAGGTGGTTGGCGAAAAGCCGAATTACCATGATGTGCGCACCGGAACGGTGAAGAAGCTTGAAAACGTCATCAAAAAGGGTGGCCTAATTTTCAAGGCTCAGAAGATCAAAGATTGCCTCGACGCAGTCTTTGACAAGAATGTCGCTCTTCTCCAGCCAGGAGAAGTCGAGTATACGCTCAATCAACCCACAGCAAGTGACTTCGTCCCCGGCTTGTTGTCTATGGAGTACATCTACACCATTTACAAAGAGGGTGGCAAACAAGCGGCCTTCGACAGTCTCGTCGAACTTCCACTCATGGGAGTGAAGTCAGTCTGTTGTCTCATGGGGTTTCACATGCGGTTGCCTGTGTTTGCGGTCGACACACATGTCGCTAATATGGCGAAGCTTCTTGGTTAGGTACCGGAAGATTGTTCGAATGAGAACAACATGTGTTCACACCTGGACAGCATCATGCCCGACAATGAGCAAAAACTTCACCTCCACCAAGACTTTTGGCGCCATCGACGCACCTGTGTTCGCTGCAGTGGTCGCATCAAACAGGGAGGTTGGGCATGGGAGAATTCTAGCTGTGTGCTGGAACATCTGATCAAGAGACCTGTGGCGAAGAAAGCTGCGGCAGATGACGGCAAAGAAACGACCGTCAAGAAGCCACAAGCTGCTCCCAAGAAGACCACACCCAAGAAGGAGCCGACTGAGGAGGCTCAACTCGCGAAGGGGCTGATCAAGATGGAATACATGCTGGACGATGACTTTGACGCGGTCGAGGGAGGGACTGGAGTTATGCGTACGGTCTGGGTCAAGGACTATAGTATGATGGACAATGGTATAGTTGCGAAGGTGGAAGTTAGCGTTGAGTGCTGCTCGGGGTGCATTGAGGAGGAGATTGTTATTTCTGCCAAATTTTGAGATCGCATGGAATCTGCACTTAGTTGCAGTACAATTTGACGCTGCGGAATGGCGCGAGCTGATGCACCAAGCGTGTATCTAGAGAAAAGTCTTTTCGGAGTTTGCTGCTTTACTATGATGAGTTTCAAGGAGAATTTAATGCCGGTTCTGCTCTGATTATGATCAAGGATTTTTCCGCCTTCTCTGACATCCACCCAAACATCAACAGGAACCAAAGTAGTTGTTGTCAGACCGCAGTTTTCCTCTTACAATCGAGTCTATTTCCAGGAAAAGTGGCATCGTCTGACCAGGAGCACATCTAGGATATAACTTCACTTCAACAGGTTCAAGGCAGCGGGTACCTGGACTGTAAATCACTAGGAAGATACCGATAGAACTAATGGCCTTCCCAACGTTAAGGACGAAGGCTATTGTATTCTGTACGAAGGATTCTAGATAGATAACGAGGAGCCATGTCTTTTTTGAATCCGACGGGTTACAGCGGTCAGACAGTGCCGTTTTCCTGGAAGTCGGTTTACAATTCCCAAGATTTTCCCTGAACTCGACGGACAGACGGACCGTAGATACAGTGTCAGACAGCCACACTCCGAGCGGCCTTCCGCCCCGTGCCGATATCAGATCAAGCTTTCCAAGTAACCCAGAGACTTGGATATGTGGCGAACCCATTCCCCAGCATTCTCAGGAAGAAGGCAGAACATGATGGCTCTCATGGATTTTATTTTAAGGCGAGCCACACTACGCACAGTCGCCGCAGAGAACTGCCAATGTTATCTACGAAGCATGGGGATCGATAGGCACGACTCTCAATGCTACCCTTCCCCACCACAACCATCCATCGCCTTGCTTAGTATTGGATGTGCATGGATGTGCTCCTACGACTAATATCAATCTAGGCATGGCACTCGTGCTTAACGAAGCTTCTCTTACTTCTTATCTCTATCACAAGGTAACGAAGATGTCCACAACAGGAAGCTCTACATCTCCATCGTCATCGACTGGGTCTGTCCCTGGTCTAGTGATTGTCCCATCTTCTGGTAGAAAGTACCTCGACCAGTGTTGGCCACGCGGGGTGTTGCGATGCTCCGCCATGGCTCGACGGCTATCCATGCGAAGCTACGCAGCATGCAACTTTGTTCCTGAGAAATATGCTGTTCAACCGAAGGCAACCGAAGGTAGGTCAGCTAGGTTGCACCGATGACGGGTTTGCGGCGGGATAGCTACAAAAGCAAATGCGTCCCACCTCAGACAAAGACTCCGACCTGGCTTTTGCTTTCTGGTGGACGGCTGCGTCAAGATGTATCCTCTACTCGCTACAGCTTTGCTGCTGGCATGTGCCAGTCAAAGCGCCGTCGCTCAATTTGTCACGCCTCCCAAGAATCTCATCTCGAAAGAAGGCTACGCCGGCGTGAATGTTCGCTACAAGTCGGTTCCCGCAGGCATATGCGAGCAAAACCCCAACGTCAAATCCTACTCAGGATATGCCGATGTCGCCCCTGGCCAGCACATCTTCTGGTGGTTCTTCGAGGCGCGACACGGCAACGCGTCCGATGCGCCATTGACGATCTGGATCAATGGCGGGCCCGGCAGTTCTTCGATGATCGGACTGTTTCAAGAGCTGGGGCCCTGCCGGGTCGACAGCGACGGCAACGCTGTCAACAACCCTTACTCCTGGTCGGAGGTCAGTAACATGATCTTCATCGACCAGCCCACGCAGGTCGGGTTGAGCTACAGCAGCCCTGTGCCCGCGTACCTGGATCCCGAGTCCTCGAACCTCGTCGAGCTGCCGAATAACACGTGCCCGGACTACGCCGCCGACTGGGACTGCGGGACGTACTCGTACTTCAATCAGAGTTTGACAGCGAACTCGACGCCCGCGGCGGCGCCGAACTTCTGGAAAACGCTGCAGGGCTTTATGGGTGCGTTCCCCCAGTACGCGCGGCACGGTGTGTACTTTACGACAGAGTCGTATGGAGGGCACTACGGTCCGCTATTCAGCGAGTACTTCGAGGAGCAGAATGCCAAGAATATCAAGGGCGCGCATAACATCAGTCTCGAGGGCGTCTTGATCGGGAATGGATGGTACGATCCACTCATCCAGTACCAGGCGTATTACAACTTCAGCATATCTCCGGGAAATACCTACGGCTACGACCCCTTCAATCAGTCTGTCAAAGGTGGGTTTTTTTCTTGTTATATCATGTGTCGATGCAAAATAAATGCACCCGCTGTCAACGCCGCAGCTGCGAGATCGGATCCCTGCGAATATGAAAAAAAGCATCCCTCTCCGTTTTGCAGATACTTGAGGGCTCTCTTCTTGCTAACACCTCCTAGATCAATGGTACAACAACCTCTACGGCCCCGGCAACTGCTACGACCAGACAGTGGACTGCAACGAGCGGGGCATCGACGAAATCTGCACGGCGGCCGACAATTTCTGTTTTGCGCAGGTCGAAAACCTGTACGACATCTACCTGGGCCGCGACGAGTATGATTTCCGGTACCTCATGCCGGACCCGTTCCCGCCGACGTATTACGTCGACTATCTGAACACGGGAAAAGTGCAGGCCGCCATCGGCGCGTACGTGAATTACACGGAGAGCAACTCGGCCGTGGGCAGCGCGTTCGGCACGACGGGCGACGACGACCGCGAGATCGGGACCGTCGAGGCACTGAAGAAACTCCTGGCCCGGGGCGTGAAGTTGGTCATGTACTTTGGCGACGCGGATTATAATTGCAACTGGCTCGGCGGGCAGGTGGTCGCGAGCCACGTCAATGCCACGGGGTATGGGGCCGCGGGCTTCGTGAATATCAGCAGTAGTGATGGCGTGGTGCATGGGCAGGTGAGGCAGAGCGGGGACTTTGCGTTTGTGCGCATCTACGAGAGCGGGCATGAGGTGCCGTTCTACCAGCCGCTGGTGGCGTTGGAGGTGTTCAATAGGACCATGCTTGGGGTGGATGTGGCGACGGGGAAGAAGAAGGTTGCCGGCATGGGCTCGGGCTCGGGCTACAGGACGACCGGGCCTAAGGTGAGTGCGTACCACGAGGGTAATGCGACGGTGCAGTTTGATGTTGTGCCCACGGATGCGGTGTATAATGTTACGACGGCGATGCCACAGAATGGGACGACGACAGGGGGTGATGGTGATGGGGAGATGAGTAAGAAGAAGAATAAGAAGAAGCAGAAACGAAGAAAAAGGACGAAGAGAGATTTTATGACGGCCAAAAAGGGCCGGTGGGTATTGATGGATGAGCAGTGAAGTTTGTTGATGTTCGATGGGGGCCGGATACACATGCAGATGAGCAGGACGATCTCGAGAAGAAGAAAAAAACACGAATGACACTGCGCTGGACCGGACTGGACTGGACGGCCTGTTGTTGACATCTTCCAGGTTGGCCGAGCACGATATCTATGTCACATGAAATGAATCAACGAGGGTGAGATAAACCAAGGAAACAGAAAAGAGAGCAAAACCATACCTACCTTAGGTATATACGCATAGTGAAACGGATGTATGAACCGTGAAAACACTGTTTCAAAGAATCCGAGTCCTGCCATCACTGCTGAGACAAACCACTTTGATCACTGATGTCAGTCTGTGAATACTAGTATACCTAGCCTTTCTGCGCGCAGTCTGCGCGGTCGGCTGAGCAAACCAAACCCCTGCAAAAAACGGCCGAGTCGAGGCGGGAAATACAAGATGCAAGATGCCAGACCAGGAAAGTCTACCTACACAGGAGGGCTGCGTAGGGGTGGCCATCATATTTGCCCAGAATTCAAGGCTCGCAAGCAGAGACATTCGTTGCGCGCGGTCACCGTATCAGGGGGGAATGGGAGGTCCAGAGACTACCTAGGTACTGAGGACAGCAATAAGCAGCTGAACGGGACACGGACACGGACACAGACACCCAAAGAAGAAAGAAATAGCTTTGGAAGGAGACACTCTTGCAGACAATGCGTCAATGGACCAGATGGGGACTTCATAAGTTTTGAATACCTACCGGTAGTCTCTTGTTCATCTTCAGCCTCCCGTTCTTCTTCTTGGTATGAAGCCAAGCCGGCAAATCTGAGATTTGAATATTCCCCGGGGAAAAAAGAGCAATCAATAGCTGCTGTCAAACTCCCCTGTATGCATGACTCTATGTCGCTGATGGTGTTCTACCATTGCCCTTAAACTCCGCTTGCTCTGCTGCCGGCAATAAACAAGTTGCATAGTATGATGTGAATGTTCTTTTTCCCTTCCCTTGCTTCCCACGTCCCATATCATTATTAATTTTTGGTCCCATTGTAATCGTAAGCCCGGAAAAGCAGCTTGGCCGT
Organism: Vermiconidia calcicola; assembly: GCA_035928285.1. Taxonomy (NCBI): domain Eukaryota; kingdom Fungi; phylum Ascomycota; class Dothideomycetes; order Mycosphaerellales; family Extremaceae; genus Vermiconidia; species Vermiconidia calcicola. The sequence goes on from JAXLQG010000009.1 coordinate 834,216, forward strand.
CCCATAGTTGTACAGTATCTTCATGCACCTGGAAAGTTCTTCGATTGGCAGTGCGATACTACCTGTCTGCCCTCTAGTGCTTTCCATAAGATACCAACCAAGACGGCTTGTGGTCGTCACGCAGCCAAACCCATTCGTTTTGCGCTGGAAGATGTAGTTCCTAGCATAGGTGGTCCTCTCTGCGGCGAAGAAGAATTTGAAAGTCGTGGCTAAACAGGTGTGCCCGCTGAGATGAGCTATCAATCACTCGTTGTAGTGGTACACCTATGGCAAGCATATTAGCGATCCGATCATGTCCTGCCCACTACAGCTGAGGATTGAACACTTACAAGATAATCAGGCAGACCCCAAGCCTCAAACCCTAGCCGCCGTGCCATCTTAGCGAAACCCTCCGTCTCAATAAGATGGTAGAAAGGGAAAGCGGGAAACATGGCTCCATCTCTGTGAACTTCTGCCTTGACTAGAAGTGCTGTTCCCCCAACGCCATCGAGGGGCATCAGTCGACGTTCGTCCCGGTCTGCCCCCGTCTTGGCTAGCATCGCCATGAGTGTTCTATACGTAGGAATTTCTGCGTAGCCCTCGAGAAGAATATCGTCCGGTCCCATTTGTGAAGCCAGCTCTTGTGCCACGTCACTATCGCGCCAGGAGTTGTAATCGTAGGGCCGGATATCGGATTCTCCTCTTTCGTTGACGAATCGCTGATAGCAGTTGGGAACAATGATTGCCTTGTTATGGCTAGCCAGGTCTTGAATCAAGGTTGGAGGAGACTCGACAATGTCTGAGTCGAGCCAGAGCACCCAGGAGGTATGAGGGCCAATGGTGGTGAAGAGCAGACTGTTTCTCGCGCGGGCCATGGCTGCTCGTCGAGCCTTCTGGTTCTCCATCTTGTGCCGCTCCTTTTCATCTTGGGAGATTAACGGGGGCTCGAAATCTTGACGCAGTATGGTTATGGACTGGAAACGTTGCTCTTCAGGTCCGGATTGGGTTATCTTGATGGCTTCTTGTAGAGCTGCTGTTGCAGCATTTCCTTCTTTTGTCTTAGGCGTAATGAAGCCTAGGCTGATGTGTTCGTGAGGGTAGGTCAGGCGTAGGAGGTTGTCCCAGTATTCCGGGTAGAAGCGGGCCAGGGGTGTGAGGATCAGGACTTTCTCCTTCTTCAGCGCCGGATCGACGGAGGCGGTCAGGTTATTGAGTTGGTAGTGGACAACTGGAGGAGGACGCCGGACACCGCCATGGGATTTGAGTGAGTCGGGTTGCTTGCGGAAGGCAGAGGTAGGAGGTGAAAGCGGATTGTCTGCCGCGGCGTCAGACGCCCGCTGGCGCAGTTCGGAGGGATTTACGGAAGTGGTGTTGATGCTGTAGATGAAGTAGATGAAGACAACGCCGAGTAGGAGACCCAAGGCTAGTGTCCGATGATTGCTGCGTGGTTGACGCATCGTGTCGAAGTACGGCATGGCCTTGCTTTTCAACGGACTCCTGAAGGATGCGGATGCTACGTTGGACCTTGGTGAGAGACAGGCATGGTTGAACGAAGCTCATCCAAATGAAAGAGTGGAAGCCGGAGTGCAGGCGGACGAGATTCTCACAGGCCGGAGGTTAAAGAATGTCGTCGTGTTAGCAGTCGTGCATGGTGACAAAGACTTGACACTCCTGCGGCAAGCAAAGTCCCCCAAACTTGAAACGTGGTGATATTCTGTATTTGGGGAGGCCGTGGGAGGCTCAGGTCATGGTGGCTCAGGAGGGGATGCACCGCCACATCGTCGTCGAGTCTGGTTCAAGCCACGGCACCAGGCAATGGACGCATTTAAGTATCTAAGGTACCTACCTATACAGTACGGAGTACGGAATAGTGATAAGTGGTTCAGGAAGTGCAACTAATTTGTCTCATTGATTTGATGGGATGAGTGATCCCAGATTTATCTAGCGACCTCCCGGATGCATCCAAAGCATGCTATGAGAATTGGTCCCTTTCATCGCCTTTTTTTTACATGGTAATTCAGATCGCTATGCAAGTTGTAAGAAATGAATCGAAGCCATATCGAATGTCGCTTTGGATTGCACCAGGCAGCCTGAACGAATAGTGGTAATGCTGCAATATCCCGCTCTCAATGCATGAAGAGGGCTTTCCAGCCAGGGTCCCGGATCTAGGGAGCTGAAAAAGAATAGAATATTTACAGAGCCCGCAACCTCAGGTAGGGATTGCTGGATGAAATCTCTGGTAAATGCTTGCCTGCAATCCTTCGGCATCGATGCATATATAACAAAGGGAATTCGTTTCCGTCGTGACGAGAAGGCGTCGTTGGTTGATCATGAAGTCGTCATCTTTTTCGACGGTTGCTCGGGATTGGAGCAGCCTGCATTTTCATCATTGATAGACGTCGGCCTGTCTCTTTTTCGATTTTTTAGAATCCTCCTTGTCTAAGGAAATGTCGCTTCTGGGGCTGCGAGTGCCTGGACTTCCCGCTGGTGATATCTTTCCGCCTCCGCCAACCTGAAAATAGTCGCCAGCTTCGTCCAAGTCCAAGGCCAAAGGGGTTACAGGACCCTTGGGGCTGCCTAAGGGATCCAGCCGAGGAGCACCAGGCTTGACGCCCATGGACGAGGCCGCGATCTTGGAGGATAGGTGAGCACGCTCTAGGAATTCACGCTGTTTTTCGCGCATCAGCCTCGGGGACTCGAGTTGTATCGGTGGCACCACTCGATTGATGGTGATAGCTGGAGACTGTACCGCGGAGGACGGGGTGGCGGGTGAGTCTAGGTTCGTGAAGTTGGCGGGATGAAATCTTGGGAGGCTCATATGCATGTTTCGTGAGGCTTGCCGGCCATGTTGAGCTGTCCGAGAACGTGATGGCTGAGGTGACAGAGGGCGATGGCCGGGTGGAAGTCTTGGGGACAATGGTGAAGTAGGCGTATAACGTCCTGAAAAGGATTCGGAATTCACCTTGTGGCCCATTGTGGAAGAGATTGACTGATGATTAGTAGAAAGAGGAGGAACGTCGCAGGAGGTCGTGCTATGTTTCTGCGACGCTCTTCGACTGGAAAGAGAGGTGTTGTATTGCATGCGGCAACTGCACAGACGGATAGTCGGCTCTTGCGTGAGATGAAATTGGGATATGCTGTCCTGTGGAAGGCAGAAGTGGAAATCCGGATCTCGGCCAAGTAGGGGCCAAATCGCGGCGCCTTCGGCTTGGTGGAATACGAGTATATGCTGCAAATATCACCCCTTTTTGTGGAGGTTCAGCATGGCATCGGTTGGTGTGACAAGTCGAAGATAGCGGCGGTTGGATACTCTTTCGTGTTTCTGCTGGGCCTTGTTGTCAAGGAAGACACCGAGGTGAAAGGCCTGACAAGGAAATGTGAAAGAGGGGATATCCCACTTTGTACCACAGTGTTCACAAAATTTGCAGACATGCGCCACTCGTAGGCTAAGCGGGCTGTATTTCTGATCCCAGGTTGTTTTTCTTGGTGGTCGTTGGTAGAGCACAATTGGGTTGCCGGGGCCGTTGATCAGCAACTTGGGTACTGATCAACAGGTTTGATTTCCGGGACTGTCAGTGTTGCACAGCCTGAAACATCACATGATATTGGAGGAGACAGCACATGAAAGTAGAAAATGCACAATATGGAACCAACAACTCGGGTGTGGATCAGATCAGACAGGATCAACAGCTCTGCAAGGGATTGACTGCTTATAAAGGTTGCTGATCAGCCTTGGAGCGACAAAGTACCGGTACAGGAAAGGTCACCAAATAAGCATGCTGAGGGAAGTCGTCATAGTACCTAGGATCGCTCTCATTAATCCTCTAGTGCCGCTTCTTGGGTCGACCGAGAATGTTCTGTGCAGGGTGTCAGAGTTCTTAATGATGCAGGGCAAATGATGACGGCCAGCAGACCTGGAGAAGATACGGCAACAGGGTCAGGAAGACATGGTTTCGTGTGGGACGACAGAGCCACGCGAGAAGCAAGACGTCCCCAATGGCTTGATGACGTTGCAAGTATCGTAGTACTTGTCCTCGTAGGCGCCACAGCCGTGCGATGAGCTACAGGGGTTGCTCGGACCAGCAAGATGAGGGCTCTGATTGATGGCTCCAATAGGGAAAACTGGGGTTCGCAGCGTTCAGAGGACTGTCAGAGGGCTGCCCGAGGAATTGCGCACAAAAGAGCAGCCAATACTGCCAGGCACAACACTAATTGATGGGGTTTGAAGAATCTGACCACCAACGGCTTGTCGAGGAGATTAGGAGCCAAACAGTAGGAAATTTTGATGCTGGTACCGAACTCAAGAAGCCCTTTCAGGCAAGACACCAGGGGTATGTACACAGTACACAGTACTGTAGGCTTGGACATGAGGGCGTATTTTGTGTCCTTGAAGGCCTTGTCCGTCCCAAATCCCCACCTGGAAATGTCTGAAGACGCCGTCATCCGTAGTGTTGGTCGAGGTGCATCGCGTAGAATGGAGGCTCCCAGACAATCAAGAGTCCGTGCCGTGATTGATCAGTATAGCCAGATGCCACGGGATAAGCAGCGATATCGCTTCCTGCCAACCTCTTATTTATGGACACTTTTCTCGCTAGACGACTCACAGTGCCGATACGAGACTATGCCGGGATATCCACCTGTCCAACAAGTACTCGTAGTAGTCTCGTACAGTGACAATCAGTGGACTGCTGGCTGCCGTGATGCCGGCTTGGACATCCACTGAACCTCTTACAGACCAACAACGAAAAATTGTTCTGTCTGCGGGGCCAAAGTGACATACTCACCATCCGATACTGAATTGTGCAGTAGTATGATGATACACAGTTCCGCTGTACAACATGATCTCACCTAAAGCCGAAATCGCGGAAAAGAGAGTTGCCCACAGCTTCACGAAACGCAACAAGCCAGAGTAGAAGCTGGTACATATTGGTACGAGATACTGTGCGGCACAGGCATACCAAGCACAAGGATCTTGATGACCAACCCGCACGCATTCTATGTACCGTGTCGTGCCCACCAAGGAAGAGTGCACAAGATAAGGATGACAATGGGAGGCCTTGTCATCGGGGCTGTGAGTCCATGTCATCTTTTCGCTGCAAGGACTCGTACTCATGATTGCTTCATGATGATCGGTCCTGCCAGACAGACACACTCGACAGGATCGTTGACTTCTTTACCGGTGCTGAGGGGTTATTCGGCCTCAGTCTCGTTCTCCGACTTCGCAATGACCGCTCCATATTCGGTACCTATACCACAGTGATCTGCTTAGTCTCACCTCCTCTTTTTGCCAGTGAGGTTGTCATGGATTTGGAGCATCATACTGCGCTGCATTCGTTGATATGACCACAGTCCAGCAGACTGCGCTGATCTTCTGTGACTTCTTACCCGACTGATCCGGGCCGGATTGAATTGATAGGCTAGACGCACAGGTGCCGCTTGGAGAAAAAGCTGGACCATATTTGGGGCAAACGACAGCTCGGATCCCTGACGGACTTGATCTCCGGCCAAAGAAGACTGTTTGCTGCCAGAATTGGACAGTACCCTTTGTAGTGGTGTCGTGGACGAATGATCCGACGTTTGGGAAAGGACGAAAGGTGGACGAAAGCATTCGTTAACCACGAACAACAAGTCCACCGGCAATAATCGACAACGTTGACAACCTGATATGGAGCACGTCGTCCTTTAGAAGACAGTGAGAAATTTGCCCCGCGTCAATACAAGAGGTGTGGTTTGTGATTGTGAAGAAGCCAGGCAGCCTGCCAGACGTTGGCCATATTTACTGTCCATAAGCTGAAGATACGCCGTCAGTGACACTATTTGAGCTGTCCTCTTCCCAAGGCTCACAGAGCAGATGGCGACGGAGCCAAACCTGATTTCTGGATGGGACTTGCGAGGAACTGTCCCAACCCTTGCCAGTGGTGAGCATAAATGGCATTGCCTTGTTGGATCAACGTCTCAAAGCGGATTGGAATGCAAGTCTTGCCAGGTGTGCCAGGTGCTTTGATGGTTGCCTGCCGGCCTGCCTGCGTTGCGAACTATTCAGAGCGTTCCGGTAAATCGCAAGGCTTGACCTGGCAAGGATTGTAACCACTGGAAGGCCAGTAGGATGATAATGCGGAGGACGTTCACTCGCTTCTCTTTCTAGCCGAGCTGGACGGAACAAAGAGGCTCCTGACCATCGCTTCTGAAGTATCCGTGCTGTGTATACCTAGGTAGGTATGATCTTCACGTCAGCCACAACCAACCTGGGGCATGTTGAAGGGTATGGAGGGTTTAGCGTACGAAGGTACACAATATCAGCAGTAGCAAAGCAGGTGTTGCAAGTACCACAAGTATCCCTGGTATGGTTGTGGCTTCGTATTATCGTGGCTGTGCTGAGCAGCGCACCTGCACCGGAATGTCGAGAGCCGGATGAGTGTCCTATCATGCTATCTCGGCTAGGCTAGTCAGGGACTCATGCATGCTCTATCCCTCCATTCCCTCCACCATGTTCATGTCGCCTTACTTGTCGCCTCCTTCAATCCTCTCTGCACTTGTCGAAGACAACACTTATATATTTGACGACCTGACATGTCTCGGTAACACCACTCACGATAATGCTCTCCATCCGACGCGTTCCATAAACCGTGTCAATCCGCTCCCTATCTGCCATGGAACCGCAACTTGACATTGACTCGGCAGGCCGCGACTTCGATAAATGGCTTGACTGGAATGCTGCGACCACGACGGCAGGCATAGCCCTCCCTGGTAAAACCACTGTCCAGCCCGACCAAGTCTTTCAATTCCCTATTTCTCCTTCCTCGACCACCAACGGCGACGCGCACCATCCCTTCAAGACCAACCTGCTCACCGCCCCTTCACACCCCGACCTCCTGACACCTCAACACAGTTCCTCCTCGCCAGAATCACGTTCAAGCCTGGATCTGCGACTGAGTGGAGATACTCTCCGAGACCAGACCTCTCCCAATGAACGCCCAATGTTGAAGAGGAAGTTATCCCCCTCGGATGTGCCGACCATAGATTACCGGACCGAGACCATTCCGGCTGCTAAGAAGCGCCCGCACAATGTCATTGAGAAGAGATATCGCGCGAACCTCAACGAGAAAATAGCGGAGCTAAGGGACAGTGTGCCGAGCCTGCGCATCACAAAGAAAAAGACGAAAGAAGTCCCAGATGCAGACTCAGATGAAGAAGAATTGGATGGTCTCGTCCCAAGTAACAAATTGAACAAAGCGTCAATCTTGACGAAAGCTGTCGAGTACATTCGACATCTCGAGTTTCGTACGAAGAGACTCGAGGAGGAGAACAAATCCCTGAAAGAACGGCTCGATACACTGGACAAAGTTATTGCTCAAGGTGGCCACGATGCCCAAAGGGCTGCCGCTTTCACCAGCGACACAATCATAGAAGCATCTGCTGCCGAGTCTCCTGGCGAGTCTCCTTCAGAAACCAAGCCTACCATCTCAAGTCCTCCCGGTTTAATTCCCATGCCTGAAAGTTGGCGACGTCTACGACAGAATCAGTCACAGGAGCACTATGGCCATATCTACGACACAGACCGGTCTAAGTTCAGAGGGAAATGGCCCACCCGTGTACTGCTGGGCTCTCTGGCCGGGCTCATGATTATGGACGGCCTCAGCGAGTCTGATACAGGTACAGAGTCACGAGAAAAGGGTCTATTTGGCATTCCTCTGGAACTCCTCGATGGCTGGAAATTTCTTCGGTCTCCAAAGATCTATCTGGCAGCCTTCAGCCATTACTGTCAAACAGGCGGTGCCATTCCATTGATCAAAGGATTTGTGGCTTTGACAATACTCGCCTTCCTGGTCTTCTCATACCTGTTCAACTCCAAGCCTGCACCAAAGGAGGATATCGAAGAGGCTGCCCCGACTTCCCGGCAGGCACCAGCTCCAGCCTCCCCTATTCAGGTCAGACGTCGAGCTTGGAGCACAAGTATGCAAGAGCTGCACCTTCCTCACCATAGCTTCTTTCCGGAATGGCTTGCCCTTACTTCCGAGTGGCTCAGGTATACTGTCGGCTACCTATTCGGCACCCGTGCCTACGCTTGGCTCACTGGTCGAACCGCAGAGGATGACGTGGCCCGGATTAAAGCCTGGGATATCGCAATCGATGCTCAGTTGGCAGGCGGAGACGTCGAAGTGAGTCGCAGCAGAGTCGTTTTAACCATCTTCGGCTCAGGCACTCTGCCTAAAACGCCCTTGCGCTTACTTTTGAAAGCGCTTCATTGCCGGGTGCTCCTGTGGAACGTGGGCTCACTCGGAACGGCCACCCACCGGGTCGCTAACCGCGTCGGGAAGTTTTTCGCCAACTGGCAATGGACAAGAGCAAAAGGGTTGCACGACAAATTACCCCTGCGTCACACAGATCGCCTTCCGCCATATCTATCGGAAATGCTTGACCTGCCGTGCGACGAAGTCTTTCTGGACACCGTTTGTCAAAGGGCTTATAATTTGATGTATGACCGGCCCACTCAGGAAGATTCTTCCAATGCCTTGATGGATGTGGTCGTCGAAGATCATGCTGTTCGTTCACCGCTCGACGCGATCGCCGCATGGCGGTCAACATATTCCTTGACACAAGCGCTGGAGTCTGCCTTGCACTACCCTGAGCCAACTGAGATAATGCAGAAGCACCTCACTGATGCGTTGAGGCTAGCTCCACCCGGCTCTGCGGCTGAAACACGGGCTTTAGCAGCAAGCTCGGTCCTCAGCGCCACCGCTCGGAGTGCTTGTTTTGTCCGAGCGTCTGAGGCCATGAACGCCCCTTCACCAAACGCGCACCTTGAGCGGCCCCCTTATATCATTGACTCGTCCACACCATTATCGGCAAGAAGCGATATTGCAAATTGCTTACACTGTGCCAAAACTCTTCAAATATTGGATTTCGAGCAGGATCGGGAGAAAGCCTTAGCTTACTTCCACTCCAGGGGTTCCTGGGATGCAAACGATGATTTGCTGGCAAAGGCATCGTTGACCTACCTGCAACGACGGCTACCTGAAATCCAAGCACCAGTGCCCATTACTAGTGCAGATGAGGTCCGCCTCCTTCCACACGATCCTTATTCTACGGCTGACGTGTCTGTACAAAGCAAGCCGAGACGGCACAGCAGTTACAGCAATCAGTCGAATGACACTGGATATGAAAGCCAGGACGACTCTATATCTTCATGGGATTTTGAGAGATATTCAAGCGAGCAAGTCTCGCCGGCGTCGAGGAATGAATTTGTGGTTTGAACAAGTACTAGTACTATCCAAATTGGTCAAAGGGTTGTTCTCGACTCTTCCTGGCCATCCGAGGACTTGTTATGCGGACATGGACGACTGCCCACGAGCACGAAATGATCAGTCTTTCTCGCAACGTATGTCAGACAGAGCCATACTTAGGTTGACTTGCTGTTGTGGCTATTCCACAGCAGCCAGTTACCTGGTATTAATTCAGATGAATGAATCCCATATAGTGTCTCATGAAAACATGTGGTTAACATCCGAATGTTGAATCTATGCCTTGTTAATTGTTTCTAGTTGGAACAGGAGTTTCTGTCAAATCTATGTTGTAAGAGTACAGTTTAATGCTTGGTCAGGACTTTTCCTCAACAAACTGAGACCACTCATTCCGTGCCATAGACTACAGAAAACTTCCCCTTTGTCAGATTTGATGGATCAGGAGCATCCATATTCATTTGTGGTCGGGTCCTCCACCGAACCTGGCTCGCTGGCTATACGATGCCCATGTTCCACCGTACCTAGCTACACAGTGTCCATGTTCCACCGTAGTTGTCCTTCACACACAAGCCAATGACGATGATGTTTTCACCTTCCACGACAATTCATCTTGTAACCGTGTTTCTGCGTTCATTGTTGTCTGTGAGACTTTGCCTTTTATCATTTGAAAGCAATGGACGACAAGGAGAATGACGATGATCGCATATGGCAGATTGGAGTATTTGACTCCCATTGCCATCCAACCGACATCATGGCGTCAGTCAAAGACTTTTCCAACATGAAGGCTAGAGTTTTGACGGTCATGGCCACACGATCTCAAGACCAGGAAATGGTTGAGAAGACGGCAAGAATGTATCCGACCCATTCGGGTCAGGATCCTTCAAATGCACCGTCAAGATACGTTGTTCCAGCTTTTGGTTGGCATCCGTGGTTTTCCCACCAATTGTTTGATGATCGAGACAAACAACGCCAACCAGATCCAGTGGAACACTATAAATCTGTCCTTGTTCCCGCTCCGGAAGATGAGGACTTTCTGCGGACTCTGCCTGCTCCGTACTCGCTTAAGGAGTTCTTGCAGCGAACCGAAGCAAGACTTATCGAGTTTCCATTTGCCCTGGTCGGCGAGGTAGGCCTGGATCGCTCTTTCCGACTGCCTGAGGGCCCAAGTGCCATGACTGGTGATGTGAGTAGCAAAACTGGAGGATCCGAGGGAGAGTATACTCCAGGCTCCCGTGAGGGAAGACCTCTGACGCCATACCGGGTGAACCTGGATCACCAGAAAATCGTGCTGAGAGCCCAATTTGAACTCGCCGCGAAGCTGAGACGACCTGTTTCCGTCCACAGCGTACAGGCCCATGGTTTGGTCTTTGACCTGATGCAAAGTATGTGGAAAGGCCACGAAAACCCCTCGAAGCGCGAAAGAAAGAAGAAGGCTGATACCATCAATGCTCATGCCTCGGACAAAGCCTACAATGGACCTGAGATCGAGCAAAGTCTACCGTTTCCGCCACGGATATGCATGCATTCTTACTCGGGTCCACCAGACGCGCTCAAACAATTTCTCAACCATACGGTTCCTGCTGATATTTATTTTTCTTTCTCGACGGCCATCAATTTCTCAGGCACGTCCTCGGCAAAGACCATTAGTGTCATCAAGGCCGTACCAGACGATAGGATCCTGATTGAGAGTGATCTCCACTGCGCTGGAGAGACAATGGACAAGTTACTGAAGGAGATTGTGCACAAAGTGTGCGAAATCAAGGAATGGTCTCTCGAAGAAGGCGCTCAAAGGCTCAAACGGAACTGGATCAAGTTTGTATTCGGCAGATATAGCAGCTAGGAGTTGTTGGCGTCGAGAGCAATGTTGAAGGAGCATGTAGTTCTGAAGTATGGCGGCGAAAGAGAAAGGTAGGCTGGCAGAGCCTGAGGAAGGTATGGGTGTTGCAGCGATATTCTACAAAGGTGAAGTCTGCCGCAACACGTGCAAGTCACCGGTACAGGGAGCCATCGTCTTGATCAACCAAACGCGCTTTCAGGCACCTCCCATCTGATTGTCCGACCACTTCTACCTCCTGTTATCATCCACGACGATTCCAAGAATTCTCACCATACGTGGCATCGCAGCCATCATCTCGTCAACAAGCAAGATGCCTCCCGCATCATCAGATCGCTTCGCGCTCAACCCTCCACGAGAGTTCAGCTACAAAGACTGGGTTATCAAGCTTCCAGTTCCGCAATTCCTCCATCATGACCAGATCGCCAGTGATCAGCGAAACAACGTTCGCATCCAGGTACTGATTCATTCCGTTGAGACTCGATTTGGAAGGGACCGCTGCACCTACAGATTCATGCCAGCCCGAGGCCTACCACAGCCAGATAAGATCGAAATCACACAACTCTATGCCTTCCACGAGGTTAAGCATTGGCCTGGTGCCTTCGCGCAACTGGAATGGACATCGTTTGTCATGGCCAATATCGAGTACGACGACATGATCAAGACGTATGGGCCGAGTGCGAGTCTTACAGGTACCTCAGCTGAATTTTACCATCCCTTGGACGGCAGTATTGACAATTGAGACAGTGCCAGTCCTCCCTAAAACCGCGTTGCAGATCTACCAGAAAATGAAAACCCACGAAGATACCGAATTGACCCGAATTTGTCAAAATACAGGAAAAACAATTGGCCAGGTCATTGAAGGAAGCATTAAGCTCTACGCACAAAACAATGGATCGCAGGAGATAAACCTCAGCTTTGACCTACTGGAGCCGGATATCACTCTGCCTATGGTCTCATCCCCTGCGCATTCGGATACGCAAATGCCACTGACCTCGTCACCTGTGCGCAAGGATGCACCTGAGAACTCCGACACGGATGGCTTGAAAATAGACCACCGAATCCTAGCACACGACTCCGCCGACTCAAAAGCTGACAGAGAGACGACCGGAAGCATGACCTTGCCCGAATATATCGAGACCTGGCGCAGCATTCGCAGCATTCCAGAATGGCAGCTCCGACGAGTCGCCAAGAATTCTAAGCTTTTCGCTCAAGTCCACAAAAATCACCAAGCATGGCTTTCACGGGCCCTCAAGAGACTCCATGTTCTGTGCTTGCGTATCAATTGCCGCAAGACGGGAATGGAGAAGGTGTCCTGGAGTGATTGCAGCAAGCTGGCGAACGAAGACATTAGGAAACTGTTCGTTAATGCGGTAAACAAGTGGATACACATGACCAAAGTCCCCTTTGATGTGAGACGTGCCCGCGATGGCCCGATCGACAGACAAATTGACTTCTTCTGCTACTGCCTGGCACTCGAGGATCCCTTGCCGCCTCAGGGACTGGCTCACAGTATCAAGGCTCGAACACATGTTATCAAGGCGCTCAACTGGCAGAGAGAAGTCATCGATTCGTGGAGGAGGGTGTTGAAGATCAGGGCCGATGAGGAAACGGGCGTGAGATATCGGAAGGAGAATGGGACAATGCTGGATCTGTGGACAGGCAAAGTGGAAACGATTGCGAAGTACGAGGAAAGAATGAGAGACACTCTGAGGGCCTGATTAGAGGCATGATTGAGGAGCATGCAATGCGGTTTGGGGTCTGTTGGCGCTGCTCGCGCTTACGGCCGCCATGCGCGCAAGGATGCGATAGCTTGTAGCGTAAGACCGGCCAACATCTGGAAGAGAGTGTTCGTTGGCAAGAATGAAATTATGTTGGACTCCGACCATATCCTGGATGGTCTGTATGTGTGAATGACCACGTTGTATTAGCTGCTTTGGAGCAGGAGCTCAAATCGCTATCAAAAACTTGTTAATCTTCAGATGAGTCTTTGCTGCTAGGTGAGTACTGGAGTTTTCTGATATCAACACCACCCACCACCTTGGTGTGCTTCCTGACAATTAGCCGAGGCATTCAAACTTGACGTCTCGGAATTTTCCCATGCGTACTAGGTATCCATCACTCTCCTCCCACCCACTCAACTTCTCCTGGTTTGTTCCCCCATATCGAGTCTTACCACAAGTGCCATTGTCACCGAGGTCACTACCCACCCCTCCGGATCATGCACCCACATGGCTCTGTGTCCCGCGTTGCTTCGATTGTACCAAGGTGGAGGTTTCCCGGGCACAGGTTGCGGGGCACTTGGGGCTGGTGAGGCATTCTCACCTGCTTCATTTGGGCTCGTGGCTCCCGCGCTGCATCGATGAAGGCCAGTGTGTGATGATTGCTTTCGGCAGATCCCCAAGGTACCTAGTGAGAAGCTCTGGATGGACTCCATGATGCTCGGCTCACGCGGTCGCGAGACTCTGGGGTTCGCCCCAGGATTCCCCCTTACTAATTCAACTCTTGTCTTCTGCGTTCTTCAGACTTTTGATTTGTGCACAAAGTCTTCCGGTCTCGCTTCTTAGTATCTTGCACGTAGAGGTCCCCTCAGCATCATCAGTGAGAGCTCTTGGTAGCTTCGACACCCGTGGTCTCCATCAACTCCGATTGCCACTGCTCATATCTCTCGACTTCGTGTCCTTGTCAGGATGGGGTCCATTGGCTACAAAGTCACCAGCGACGAATACGCCCATCCTTTGATTTCAGAACGGGCGATTGACGAGCCCAGGCCGTTGAAGGTCATCTATATCGGGGCTGGGGTCTCAGGTATATGCGCCGCAATCCAATTCCCCAAAGCTGTGCCAAACCTAGAGCTTGCAATCTATGAGAAGAATGCAGATGTGGGTGGCACGTGGTTCGAGAATAGGTGCGTACTCAGCAGTAATTCCTGGGATCGTGTACTTACCATTTCCAGATATCCAGGCTGCGCTTGCGGTATAGTAATTGGGGTCCTCGGCCGGCTCTCCCTACTGACTCATTCACAGATATTCCGGCACATTCGTACCAATTGAGCTACGAGTCGAACGTGGAATGGAGTAAGTTCTATGCCGGAGCACCTGAAATCCTGGAGTATTGGCGGAAAGTGGCCGATAAGTATGATATCCGAAAGTACATGAACTTCAACCGGAAATGCATAGAAGCTCGATGGAACGAGGAAACATGCAAATGGCATGCCAAATTCCAGAAAGTGGGCTCGGATGAGATTGTCGAGGATGTCGGCGACGTCTTCATGATGGGCAGTGGGGTGTTGAACGAATGGAAGTGGCCCGATATCAAAGGCCTGCACGATTTCAAGGGCAAACTGATCCACAGCGCGAACTGGGATACGAGCTATGATGCAACGGTGTGTATGCATCTGTTCTTCTTAGACTACACTTTGCTAAATTGTATAGGGTCAAAGCATTGCTGTGATAGGTGCGGGCTCCAGTGGCATCCAGATTGTCCCGAATCTGCAACCCAAGGTCAAATCCATGGACTGCTACATCCGTGGGCGTACATGGATTGCTGCGAGTTTCGGCAATGAGCTTGTGCGAGAACGAAACGACGGACAAGACGGCAACTTCGAATATACGAAAGAAGAAAGGGAAAAGTGGAGGAAGGATCCAGAATCATACATCAAGTACCGGAAAGCACTAGAAGTTGGAATGCAGGGCAACTTTGCTCTTACCCATCGCGGAACGAAAGAGCACGAGGGAGCAACCGTCCAATTCAAACAGGACATGGCTAAGCGACTCGCTATGAAGCAGGAGATTGCTGACCATCTGATCCCGGACTTTCCGCCACTTTGCAAAAGGCTGACTCCCGGACCTGGCTACCTTGAGGCGCTGACGGCCGACAATGTCAATGTGGTATACGATAAAATATCTCATGTCGACGAGACGGGCATCACAACCACCGACGGCAAGCACCGGGCGGTCGACACAATCATATGTGCGACAGGCTTTGACACTTCCTTCCAAGGCCGGTTCCCCATCTATGGTCGTGGAGGGGTCAATCTTCAAGATCGATACAAAGTCCGGCCAGAGACGTATCTGACCGTCAGTGTGGACCAGTTCCCCAACTTCTTCCAGTCGCTGGGTCCTAATGCAGGTGTGGGCAATGGCAGTTTGTTGATCATTGCTGAAGCCATCGCACTTTATGTGGTCCAGATCTTGCAGCGATTGGCACAAGGCAACGTCAAGACCATTGAGCCCAAGAGAAAGCAAGTTCAAAACTTTACCAATTACTGTGACGCCTATTTCAAACGGACAGTGTTCAGCGCTGAATGTTTCAGTTGGTATAAGTCTGCACCGCCCAATGCAACACCGGAGGAGCGAAGGAGGGGACGGATTACGGCTCTTTGGCCTGGTAGCAGTATCCATGCGATCAAAGCGCTCGAGAGGGTGAGATTCGACGATTTTGAGATGACGACAGTGGATGATAATGAGTTTGGATGGTTTGGAGATGGATGGGCGATTGCAGAAAGATCAGGCGATGTGGAAGGTCTGTCATGGTATCTCAACGGTACCAGGTTCACCCATGAGCCCCTTGAAAAGGGTGAGAAGCTGGTCGTGACCGAGGAAAAAGTAGTGAAGCATGCAGAGGAGGGCACGCACAAGGGAGAAATTGCGGAGGAGTATCAAATCCCGGATGGAATACCCACGACTTGAAGAACGAAATATACTACATATATATACTTGCTTTATATCATCTGTAGTCCGTCAAGACATGAGTTGGAACAATCTGCAAATCCCATGAATCCCTTCAACTTCAATCCGGTGTTATGCAGGGCATCGCTGCCAAATTCCAGACTATGCCATACGAGGCGATTGTAACCGTGACAGTGACTGTGACTGCTTCATCAGGTCATCTCCGTCGACTATCTATTTGCTACGTGAATGCCCCCATGGTCAAGCCTTCATGGTTCATGGTTATCCATCGTATCTGGTTTCATTTCAGGAACTCAACCTACATTCGCACGCTCTACTCAAGGGGTTTCTCTTCGTTCAGAATGGCGTCGTGGAAGCCTTTGGGCATTTCCATCTCGGCGGCCATCATCTTCTCAAGTGTCGCTTATCTCTTCTTCTTGTTCTCCTCCACCACCGTTGATCCAATCAGGAAGCAGCATACATCTTCCACTTCTACTTCCACTTCTCATCAATCTCACTTTCAGGCCCCAGCAGAGAATCCTTTCGCCGAGATCGACGACCGTGAGGCCTCAGAGATATACACTTTCCTTCACCAATCCCCCTCAGTCGATCTGGGCAAAGGTGCCGACAGCAGAAATCTGAACTATCTGATTGAACTACTGCGACCCAATAAATCGGATGTCGTCAAGTATCTCGACAACAATGGCCCGGTCCCAGACCGATGGGCTCGAGTATCCAACCTCGAAATCCGCAAGGACAATTCATACATCGTCGACTATATGGTCGGCCCTCTACCACTATCTAACGACACCCAAATATTGCCATTGACTTACCCCTACAACTCTGGCCGGAACTACGTTCAAAGCCCAATCTCAGATGTCTTCGCTCTTCTCGACTGGGCGCTCAGCATCGGTGAAAATGCATCAGATATCACGCAAGAGCTACTGGGCGCTCAAGTCAACCGTAATGACCCGTCCGATCCTGATGCCCTTGTCATGGGCTCTCGCCCAGCCCTCATCGACCAGGGCCACATGGTTCACTGGCTAGAGTTCTTTGGCTCTGGCATCGCATCTGATAGTCGCAGCCTTCTTCCGCAAGGACTGTATGTCAAGCTCGACACTCCCAGCGCGAACCCTTCGACATGGAAAACTGGCCAGTGGTTCTACAATGGATTTCTCTACGACAACGACACTGCTCTCCGCGAAGCCATGAAATCACCAGATTTTGTCAAGCTGGAACTCAACCATGACGGCTCGTGGACCGACACCGAGGATTTCAGTACCGTCTTCCCGGAACGAGACATGCCTCCTCCACTGTCGATCCAGCCTTACGGTCCACGCTACCACCTCGATCGCGCCCAGAATTACATTTCCTGGATGGGGTTCTCATTCTTTTTGTCTACCGCCCAAGCTACGGCGCTCTCCTTGTTCGACATCCGCTATAATTCCACCCGAATCATCTACCAGCTGGGCCTGCAAGAAGCACTAGCTCACTACGCCGGTGTCGAGCCGTTACAATCTGGTCTGGAGTTCCTGGATACTTTCTTTGGAATGGGCAGCATGATGTTCAGCCTCGTACCGGGCGTCGACTGTCCGGGCCACGCCGAGTACATCGACATGTCGTACCACAAAGGGGGCAAGATGTACACGAACAAGAACGCCATCTGTATCTTCGAATACACTTCTGACGCGCCCTTGCAACGGCATACCTCGACGTTTAGTGCGACTGTGAGCAGGAATACTTACCTCGTGGTCCGAAGCGTGAGTACTGTTGGAAATTATGATTACACGGTACGTCACCTACTTGCCAGTCCTGATCTCTTTGCAATGATCTTCTCCTATTTCTTCAAAGCTCAGTCGAGGCTTACAGAGTACTTGCTCTCTTTATCCTGACATCCCCAACAAGCCTTCATTTTGCATCCCAGCATGATTTACACTCACATCTTGCCCTAACACACTCAGATTGATTATATATTCTACCTCGACGGGTCCATCGAAATCAAACTGCGCGCTTCAGGATATATCTTTGGCGCCTTCCACGCTGAGCCGCGCTCCTCCAGTCAACCTCGAGACGCCCACACTAACGAATACGGCTACCGCATCCACCCGGCCCTCCACACATCCATGCACGACCACGTTGTCTCCTTCAAAGCCGACCTCGACATCTGCGGGACATCCAACACAATGGTCCGCACCTCCATCGAACCGCTCCAGCGCGAGTATGACTGGGATAAGCCCGAAGTCCCGCTTGTCCGCAATACAATGCACATGGTGCACCACACCGTCCGGCACGAGACAGGACTGAACTGGCCCCAGAATGGGAGGGACATGTATCTTGTGACTGCACCGAACTCGACAAACAAATGGGGCGAGACTCGCGCATACCGTATCCTCGGAGGCACCGGCGTGGGCAACCCGTCGCACCTGACGATCCTTAACTCGACGACGTTGGGCAAATCGGCATCGTGGTCGAGCGCGGATCTGTGGGTGTTGAAGAACCATCCGGACAGCGAACCTAGTTCGGCACATCATATGAACTACCTGGAGCCCTTGAATCCCCTGGTCGACTTTGAGAAGATGGTCGACGGCGAGGAGATCGAGGAGGAGGACCTTGTGCTTTACTTCAATTTGGGCGGGCACCATGTGCCGAGTTCGCAGGACGTGCCGAATACCTTGATGCACACGAGTGCGAGCTCGGTGATGTTTGTGCCGTTTAATTACTTTGATGATGACGTGTCGAGGGCATCGAGGCAGGGCGTCAGGATCGATCGGAGACCGAGGCCGAAGAAGGCTGAAGGTAAGGCGGCACAACTCGACACGGAGGGCAAGGAGAAGGAGGAGATTAGGCGGTCGTCAAAGGGTCGTGTGGCCAGCAGGTCAGACAGGGCGGAGGTAGACGATGAAAATGATGATGATGATGAGGGCGTGAAATACTTCGGCGGGAGGTATACGAAACCTGTGACGGTGTCGGAGGGTATGCTCTCACCGGATTTGAGGCACTATATGAAGGAGCGTGACGGCGAGCCTGGTGGTGAGTGGAAGACTGTGAGGAATAATGTCGGTGGTGGGTTGTTGGGACTCTTTGTGGGGAAGGAGAGGCAGAAGGAGGAGGGGGATGGGAAGAGGAGAATGGATTGGTAGCGGGTGGTCTGAGAGTGGCGTTGTCATGAGCTGTGCAGCTCTGCAGCTGTGCTTTACGAATGAACGAATGAATGGACGGCGGAAACTGGTGACCCAGCAAAGCCGCTGCAATTGTGGGTGATGGCGAGGCGGATGGAGCTGGTTGAGTGTCGTGAGCGATGAGCGATGAGTGATGAGAGAAGCAAGGCATTGAGGAACTAAGGCAAGAGACCTCTAGAGTAGAGTGTGAAGATATATGAGGTACAACCAGTATATTTATTGTTATGACTTACGAAACAGAAGATAAGAGAGATAGATACATGAGATACAAAGAGAAAGAGACACTTGAGATCACAACAAGAGGAAAAGACATGGGATACCTTGTACTCGGACCAAGCAGTACAAGTACTCTAGTACTAAGGTAAGGACCTAGGTAGGCTCATCCATCAGACAAGTGTCTTTTCCACAGCACATGGCGTTGTACAGCATTGAGATGCGTCTTGTTGCAAACGCCGAGCAAGATTCCAGCTTTCTAAGGGGTGTGGTGTCACCACTAAGATGAGTGGATGAGTAAGGTCCATCTGCCCTCTAAGTTAAGCTCTGGTCTTGGTCCTGCCATCTTCTTTGTCTTTGTCTTTGTCTTTGTGCAGCCTCCGGAGCGGGAAGGAGAAGGATAGCTTGCGCGTCTTGGTCGATGCTTGATCTCTTCCAAAATTCCGGCCGAAGATCGATGATTTGGACTTGGAGGATCCGGACTGGCCATTGTTGTAGGGAATCTCCTGGTTCTTGTTCATGTTCGACGTCCTGTACTTATTGGCCTGTCCAGTGTGTCCCTGGACGTCGTCATCTATTGGACTCTGGTCATCATCATCATCGTCTTCCACACCCAACTCCGACAGACTGAGCGGACTGATACTAGTATCGTCTTCACTATCAGACCCAGCGGCACGACTGCGACTGCAACTGCGACTGCGAGCGCGGTGACCAAACGAGACTCTCCGACCCGGATGAGGTTCCTCATGCTCATGGATGGTGTCGAGACTCGGGTCCGGCGACTGTCGTGTGCGTTCGTAGATGTGGACTACAGCCGGCGGTGGCGGAACAATCACTAGGGGCGTGGTTTGAGTGGCAGGAAGAACTTGAGAGTCAGGCCTGCTGACATCGAGGACACTGCGTGATGCTGACGCCGGACTCGAAGCAGGCCCTGCGAGCATTGACAAAGTACTCGTACTCGAGTTATTCGAGCTGACAGCATTTTGAGATAGAGACAGAGACAGTCTGCCTCCAGTAGCAGCCGCAGGCTGGCTAGGGAATGGCATGATCATGCTGCTGTTGCTGCTGCTCTCCAACGCTGCGAGCAAGCCTGCCCGAGCCTTTTGCTGCATGTTTTGAGGGCGTGCACCCGCCGGCACTGGTGGTCCACCCTGCGTATCGATGCCGGCTTCGTCACCGTACAGCCAGATGATGTTTAGATACAGAGCTTTTGCTGTATTGTGCTGGCGGACGAAGGGAGCCACGTTCAACGCCAAAGTGGCGCGGATGAAGCGACATGTCGCTGCGTTTGCTCTGTGCCATTCAGTTCGTTCCTGTTGTTCCTGTTCGATCTTCTGTGCGACTCCGCTT
This sequence comes from Vermiconidia calcicola, assembly GCA_035928285.1. Taxonomy (NCBI): domain Eukaryota; kingdom Fungi; phylum Ascomycota; class Dothideomycetes; order Mycosphaerellales; family Extremaceae; genus Vermiconidia; species Vermiconidia calcicola. Next base: position 854,683 of record JAXLQG010000009.1, read on the forward strand.
CCGATTGTTGGATTGGGATTGTCAAACGCAGACGCAGACGCAAACGCAGACGAGGCTGCTCGTGAATCTCGAGACGAAGGTTCGGGCCAGCCTCCGAGGATGAGCTTCGATGAGAGAGCGTTGGCAAGAAGGACAGGTTCAATTGAAGAGCGCCATGACTTGAAGTTGGACTTGCCGAGGAGTTGATCGATGGAGAGAATGGGTGGAAAGGAGAGAGACTTGAAGTAGGAGTGGGCAGAAATGCCATTGGCAGTGTCAGGGTAGATGTCGATGATATTCATCGTGTCGTGGCGTGGCTACTCGAGTGTCTTGATAAGGAAAGAAAGGAAGTGAGCAGGAAAAGAAAGAGGGACACTTGATATTTGTTGCATGGCTTGATATTACCATAGGGACTTCTCCTGGTAACGTTCCAGATGTGGTCTTGGTCTCGGGAGTGCAAAACATACCGGAATTGGATGGGAAACAGATTCAAGACATTATCGACACCACCTACCATCCACAACATCTCCTTTCCTGCGCGCGTCGAGGATTTTGATCAATCGTCAAAGACAGACCGTCGAGGTCGATGATATTGCTGAAAGACAGGCTGTTGGCCAGGTCCAGAATGTCATGTGCGATACGTATAGCCTCAGGCTCGTCAAGCGGGTTTCAGCCATCCACCAAGGCCAACTGTAAGCTCATTTCCTCACAGATCGTGCCAATCTCCACATCACGGCCTTGTTGACTCAAACATGTCTGTAAGCCGCCAAGCAAAGATCTCGTTGAGGGCCCGCGATGAAGATACCGTCGGTACGAGATGGCAATGGCTCGACGGAGGTGCACCTCTGCAAGCTTATGATCACCTCGATTCATGGACAAGTTTGCCAGCTGGTAGTGTGCCCATGAGGTTGTGCCGCCGCTGTCGGAGGCCATGGGGTCGTCTACTCTCTCCTCGTCCAGGATCCTCTGCGCAACACCTTCAAGGGCATACTCTTCCTTTTGATCGGCGTAGAGCCTTCCCAGAGCGGCCAGAGCAGTCCTATGCCGCTTTCGGCCCATCAATTGGCCGTCCTTGACGATCCGCTGACACAGGAATCGAGCTTGTTCGAACTTCCTCCGTTTCCGTAGCATGTCGATCTGGTCGATGCGCAGGGCGAATAGGGATGAATTGCTAGCCTTCCTCCTGGTGGTATAACCCTCGACGATCATATGCATCATTGCTTCGACGGCGTGCTCGTGCTCGCGTACTTCGGCCGTGGCCACCAATCTCAGAGCTTTCGCAAGTGGGTGGTGCGGACCCATGACATTGCTGGCCATGGAAGACACGAAATGCAGCAAGTGCTGTTCGAGAGTGTTCAGCCCGGCGTCCCAGGGCGTGGCAAAGTGTAGAAGAAGACATGATAACAATTGAAGTGGTGCCGAGAATAACAGAGGCTGAACCATTTTGCAGCTATTGTCCAAAGTTTTCCAGGCTTCGGCGGATCTCCCGGTTTTCAGAGCAGTGTACCCGTGGTAAAGCGAAAGCCAGAAAGCCGATGCCTGGTCGACCTGGCCCATGAGTACCTCTCCCGGAAGAGACTCTGGAAAGCGGCCTTGAAGCGGTCCTAGTTTCAAGCGAGTGAAAGCTGTGAATTGCCAATCAATAGCCTCCCGAGTATGGAACAACGTGGCATGGACGGCGTGCAGACTGTCTGGGTCGCCAATCTGGATCGAGAGCTTGTTTGCTGCTACCCGTGGCTGGGATGCATTTTTCTTCTCAGAATCAGGTGGGGATGGCGATTTGTTCGAGCTCTGTACTGATGTCGGCTTGATCGGGGTTATGGGACTGCTGCCTCCTTTGATCACAACGTCTTCATCAAGTTCTGGGCTTTGAGACAAATGTTCCCAAAGTCGAGCAAGGATCTTGTCACTTCGACAGTGTCGCTTAACCCGGTCCAGCTTCAGTGGTCTGCCATGGAACGAGATTGATTGAACATCATTGCCAGCGTCGACACAAGCTTTGACTCTGCGAGCCAGGATCTCTTTCTCCTTAGCTTTGTAGTTCTTGTGGATCTTCCAGTCAGTTATGCGTCGTTTGTACATCTTCTCGCTGGCCCTGAAGCCATGTTCTTTGGACAAGATCTCTTTGACGTCTTTCAATTTGCGGTTCTCCACAATGTACAATCGCGTAAAGACGTCTTTAATACTGGCCCATTGAGAAGAACTAGGCCCGGCTGTCGACTTTGTAGGCTGACGGTCTGGTGCCTCATGAAACCGGAACATCACGTCGTTGGTAGTACCGTCGGTTCCAGGCGTTGTGTTCAGGCATGATAGATTCATCGGACCAACATCGAGACTTGCCATCATGTACTCTGACTATGTTCGTGGTCGAGCATAAGTAGTATTAAACCCAGCTTACTGGAGCCCGAAGTGGTGTATGGACCAAGTCGAAAATCGCTCCGAAGGTGATGGTAACGCTGACGCACGAAGAAATTGAAATCTTCCATGCTGAAGTTGCGGATATATCATGATGCGCGACAGACAATGTACGCGATCAGGAACTTTCGTCTGCATCTCGCAGACGCGGTATAGAGTAAGGCTGACAGATGATCAAGGTATGCGCCTGGCAAGTAGTGTCTGCCTTGCAGATGTCGCGCTGATGCAGGCTGTCAAGAGCGTGCATTAGCGCTGCAGAATACCTCTACCCGCCAAACCAGTTTGGAGGCCATTTGGGAACTTTTGTGGCGAAGTGCGTTCAATGATGCTTTGGGAACTTTTGAAAATCATGGACGCATCCGTCATAGAAGATGTGCCGCTGCATGGTTCGACTGAATGCATTCAAGGACAAGACTGGAAAGGCACATGTTCACATGGACACCTGAAGGATGATCCAAGGGAGCTCGGTCGTGCTCGGTCAAGTCGTAAGTGCCAGCCTGGGACCTGGAGACCTTGAGATCTCCATAATTTCTTGGTCATGACAGAAGAATTATCTCAAAAGTCCACACAAAAATTTCCTGGCGACTACACTTTTGCCAAGCATTTAGTCTGACGAACTGCTAATTTTCTATTGGAGACTCAGCGACTGGTGTTCTGCGACACAAGGGAGCAGCGAGCAGCGACAGTGCTAGTAATAGCGGGATGAGATGCTATCAAGTCGGAATGACCATAGGACAGTGAGCGAGCAATGGTTGAAAGGAAATGTCAAGTATCCATGTTAGGCCACTGCGAGGCTTACCTATATTAACCCACCTGGAAAGTAGAACTCAAAACATGGACAAAACGATACATACCCAGACCTTATGCGGAAGTTGTCATCGGCGTTACGGTCATCCCCTGCGTTTTCTCTTTCCGGGGAGGTTGACCTTGAAGCGTTCGAGGTGAGGATGAACGAAGTTCTTGGGGCGGCTGGCATGGTCACGATGCTTGGGTTTTTTGACATGCTCAGTATTCTTGTGATGATTGGAAGGTTTCGGGTGCTTGTCATGCTGCTTGCCCATTCCTCCCTGACCTCTGCTCGCAGGATTCCCGGCGGCTCCTGCTCGTGGATGGTAGTTGAAGGAGGGATTGGCTCCTTGACTGTCATTGACCGGCACCTGTGGTCCTTCATGACTGTAAATGAATGGCACTTCTCCCATGCTGTCGATATTCATGGCATCTTTCGATAGTAAATGTTGCTGCCAAAGTTTCTTCCACTGCATGTACGTCCACTCCTTGTACAAGGGCTGAGAGACCAAAAGATGCGCCATCCAAGGAGAACCTACATGTTGCTGTTGGCAGAACAGCGGGGTATCTTCATCAAGAACAGCTTCCCTGAAGTGGCTCGCTCTTGGACTCTGGAAAAGGTCGGCCCAGACCTTGAGATGCTCTTCGAGCATTTTAATGGTCACGTCGCCCCCTCTGGCTTCTTCTTCGAGAAGTGACCAGTGCAGAAATACTTGCATAGGCTGGTCCCCATTTTTAATAGCCCAGGAAACAAGCCAGGTTTCGGAAGGGCACCAGGGGTAGGGACTTAGCCGGTCTTGGTGTTGGTGAAGATGCTGTATGAGGATTTTGTTTTGCTCTTGCCAGGTGTTTGCCCGACGAGCGTCATTTTCATAGAGAAGCCACAACTCTTTGGTCTGGAAACGCCAACTTTCCGCTTCTTCATCAAGCGGGTCGGCCATTTCGTGGTCGAATACAGTACCTTGCTCAAACATTGGTTGAATCTTACCGTGTATTTAAATGCGAGGGTGAAGAGTCGAAGATCGGCTTTCGGTTGAGAATTCTGTTAGAACGCTAAATTTGGATGTTTTGGTCGTTTGACGAGCATCAACAGTATTTCTTGTATCAGAAGCTTGGTTCGAGTCTTTGTCCTTCCCCTCTTTATCAGGTCTTGAAACCGGTCGTCATTGTCCAAATCCCTTTCACAATCGACCACAGTCTTTCAGGATTTCGGTAAGCATATCTCGCCCTTTGTCCCTAGGAACCCTTTGTGTCACATATGGGCCAGATGGTACAGTGGACGTTGCTCGTGTTGCTGGCGTCAACCACAGACATCATCCAGACTGTAGCACCACCCAGATGGCCAGCTGCAATGGTATAGAGAAAGCCTCTTGGCTTGCCGACTGGATATCGTACAGCGAGGGGAACGCGGGACGTCCATGAGCTACTTCAGATGTATCCTCTGATTTCTGGCGGGCAATGAATGTCTGGCCATTTTATCTTACGAGTCTCAGTAGAAAGAACTCGGATCTTTGGACGTGGTTTTCTGGTGCTCAGCCCTACTGGTATGAGGCCAGGACAGTATCTCAAGGCGAGATACAAGTCAACCACTGCGAAAGCCATGATCTGCCGGTATTGCCCGATCGCGTCCGTTTGGGACGGCTTTGCTCCGCTGATGATTCCCAGGTAAAGTGGTGTACAAAGAAGCCGCTGCGTCCAGAACAACCGGGGTATCACAGACTGCATGCACTCCCTTTCGAGAAGGCCGAGCCGCCCATTCCTTCGGTATTAGATCTTGCCCTCTTGAGTCATTCTCTGTATTCGGCTCAACAAGACCGTGCCTTGCCTGCCTAATTTCACCTTTCCATCTTGTCCTGGTCGTTTTGCCTTAGTCATGGCCTTGCGTTCCTTCCCCCTCGCCTCCATGGCTTTCTGCTTCGCTTCAATATTTGCTTTATGTTGAGTAGCTAACTCCATCTCTTTTTGGTAGCCGGATTGCTTTGGTCTGCGCTGACGAGGCTGGCTTCTGTTGTTTTGGTATTGTTCGTCTTGAGATTGTAGCGTCGGGCGCTCCGCTCCTCGTGTCTCTGCAGCGTCAACCATAGCTTGTCGGTCTGGATGTAGTTCAAGGCTCGCAGGAGCGGCATCTGTGGGCCCATCTAGTCCACGGCCATCTGGCAGTCCTGTCAATTGTGTAGCCTGTGCAGCTTCCTCCTGCGCCTTGACTTTAGCGTAGGCCTTCTTCACTTTGGCTTTCTGGATGAGATCTTTTTTGATCTTTTGTGCTACGGATAATTAGCAAACCCTGCATGGCCCTGTCACTAACTTAGCACTAACTTTTCCGTCTGTAGGTGCCATCTGGTAGATTGGCTGGTCCAACAGAAAATCCCTTTCGCTTCTTCTTGCCTGGTTCGTCTGCGCCGTTCAGAGAGTCATCGTTCTTTCTTTTCACACCCATAATCGTAGTCTGACTGGAGCCGTGCTTTTACCGCAAGACGAAAGATGAAACGTTTGGTGGAAAGGCGCGAGACTGGCTTGCTGGCAACCTGGAATGTTGGATCAAAATAAATCGGGGTCCGGCGAAGAACGCGCCGATTGACGGTACATCGAGGGCATGACTTATGACATGGCATGACCCTCGGAGTCATTCATTGTTCAACCTCACCCTCCCGCCACCTCCTTCACCCAACTTCTACTCTCCTGGACAGTATTCCTTCTACATCCACACCAATATACATCGTCTTCCGTATTTCGCTGCCACTAGCCATCGAACATGCGGTAATATACGGTGTACCGCATCCTCGTTGCTTCCCTAGCATCCGGCGACTCGTCCGCTATGTTTCCACCCTCTGCGAGTTCTTTGACGAAGGCTTGTTGCGAGAGCAAAAAGCCTGCACAACCCCTATATCTACCCGGGCTCTCAGGAAGCGGCACAGGAGAGCATGCCCTTTGTCCTGGATGTTGAAGACCCAGATGAAAGACCAGTTAAGAGACGGAAACTTACATCGTTATCGGACATGACTCGATATTCAGGACAAGCATATTATTCTTGTGAGGAGGCGTTTGACGGCCAAGGATCAGAGTCTGAGGAGACACATGGATCGGAAGAGCGTTATCCCCCGAATCTCGAACAGAGGACGGTCATGACGAGTGATCGAGACGAATTGATTCAGTGTATCAAAAGAGGCCAACGGCCAACTTGGGTGCCCGGACCAGGGCTGGAAGCTCTGTGTGCTGAAGTCAATGCCGAGCGCAATAATCCTCGTCCGGATATGTTCCATTCTGAAGGAGATGTCCAATCGTCACATACTCAACGGGCACAAGGACATGAAGGGCCACTGCCCAGGTCATCCCACCAAGGCTCTGCCACGGAGTCCCTGAGACGATCGTTGTCTGCTTTGCATACTGGCGACTTTGGAAACGAGTACCCATGGGAACCCGCCAATCCAGCAGCCATTTCTACACCGACAAGACAGTCTTTCCCCACGGATTATGGCAATTCATCTCCGGCGTGGCTTTCCGGGTCCACAAGCGTTGCAAAACCACCCTCACCCTCAACACCGCTGCCGGAGCCGTTGAGACGATCACGAGCGCCTTCTTTGGGTAGTAGTCTCTCATCGAGCTTCGTCATGCGAGTCCCGACCAGCCCGCTTGTCCACGCTACCAACAACCCTTCGCTGGATTTTTCACCACGAAACCCATTGGCTAATGATGGAGCGAAGAGTGCTCGAAGGAGGACTCTGCCTCCAACCGCTTTTGATGCTTTCCGAACTTCACCGATCGATGGCGGAACATGCAGTACCGTGGGTGACCTACCATCCTCTGATCCACAACATGAAGATAGTGCTTTCGCGCGTCGGCCTCGCCGTTCATTGAGTTCTTTTACATATCACCCAGCGAGCAACCCACAGCTACCCTTCCTAGCCAGGTCAAGGCGCCCATCACTGGCTTGCGATGTTTCCCCTCGGCATCGAGCCTCCATGGTGGGGTCTTTTGAGGAGTCTATTCTACGAGGCCGTATGTCAACGCCGCCTTCGAAACCAATTGACTTCGTCGCGCAGATTGGCGTGGTTGGAAAAGGCAATTGCCCCTCCAGCTTGAAGTGTCCGGCGCATGTTTCGGTTCCCTTTCCTGCGGTGTTCTACAACTATCCCTCTACGACTGAATCGAGGTCTATTTCGGACGATAATCCCAGTCCTTATGTTGGTACTATTGATCTGGAACGAAACTTGAAACCCCTCGAATCTCCAGCTCGGCGGCCGCGTCGTGCTGAAGGGCCCCTTGATACCCAGGAACTGGTAGCTGATATCACAAGTCCCGAGAACACGGCCATTGGCAGGGCTCTTGCCCGGGATGTGCAAGAAAAGAAAGAGCAAAAAGCTATTCTGTCCGCAGTGCCCACAGGAGGAGCGTACCGGGTGCCGCAGAGAGGACAACTTCAAATCATCATCAAGAACCCCAATAAGACCGCCGTGAAGCTGTTCTTGGTGCCTTACGATCTCAACGGCATGGTGCCAGGAACAAAGACTTTTGTTCGACAGCGAAGCTTTACCTCTGGGCCCATTGTGGAGAGTGCAATAACAGATGACAAAGTCAGCATAGCAAGCCGTGACCCTCTCAGCAACAAGGATATCCTTCGGTATTTGATCCATCTCAAATTTTGTTCGACTGGCAAGGGCCGCTTCTATCTCTACGACAACATCCGTGTTGTCTTCGCCAACCGGGTTCCTGATGGCAAGGAAGGGCTAAGGAACGAAGTTCAGTTGCCTGAACCACGATTCAGTCCATACAAACCCACTGAGGCCGGATGCCGAAGCCCGAGTGTCCCTGGGCCGAAGTTCTCCTCCTTGCCACCGGACAGTGTCTCTCCGGATTTCGGCAGCCTGGACGATATCCTAGACCGAAATGCGCTCCAAGACCAGGCTACGAAAGGGCCGCACACTTCAAACATGTTCAACGGGACTCGGGCTCAGCAGACCTCAAGCACAGGTCTCAGCATTATTCACCAGGAACAGACACCCTCCGAACCTGGGCGCACTGTCTCGCCAGTCCAAGGCTTCTTGCCCTCTACATCTTCGCGGAGTTCACCCGTTCCATGGCTTGACCCTGGCGGTACACCCGTCACTCGTGGTTTCTCACCTGCACCAGTCGAGGCTGGAGATGGGTTGATTTCTCGAAAATTGCGAGAGTTGAGTGGTGGTAGTGGTGCAAGCCACACTGATTTCATGGGACCCTGAAGAGCTTGAGAGATGATCCTATAGATTTTGATTATGACGATTTATTTGTAGCGGCGTACTGGGTGGACATTGCATCACATGGATACCCCTTCGGCCACACATGGGAACCTCGTAATTGCCATATGACAGCAGATACACATATTCGTACTTGTAAACCATGCATCTTATGCCTTAACCTGCCTCTCGCGTCCTTTTCCCGGTCATGTGGGAAGAATTGTGGTGAGAGTGCCTTGACCATTGGAGGGGTGTTGGCAGGCCGTGGCAGCTAGCGATGGTCATTCGTCATGAGCAAAGACGTAGGCACGCGTAGGCTAGATAGACACAGCCACTAAGATATGCAGATCACGATCCGAGCTCGCACATTGAGCCATTCGCAGGCGGCTGCCACGGCTGCTTAAGCATCGAAAGGGGGCGAGAGGTGAGCTGACGGATAATAAGTGATGATCAAAGAGGCAGGCCAGTGCAGGTGCAGGCTGGTGTCTGAGCCAACAGAACTTGGACTACAGCCCGCGGTGCCCGCCTAGTGGCCCTGAATTATGATCCGCCGCCCAGTCTCAGTTCTCAGTTGGTGCTCAGTTTATGGCTTGCGCTGCGCTGCACTGCACACTCATCAGTAACTGCTCGACTGGCACCTCGCTCGACCTTTCCGTTCGACTCCATCTCCGTCTCGTCAATACGCACAACTCGAAACTGGTCTCTACCTGAACCTACGTCTCGTCCTCTTTAGCCTTCCTTTTCTCCGTGGTCCCATTCTTGACCTTCGTTCGACGACTTCCTCATGCAACAATCATAGCCAATCCGCTTTAACCCCCTTCCCAACGTCGATGACCTGGGGAGTCATCCGAGTCGAAGATGCACAAGATCAGCAACTTCACTGGCCAGGCTCGCCATGGCTGGGAACGGATGACTCCAGCAGCGTTTGGCATGTCTAGGTTTCATCAAGACATGTCCACGCCGCAGCCATTGAGACGTCCTCAAGGCTCACCTGCAATCGTCTCGCAGCAATCCGCCGAATCCACGCCAGTCAATCTCTCCTTCAATGTTCCTTTCGCCTCAAACCTGGCCGGCCCTGATCCCGAAGACATACTTCATTCGAGTCCTGGTGCCTGTCAGCGGTGGACACTACCTGCAGAAACACCCGAGGGCACGCCCATCCACCAGCTGCCTGTGCATGTACAAAATGAAGAGAGACTGCGCTCGTTATGTGCATACATAAGTGATCAGAGTGGAGGTCGGATACAAGCAACAGTCACTTCATCCGAACCCAAAGCTGGTCCCGTACTGCACAGGAGGTCACAAGGATTGGTAACCAATGTTTGCATTTCGGGTGAAGGAGACTTAGTCTACAAGATGAGGTCCAAGATTCTCAACGAGACTCCAATCCTGATGGTACGTGAATAGCTTGTGACCTAAAGCACAGTACTAATAGTCTAGCGTTCTGCAATTGTCGACATCGACCCGGGTTTGATACTTGACAGCGCCGAAACTGGGGTCCGATCGAGCGTGCTCAACCATATCGATCTTTGTGCCAAATATACTGGAACCGACATCTTTCTTCTGAAGCCTAGAAATGGCGAGACATCATCGGCTGGTGCATCGTACGGCAATGGCGTGGATAGCGGACTCGACCAACGATATCGAGTGAATATCTTCGGAGACATGGAAAGCGTCGAGCATGCCAAAACCAGAGCTTTGATGATGATCGATCAGATTGTGAAGATCCCAATGTCAAGTTTGCAAGGACACATAGCTAACGCATGTACAGCTCAAGCACAAAATCGATGTCATCAAGCTGGAAGTGACAATGCATACTTTGGTTTCCGGGCGCACAGGCAAGAACATCAAGATGATCGAGTCAGCCACAAAGACCGCCATTTATTTCCCACCACCATTTCCTGGAGTTTTCGGATACGTCCCACCACATGCCACACGCCGAGCCGCGGACGAAATCTTCATCACAGGCGAGACACAGGAACAAATAAACCAGGCAAAACAGAGATTGAAAGAGTTGGTCATAGGCATCAAACTGTACTCGAAGGATGCGGTGGTCTCTGCGAGCAAGATCGATAGCATACTGCTTGACCGATTGGACAAAGTGCGAAAGATCATGGAGACAAATGGTTCTCATGTACTTTTCCCACAGTTGGCTAGCCAGCGTGGTATTGTGCGTGTCCAGGGTACCGAAGTCCTACATGTCGAGAGAACGGTGAAGGAGATTATGGCTCTAGTATGTTGCTAATACTACAACCCGACATTACCGCCAACCTCGGTTACTGACGATTTTACAGGCTGGCCAATTCTTCAGCGCTTCATGGTGGATCATGATGCCCGATCCAGCACAAGGTCCTGCTATTCGAGCGCCGTCTCCAGACGACATTCGCATTATGCTGAGTGATATTTGTACCAACTCCGGCGCAGATATTAGTTTTGAGAAGTTCACCTTCACGATCAATGGCTCCGACGACGCCGTCAAAGCAGCAATGATGGTCATCAACCAAATCCCATTTGTCAAGCGCACACCATACCAGATTCGAGTCAAGATCGAACTCGCGAACGAGCACAAAGAGTTCGTGAGCGGCAAGAAGAATGGCAAAATCAATAAGATCATGGGCCAAAGTGAGCTAATCCCCTGTGAAGGCCTCGGTATCACTAACGCATGTCTTAGGCAACGTCCAGATCATCTTTGATGGCTTCAACGAATACAACTTCTACATTGACGTTGTAGGCAGTCAGTACGAGGCCACCAAAAATGGGCTTGACCTTGTCGAACAAGAAATGCCGGCTTCCATCTCGTTCCATGTGCCTGACCAATATCACAAGCGTATTATTGGTATCGGTGGACAACATATTCAACGCATCATGAAGAAATACTCGGTGTTTGTCAAGTTCTCCAATGCCATGGATCGCGGCGGGGCCGGAAAGGACGATGATGATATCAAGGTCGACAACGTCATCTGTCGTACGCCTGCCCGTAACGCGCAGAGCTTGGATATGGTGAAGCAGGAGATTATGGATATGGTGGAGAAAGTTGTAAGCGAAGATGACTCCCCAATTGACAAGCCCATGTCCTTATCCGATGAATCAATTTAGGATGCCGAGTTTGTTTCCGAGACGGTAGTCATAAACCGTCTCTATCACCGCGAATTGATAGGTCGGCTGCCGGAAATCGAGGATCTGGAGAAGAAATGGAACTGCAAGTTTGACTTTCCTAACACTGAACAAGCCAGTGACATTGTCACCATATCCGGTCCTGAATACCAAGTACCACAAGCAGTAGACGCGTTCCTCGGCATGGTGCCTGAAAGCCATGAGATTGCTTTCCAGAAGGCGGACGACTTGGAAAACTTCTTCACCACCCCGGAACTCTACAACGAGCTACGCCAGAAGTTGAGAGACCAATATGAAGTGGACGTCCATGCCAATCCAGAAGTCAATAGCCTGCCAAAGTCCGCCACCGCATCTGTCGAACGCATTGTCGGCCCTTCTGAAGGCCGCCTCGTTCTGACGTACACCCGGAATAATGCTGGTGGGCTCAAGGACGCCATTGATTACCTCATCTCTCAACTTGTGCAGCACGGCCTCGATGCCTCCACAGTGAAAGGGGCAATCCCTCGTCCCAAGTCAGACTCATTTGAGGATTCGCTCCCCTTCTTCGACTCGAAGCTTCTGCAGAATGCGCCATCTCTCCACTCCAGCGACTCCCCAACGCGATCAAGTTTTGCCGATGGAGACAGCACTCCGGTGTCTGAGCGAGCGTCTCTATTCGACCGCCTCCGCAAGCCAGGCAGCATCACGTCCTTCTCATCCTTCATGAGCCGCAAAAACCAGAATAACTCTCCAGGCACCTTCTTCAAACACGCTTCCTCCAACGCCAGCAAGGCGTCACTCATCTCTATGGAGAGCCGTGAAAGTGGCTATCGAAATTTCTGGAATGACAGTGGTGTCAATCTCCCTGAAGAAGACGTATCTGCTTCTTCGCTCAGTGGTGGCTGGCCACCACGTTACGAAAACAAATTCCCGTTCGGAACAGGCAGTGCTGCGTTGGGAGACAGGACACCTAAGCACGAACACCCTCGTGCTAGTTTTGACTCGGGAAGACCTCCAACGTCGCACTCATTCTCCTCCTATCAGGGTCCCATGGGGCCACATCATCACAACCCAATGTTGAGTGGTACCAATGGATCGACCAACCATTTGAATCTTCCCCTGCGCTAGACAACCTGAGTCTGTGATGCTCGAAAACGACTATGATACCCAACATGGATACGGAAATCATGATTTATCTGTTCTCATGTGCAGCAAGATACGATACCCTCTATGCTACAACGAAAAGTAAAAGGTGGAAGTCAGCGATTCTGGTGTGTCGCTTGTGATGCAAATCAAGCGTGATTTGACTACGTCTGTTATTTGGTTATTGTTGGTGATGGAATGCACGGAACAGGATCTTGATGCATTCAATGACACTCCTTATGCTCTTGCTTTTGGAAGATGAGATACCCAGCACGTTCTTCTTCAGGCGGTGGTTGCAACTTCTTGCTACTTGCTAGCCATGCGATGGAAAAGCTACGATTGCTTCAGACGGCCATGCCGACGACCAAGATACTATACCCCAAGTTGCTTTAGAAACTCGTATGCGAATGGAAGCTTTTTGCTCGCAATCATCCACGCAATCATCCTCGCATCGAAAAAGGTATCACGTGAAATTGTCGCTGACTAAGGTGACATCAAGCGAATGATTGGAGAACTTGCATGCATGCCGGCGCGACTATGTGCAGGCGATGCGCGTCGGCCCAACCTCAAGCAAACAAAAACCGTTGCGCATCCCTAATTCTCGACCATGATCACCAGACTAGCTTCACCCCGTTCCTCATGAACCTACGTTACCCTCGGTCATGCTATTAGACGGAGACTTGCCAATTGCCAGAGATGGCCGACCTCGACATCAAGATTGGCCATACAATTGTGACCCAGGATGGAAGAGAAGGGGCTGTTCGGTACATTGGACCACTGCATATTGCAGCGGGAGAATGGTTAGGTCTCGAACTGCCAGATGACTCGGGAAAAAACGACGGTTCAGTCAAAGGCCAGCGCTACTTTGAATGCCCCGCTGGTTACGGTATCTTTGTCCGCAAAGAGTCCGCGGTCAGAATTGCCAAACAGGCTTCACAAAATTCCCAAGCCAATGGTACATCGTCCTCAGCTGGCCCGTCTACGAGGCCGAGACCATCCAGCGGTGTGACCGCTGATGTTGCGAGAAAGAGACAGAGTCTCATGGGCCCAGGAGCCGGGTCTGTCCATGGGTCACGGGCGTCTTTAAGAGTATGCGTGGAATTATCTCATCGAGATTTCTAACTAACTCTTGACTCACAGTCTCCCACGAAGTCTCCCACCAAACCTAGACCTTCCATCGCCAGCTCAACTGGCTCGACGCCGCGAACAGGAACGCCGGCCACTACTGCACGAACGTCTGATTCCAGCACGAGATCGAGACTCAGTACAGCGGGGAGGCTCTCGATGGCTCCGCCTAGCACAACGAGTCGCAGCAGCGCAACCGCGAATAGACAATCCTTAGTTGGGGGTGCTGTGAGGCCAGTTTCGGCGAGGCCGAGTTCGATACAAACACGGCAGTCCCTGGCTGGTTCCCGGCTGTCTATGTCTTCGAAACCCCTTGTCAAAAGCGAGCGCGTCATCTCACCTCCGGCCTCGGTAGACGAAGTGTCGTCGCTACCTTTGGAAGAGGAGGATGAGGGGGAGGAGGAGGCCATTGCTCCAGTCTCGACGGATGCAGACAATACTGGGCTACGTGAGCCAGGAGAGTCGGAAAATACAGCTCATGAACCTGTTTCGTCGCGACAACCTTCTGTCTCGTCACCTCGAGATGGCTTGAGCGCTCCCCCAGAAGACAGATCTAGGCAGGCACAGGTTATTAAGGCTTTAGAGACAAAGGTTCGCAGTCTACAGAAACAGAGGCAGGAGGAGCATAGCCAATTACAGAACGTTCAAGACCTTCGAAATCAAAATTCAAGATATGAAGGAATCATCCAAACGTTACAAAAGAAGCTCAAAACCAACCAACAAGAAATGACGGACCTCAAAGTCAGGTATGACGAAGCCGAAAGCCGCGCAAGAAAGGTTCCTGATCAGAGTGCCGAACATGAATCGGAGTTGGAGCTGGCCACACTTGACAAAGAAATGGCCGAAGAACGTGCTGATATGTTCGAGACTGAATTAGAGGCCCTCAAACTCAAGCATGAGGAACTGGAACTCGAAGCTGAAATACTGAGGGAGGAAAATCGGGAGCTAACCTCAGTCATGAGTCCTGAAGAAAAGGCGAGTGCCGGCTGGCTCCAGATGGAACGTGAGACGGAAAGACTACGCCAGGCATTGGTCATGTTGCGTGATATGTCCCAACAGAACGAAGCCGACTTGAAGAACGAGATTAAGGAGCTTCATGAGACGCTTGATGAGTTGGAGCAGTCAGCTACGAAGTACGAAGAGGCAGCGGCCAAGCTCAGCAAGTCTGAAGAGACCGTCCAGCACCTGAGGGAACAACTTGAGGCAGCAGAAGCGAACGACGACATTCTGGAAGCTATGGGAGCAGAACGGGACCAGAATCGTCATGAGCTCGAACTGCTGAAAAGACAGATCCAGGATTTTGAAGAACACATCCAAATTGCTGATGAACTGGAAGCCTTCCACGTCGACGAAGAAAAGCGGTTGCATTACCAGTTGGACGAGAGTGAGGCAATGATCAACGAGAAACAACGCCAGAACCTCGAGCAGCAGAAGGCCATCGAAGATATGGAGTATACCTTGACCAAGTTTCGAGAAGTCGTCCAAGGTCTTCAAAGCGACATCGACGAGCTCCGTCGTTCACGAGATATAAGTGAGACGGAAGCGAACGAGATGAGCAGTAAATCACGGGCCATGATGGACCTGAATCTGAGATTACAAAGCTCAGCCGCGAAGACACAGCTCAAGGCGATAGACCTCGAACTTGGGAAGATGAAAGCTGAACAAGCAAGTTTACATCTGGAAATCGTCCTGTCCTTTGTCCCAGAGACATTCGACCTCGATAAGAAGCCCATCTCTGCCATTTTGTGTCTCAAGAGGATCCGATCAAAAGCGCAATTGAGCAGAAGTGTTCTGGCGGACAGAATACGAGATCGACCTGATCTGATCCAGGATAGCTCAATGTCTACATATGCAGTGATGGAGAAGATGAGTTTCATTGCCAACATGTGCGACAGGTTCGTGCAATTCATGTCGACTTGCTCACTGGACGAGTTCATGAAATATGCCGGAGCACACTTTGAACTTGAGCCTGTGGAACTCGCGGTGTCCGCCTGGGTCGAGGCCCTGCGACATGATGAGCTGGCTCCAGATGGACCAGATCACTTGCAACGTATGGCTGGCATATTGACGGATATGGCGGAAAAGCTGCTTTCTGATAACCTTGAGGCCAAGACAATGGAACTGCTGGCAAACGTCTCCATGACAGAGACGTACACCGACAGCATCGCAAGTCAGGCCCAGATCCTGGACAAAGTGGTCCAAGGTAGATTGGGAGCGGCTACCGTTGATGATGAAGATGCAATGACTTTCCGAAAGAGATTAGATCAAGTTGGCGTCAAGTCGCGGACCGTGAAATACATCTCTGGGAAGCTCTTACATGCTCTCAACGATCTTCGAGCTCGCTCGATGTGTCTCAACGAGTCAATGTGGCATTCGTTTGCGGAAGCCGAGAATATTGCTTCGGCCTTGTCTCAGTTGACCCAGCGGGTCGGACATGCAGCCATGGAAGAACTCAACAAGATCGACCGGGATGAACCACTCTCTTACTCAGCTTTAATCGACAAAATGACCTTGGCCACGGGCCAACAAGAACAGCAAATCACTTCGCAGACAGGACCAGAAGATGTCTTCGACATCCTTACGAAACAGCTGTCAATCCTCCAAGCAATGATCGACGATCTGCATACAAAGTCCGCCGATCTTTCCGGTGCCGTTGAATTTGAGAAGGGACCAGCACCATGGATCGTGAGAGCCAAGGAAGTCAAGACGCAGAAGCTACTTTCGCAAGATATGCAAGAAGAGATGGCCCGTTTGAAGTTGAGGATTCAAGAGCAGACTATCAGAATTAGCGAAAGAGACAGGCAGATTGAGGAGCAGCAAGTCAAGGTGGAATTACTTGAGTCGCGAGCCAAGGACACGAAGTTAAAGGACGATGGGGTGAAATCGATGCAGGAGGAAATTGACAAATTACGGGCTAAGAGCGCAGCAGCATCCGAACATCTACAACGACTCGAAGCTGATCATCGAACTCTGCTCGAGACACGCGAAAACCAGAGAATGGAGCTTGATGCCATGAAACAGCGAGTACCTGCAGATGGACAGGGTCTGCCGAATGGTCCTGTAGATGAGACAACGTCTTTGCGCTTCAAGGCTGAAATCGAACTCCTCAAGGTGGAAATCGCCAGTCTGGAGGCGTCTGTACGCTTCCTCAAATCCGAAAATATGCAGCTCCGGGTGCCTGTGGACAAAGTTGGGGAGGATGCCATTGAGCATGCATGGCTCGATCCAAGTCTGCTCAAGATGGGACACAAAGAAGACAAGGCAAGAGGGCTGCGGGCAGAGTCGAAGGAGGTGTTCGCAGACCTTATCGAGTTGGCCAAGACCTCCAAACCCGTCAAGTTGGCTCCAAAATCCGCCCAGGTTCAAGGCAACCCTGGCTCCATGTCTACATGGCGAGCCCGGTCGACTACGACGTCGTACCAGATCCTACAGCGAAAAGAAGAGCTTGAACGATGGAATGAGATGAAAGACGACTTGGTCAGACGGGCGAGGATCGTAGTGCGGCCTTCACCACCTCGATACACTGGGCCTGCGAAGCCCCGAACCATGAAGGTCAATGGAATGACCCTGGAACCCTCCAGAGACGTAGTACGCATTGTACAACATTGAAATTGAAGGAGGTCGGCTAAGAGCTGGTGTCCAAGGATCCGCCTTAGGCCGAATGTGCAGGTAATACCTCAGGTCCTTTTTGTGTCAGAAGCACAGACTCGGATGAGCAGGTGGAAGTGGTTTGGGCAACGGGACAAGTCACCCTGGAAGACCCTGGGCCTTGAATTACTCCCGACTTGTTGCGATATAAATTTTGATGTCGTGCCCAAAAGTGGGCAACGACGCAGATCGACAAGGCCCATGATGGGTCCGTGGAACGTGCATCATCTGGAGATTTTCTTCACCATTTTCTTCCCCATCACTACGGAATCATGTCCCTCTCCATTTCTGTGTTCTCCTTCGACTTGCCTCTATATATCTTTGCACGCAGAGTCATGTTGTACCGCGACTGGAACTCTTGGGGCTTCTGCTGTTCTCGCCGTTTCTTGTAGGTGTCACCGCAACTTTGAACTTGACAGTGTTCCGTCAGGTCCCGGCATGCCAAAACAGCACGCGGGACAAGATTGTGAGCTCTAGGGACACGCGACAGCTATGAGTCCTTGCGTCAAACCTTATCGTCGAGCTTCTACTTGCCTGATCAGGGATTAGGATCTCAGGACAAAAAGCACAGTCCAAGGTACCCAGGAAATGGTCATTTTGACGCTTTGGCCATCGGGTTTTCCCCATGCCTCTTTCACTATTGAAAGCTTCTCGCTTACAGTGTCTTGAAGAAGTTGACGGATGAAGAAACGGACATCTATCCGCTGTAGTACGTCAGGTCTACATCTCTGTGCACTCTACGAAGATGCCGCTCGCAGAGCCGCCTTTGTCTTGCTGCTGAGAGCCAGAATGCGATCCTACGGCGACATCGGCAAGCCAAGAATATCATCCAGTAGCACCAGTGCAAGTGCGAAATCCGAACAACAGCCGTGAGAAATGGTCTGATGTCTGTCCCTGTCGAGTGCCACTTTGACAGCATCGGGCACCCGACAGACATCGATAACCGACTTAAGGGGAGTGTTTGGTGGCGATCTCATGCTATCGTACATCTCATATGATGCTGGGGCCCTAACATACTGCAGCGGTGTGTTGTATAGACACCTTGCCCAATTCCTCGATTTCCGCGAGCAAGCACTCAAGAACACGACCGGATATACAGGACTGTTAAAAGGGACTTCTGCATTTTTGTACAGGTCAAAGCTTGTGCGATGGGGCTGTTGTTGCAGAATTTCTTCATACACTATTGAACCTTGGACCGAATCCCGGGATGTCACAGTATGTATCCGCATTGTTCCCAGTCTACTGGATCTCACGCTCACTGGTCAACCATCCTGTTGGGATGTGATCTGCCACGAGGTGCGCAACGTCCTCGAGGATCATGTCTGTGCACCTAGCTGGGATACTGCTCAGTCCCTAGGTGGCCTCTGAATCAGCTTCCACATTCCATTATACTTTGTGTCTGCAGTGAGGGATTTCGACTCCTATTTGCTTGCTGCAAAGGTTTTATGGGTTTACTGTGCCCACTGTTCCCTTCGGAGGGCTTCAACGTGGAGGTGGTCCGAGACCTCGTCGTGCTTTGGTCACTTCTCGCGTGTCCTTCAGTATGACATCTCTGATGGAGTGTCCCGACATATTCTCTCGTATGTCTCCTGCTGAGGCTCTAAGCTTTCTTCTTCTTCTCTTATGGGACAGAGACTTTTTGTGATATTTGGAATTCAGCAGTAAAGATGACGGACCGTGGATCTCATGCTGCCATGGTCTCGATTGTCCTCACTGCTTTGGCTTTCCTGATTGTCGGTATCAGAACAATCAGTCGCATCTTCTTGGTCAAACGATTCGGTCTAGATGATGGCTTGATTCTGGCCGCGGTCTGCTTTAGCATTGGCCTGTCAGTCACGATCGAAATCCGTAAGTGAAAGCTGTTCGCATCTCTTGCCACATTTATTGACGAAAGAACAGAGCGAAGTTACAACTTGGGGGAACACATTACCGAGCTCACGTTAGATCAATATGAGGGTCTTTTCAAAGTACGAGGTCCCATTACCAGGATCGCTTTGCGCAACCGCTAATGGAGACTCCCAGTCCTCTTTCGCCTGCACGTTTGTCTACATTGCTGGCTTGACTTGTGCGAAAGACTCGATTGCATATCAGTACTTGCGCTTCTTCCAGACCAGAACATCCCGTTTCATGGCCTGGAGTCTGATCGGCCTCGTCACTACGTTTTGTGTCATAAACTGGATTTGTTCATTGCTGGCCTGCCAACCACTGAGTTCGTATTGGACTGTGGTGCAAAAGGGACATTGTTTCAATATCTACGCATTTTGGTTCTTCTCAGCCGGGTTCAATATCGTCACGGATATCGTCCTGTGTATTCTACCAATACCGACACTTATGACGCTGCGAATGCCGCGGAAGCAAAAATACAGCTTGATCTTCGTCTTTGTGCTGGGTGGATTGTAAGTCAAAACACGCTCTCTGGGACAACCTTACCACGGCTGACATGACATGACAGTGGCTGCGTCACATCAGTATTGCGATTGATCAAGCTCTACGAGATGTACAATTCGGTGGACCTCAGTTATGATCTACTCGGTCCGGTACTGTGGTCTTCGATCGAGGTCAACACAGGGATCATATGCGCGTGCTTGCCCGCGCTGAAACCCTTATTGACCTTGATCTCTCCCTGGCTGTTGCACAGCTCGTCGCGAGATTCATCACGACGCAGTCGGCAACCCTCGTTTGTTGTGGCGACGCCGGAAATGAAAAATTACAGCAATCCAACGACGGCAGGCACGTCAGAATCCGGGGAATCCGGGGGAGGAGAAATCCCGGTCGGCATCACGACCTCTCAATTGGAGGCTGCCCTCAGCAAGAATGTTGAGAGGAATGTGGCTCAAGAGGAGGTATGACAGCATATCCAGGGGCAGGATGTGCTTGGAGAGCCCAAACCTGGTCCCGGAACGGAATGCAAAAAGTGGTTTACGACAAAAGCGGATAATAATGTTTCACGACGCAACGATTCTCAATTTGAAATTTCGGAATGGCGTTCTGATGGATGAGGCTTTTGCTATGATAAGCAAGGGGATTGGTATCTGATATTGAAGGCGCGATCGTGCGACTCTTATTCAGCACGACGCATTGGGAGGCGTAATGGATTGGTCGGCGTGAAAGCAAACTTTGGTGCCAGCTACCCTGGGCGGAGGGAGACAAGGCTGAGTGTATCCGAGTCTTCCGCGCAGTTTGGAATGCATGAGTATAGGGTCACCTTTGCCAAAGGACGCCTTGCCTTGCTTCGTGCTTGGCTGGCCGTATAAAAAGCATAGGAGTCGCGTCTACGAGGCTGATGAAGCGTACTCGTATAAGAAGAATGTGCAAACATGGGTGCTGAGCTTCCTTCCGTACTCGTAGTCTGTTCTTGGATCTGAGTTAGGTAAGGTACCTGTAGGTAAGAGTACCATTCTCAACATCTTTGGGGCTACATGTGGTAGCATCGCTCAATCTCACCATCGTGGTGTTAAGGCCGTGTGAATTGTTTAAATAAGCCGCCATCACCCGCCCGTGGCGCCCGGCTGATCGACGTCATGGTTGCGATGCGGTTGTACTAGTCGTACTCCGGGGAGGCATGCTTGTGGGCGCTTAACTAGGACTACTGTATACACAGTAATCATCCCGTGAAGCAACAAGCCGCTGAGGGGTTGATTCCCGGGTGAAGCAAGCAGGTATTGCGACAGCAGAATACTGTGGTATGCGCTCATGAGGTCTGAAGCGACAGTCGTGGATCCAATGAGGCCGATGAAAATCATCTGTACTGTGGTGAGACCAAGATGCCAAGTGTGGCAGTGCTGCTTAGTGCTTGATGCTGATGGACCCAGTCATGCCAGTGTCTATGCTGACTGGTTCCGGAGGAATTCAAGCTCGCAAGCTACATGATGCTCCTCATCCTCCAACGTATCGCAGTCACCGCAGTCACCGTAGTCGACTGCAAGTATTGGTAGTGGCATCATGCTCGCACCTCTCTTGTCCTTCCTCGCTTCTGAATGAGAACCATCACAACCATCTTTTTGGTCGCCTTGGTCTGTCAGGCTTTTCTCTCGGCGTGCTACTCGTTCCATCCAAGGCATCACATTGACAGATCTTGCAGCGCTTGGCGGGTGCTTGGCCTGAACAAAGCCACCAGACCTATCCGCAACCGAACGGGTTGCCCAGCACTGGGGACCTCATTTTGACCCATCTACCAATACTACCGAGCACTGTATCACCACCCCGAACTTTTCCTCTTCTTCTTTTTTCCCGAGACGGGCATTGCATTCTGCTTAGGCCCTCTGGCGAATGGGTATGTATACGAGACACAATTCTATCCTCGATAGACCTCCAATCCGTCCCTTCACTTTTTTGTTTCTCCTCGTCATCGGTTCCTATTTGGTTACGAGTACTGACATTGCTGGACGTCGCCGTGACGGCGCCGTCTGCAAACCCTATAGCTGCTACCAAGATACGTAAGGCCTTCTACCGGACAGTTACGAACGACCGAGAACGAGAACGCGAGCAACGGGAAGACTCATCTATGCCTGCGACTACCGACGCTGGCGGCCCCAACGGCCGTGCAGTTGATCCCGATGAGCGGACAAGTTTGCTGAACAGATGGACCTCGAGCGACTCTGGCACCCCCTACCACAAGCATGACAACAAGGCGATCCGGTACCCATTCCTCGTCCTGCACCTGGCATGGGAGATACTCAAGACCAACTATGTGAATGTGTTGCTGGTGTTTGTGCCGATTGGAATCATCGCAGGACTGGCAGACTGGTCGCCCGTGCTGCAGTTTGTGCTGAATTTCATTGCCATCATACCACTGGCGAGTCTGCTTGCCTTTGCGACGGAAGAGCTCGCGGTGCCGCTGGGCCAGACTATCGGTGGACTGTTGAATGCTACGTTTGGGAATGCGGTCGAACTTATCGTACGTTCACTACAACAAGCGAATACACAAATGGAGGATCATGGGGCTAACACGAATGCAATGTGTAGGTCAGTATTATTGCCCTGCAGAAAGGCGAGATCCGCATTGTCCAGGCCAGTATGCTGGGCAGCATCCTGTCCAACATCCTGCTCGTGCTGGGCTGCTGCTTCTTCGTCGGCGGATTGCGATTCAAGGAACAATCGTTCAACTCGACGGTTGCTTCGACCATGTCCTCGCTCATGACGGTTGCGACCTCGAGCTTGATTATTCCCGCCACCTTGTACGCCGTCATGTCCGACAACAAATCGCAGGATGATAACATCATGATCTTGTCAAGAGGAACTTCGATTATCTTGTTGCTCATCTACGTCGCCTACTTGTACTTCCAGCTCAAGTCACATGCGGAATTGTTTGATGATGCCGAGGCGCAGGAGGCAGCTGGAGAGGAGGTGCAGTTGCTCGGACCCTGGGCTGCCGGCGTGCTCCTCGTCGTCGTCACGCTTCTGGTTGCCGTGTGCGCCGAATATCTGGTCGGCAGCATCGACGCGATTGTCGAGAAGGCGCACATCAGCAAGACTTTCATCGGTCTGATTCTGATTCCCATCGTGGGCAATGCGGCCGAGCATGTAACCGCCGTGGTTGTTGCTTACAAGAATAAGATGGACCTGGCAATTGGCGTGGCCATTGGATCGAGTCTTCAGATTGCCCTGTTCGTCACCCCCTTCCTCGTCGTGCTCGGGTGGATCATGGACCGGCCGATGACCCTGCACTTCGAGACGTTCGAAACAGTCGCGTTCTTCTTGGCTAGTCTGGTGGTGGTATTGCTCATTCAGGACGGCAAGTCAAATTACTTGGAGGGACTACTGTGCTTGGGCATGTACACCATCATTGCTCTGGCGTTTTATGTGCTGCCGAGTGATGCAGGAAGCGGAGTGAACCTAGGGAAGCTGTTCCATGGTAACGGTGGAAGTTGAGCGTGCCGCCGAGCTGCCTCTATGGGTGTCGAAGGTTGGCGATTCTCATTTGTACATATTATGCTTTTTGTGGTGGGACCAAGAACCAGTGATCAGATTGAAGATTGTTTGGAAGGAGGGATAACATGAGAACCAAGCAGTTAACACATTGTTACCTTGGGATGGAGTATGGACTCGGATGCCGATGCTCCTTTTCAAAAATATCTAGATACCCTGGCGACATCCAATATGAAGTTTGGCTTGTTTTCATACAAAAGAAATGACTGCTCTATACCAACTATGTCCCTGTGGTCCTGTACCGTGTCTGTCCTCTCCCAAATTTGGTATTGCAGTACTCACAAGAAGCTTCAGCACGCTTCAGTGACCTCAGTGGTGATGGACGACGGCGGAACATTCTGACCACGGCACGCTGGAGGAGTCCTGCGAAGCATACAGCACGATAGACGGCCTCGACGGTACCCTCTAGCACGTGACCATATTCTACTCCACACTGGCCGCCGACATCGAGCTTTGTAGAATTGTATGACTCTCCAATGCGGGTTTTGGACCTCATTTCAACTCTACAACATAACCCGCCACAATGCCTCCTCGACTACCCCTCTTCCCGGCCCGGTCGGTGGCCTTTCGGTCGAAGCCTTCAGCATCTCAGAAACCTTTCTTCCCAACTCCCTTAGCCATCCAGCAGCGTCCAGCGAGTGACGATGCCTCGACGAAGAAACCAGCAGTCACCCAAGTCGCCCCTGGGACGAAGGTCGGGAATGAGGACCAGATTCCACACGTATCAGAAGAACAAGCCGCCCTGGACAAGACTATGGGAAACACACCGCCCGACATCTCCCAGGGTACGCCGGTGCAAGAGGTATATACCAACCCTAGAGCCACCTCCGCACTCTCCTACAGTCTGTATACCGCCATAGGTGAAAGCGACTGACAGAAATGCTTGTGGTTTAGATCCTCCAGCGAGATAAAGAGGCGCAAGAGAAAGCACCCAAAGTTCTGAAAGACGACATCAAGAACAAGTCTTCTGCACCATCAGGAACACGATCATTCTCCACAAGCGCACGACGACCTGTAGAAGCACAAGCACAAGAGTTGGCTCAGTTCAGAGGGACAGAGATCATTGGCCTCGAGTACCCAGACGCGGGATTCGGACATAAATTCGCCCTACCAGATATACGATCGATGACGAAGTTGGACAACTTCAAGAAACGTTATGATCCGGTCGTGGATCAAGTCACCAAGAGCCTCATGAGGGATGGGAAGCTGAGCAAGGCGCAATCTGTACGTTCTCGAGTTCCTTCTTCTTCTTTTTCGGCTACCGTTTTCTTCCCTCCTCCGCGCCCTCTCGCACCTTATTCCCACTCTTCGCCTCTCAAGCTCTCAAGACAACCGGGCTAATAACGAGGTGTTTTTGGAAGGACAGAACATGGCCGCTATCCTCGACACCCTACGCACGGCACCCGTCCCATCCGCCTCCGGCTCCAACCAGCACGGTTCCGACCGCGCGCTGCTTCTAGACGTCCCTCGTGAAGCCCTACCTCTCGAACCGGTCAAGTATTTGACCGCGGTGATCGACAGTGTCGCTCCGCTCGTCAAGATCCGCCAGCAAAAAGGAGTATTGGGAGGTGGTGCGTCAATGCCCATTCCCGTGCCGCTCAGTCTACGCCAGCGTCGTCGCGCGGCGATCCAATGGATTCTAACCGCCGCGGAGAGCCGAAAAGAGTTGGCTCTATCCGACCGCGTGGCCAAGGAGATCATCAATGTAGCTGAGGGGAGGAGCGGCGCGTGGGAACGAAGACAACGTGTGCATAAATTGGCGATCAGTGCCAGGTCGAACATCAAGACCGGTGGGAGTGGAAGGCGGAGGGCGTGAAGGGACTAATGCTAGCTCTTGCCACAGAGACAGCAAGTCATGCCCGAGATGAAAGGCTGCATGGGGGCGGGAGTCTGCCTGGCCTGGGGCCTTCGAACAAAAATTGGCAATGATCTTCCGCCGTGAAGACTGCTGTGTAGTATTGTATATAAAGAAGAAAAATCAAAAGCAGTTGTAACAATCCCAATATCCATCCGTCTTGAACTCGGCAAAGCGTCGTATCTGAGGACTTTGCTCAGGCTGGACGAACCATTCATCTGTGAGTTCCAGCTTGTGCTGCTCCCAGTGTACGTCCCTTCTCTCAGACTCTGATGGCTCAACTCTCACCTTTCTTCGATAGTATGTGTAGAGGAGTGTAGGATTCATATCAGACGCAAGTATGTACCAGATATGTATGCAGGTCACGTCTGTCGTTCGTCTCTCGAAACGCCTCAATCTCCTCCAGTGGTAAAACATGGAGCGTTGAAAAGTCACTGGAACATCACCTACGATTCGATTTGTAGACAGCAATCAATTCTTCAGGTACTTCAAGTTTTAACACTGTGTCCGTCCGGCTCAAGTCAGGTCCGGTCTGAACACACTGCCGGTAGTAGAAGCATTCGAACAGGCCGCCGATATATCTCCGTGTCCCTTTTCCGCGACCCCCTCTTCTCTTCTCTTCTCTTCCGAAGTCTGGAAGCAAGTCTCCGGAGCTCACTAACTTATTCACTTCTGTACGAAGCACAGCACAGTACAGTACGGGAGCCTGCGGGGATGAAGTGTGGTGTCTTATGCTTTTTTCGGAACCGCTTCGGCAAAGAAACTACTACACAGTAGGTACTGTACATCCCATCCGCCTGGCGCGTGGGCTGCCTGCGGCTCTCTTATTGACTGCTCGCTCGCTTACCTCGCTCGTCGCCCACGAGCGGCCTTTTCCCGGGGTTGCGATCTCGACCCCCTCACGAGTACTTCTGTCGATCACGTTGGCCTGGTAATCCTTGCGTCACTCCTAAGGACGGGACCCTCGACCAGAGGAGCAACAATTCTGACTTGTTCACGCTTTGCTATCCGAGGATACTCGTAATAGGCTTGTCCGGTTGTCCTAGCGGAAGAAAAACATCTGTGGAGTTGCCTCGTTGCGTACTCGCAGGGGATGGCGAGAGGCGGGGGAAGATGACATGACGGACCTGTGATCCTGTCATTAAAGAAGTCCCTCCTGATCCCTCTCTCCAGCAAGCTGTTCTGTCTGGCCATATCGACATATATACCTGCACCATAGGTCATCAGATAATAAGAGCATTACCTTGGCCGAAGCCGCCATATCATCCCTTCTCATTCCTCCCTCCCTCCTCCTCCTCGTTTGACAGCTATTAACATACACATACCCATCCACATACACATACCCATCCACATACCCATCCACATCCACATCCAACAAACAACAAACAACAAACAAAACAAAACATGCCCAACACCAAAACCGTGCATGTCCCTCATTTGGGCGGCATCGACGCCGCCTACCAGATGCCACAACCATATGACTCATCGAAGCCGACACTCGTTTTGGTCAACAGCTTCACGACATCCTCCGAGCTCTATGGCAAACAGTACGCCAACAAGGCTCTGACGGACAAGATGAATCTCCTGGCGATTGAGCTGCTAGGCCACGGCCAGACCCGGACCAAGTCGGAGAACTTCACGTACTGGGACACGGCGATCATGAACATCCAGGTCATGGAAGCCTTGGGTATTCAGAAGGCCTTCGTCCTGGGCACGAGTCAGGGTGGTTGGATCACCGTGAGGATGGCGCTGTTGGCTCCTGATAAGGTATGTTGTTGTTGTCCTGTACTTCTGAATATCTGCATCTGCCTCCTGCCCCTGCCCAATATGCTTTCAGTCCTAGAACCAGAACATCTAGGCGCGGCTGTGTGCCTCATTGCGTGTTGGGTTCCTCGTACCTGTTATATCTCCCCTTCTCGAACACTTTGTCCCTCTCTCTCTCTCTCCAGCAAAACCCAGTTGCCGGTTGCCGGTTGGCCAGGGTTGCCCATCTTCATTCCGAGCTTGACCTTTCTCCTTTCACTGTCCTTGTCCTCCTCAAACGCACGCCCCAAAAAATGAGACAGCCAAGTAAAGTAGGCTGACTATTATCGCTATTTGCCGTGCTTGTCTAGATCCAAGGCATCATACCGCTAGGAACGTCCATGGACTTCGAATCCGAACGCACCCGCAAACTCGGCTGCTGGGACGGTGTCGCCGCCTGCACCGGCCCCATCGACAAATGGACCACCACCTCCGCCACGCCCGACTTCCAACCCGACCTCGACTACTGCGACTTCCTCATCGACATCGGCTTCGGCAAGAACTGCCCCTCGGAGACCCGCGACTTCTGGCGCAAGACAATCCAGGCAAACTACCAAGGTGACGACGGCCGAAGACGCGCTCGCATGGCTGCCATCAACCTACGCGAGAGAGATGGTCTGCACGGGAGACTGTTCGACGTCAAGTGTCCTGTGATGTGGTTACATGTGAGTTACTACTACTTTACCTTACCTTACCCCTACCCTATACCTGACACCAGAGCCA
Source organism: Vermiconidia calcicola (assembly GCA_035928285.1). NCBI lineage: Eukaryota > Fungi > Ascomycota > Dothideomycetes > Mycosphaerellales > Extremaceae > Vermiconidia > Vermiconidia calcicola. Next base: position 882,391 of record JAXLQG010000009.1, read on the forward strand.
AATCCAAATCCAATCCAAATCCAAATCCCAATCCAAATCCCGGTCCCGATCAAAAGCCCCCTCCCTACCTTACCTACCTGCCTGCCTGCCTGGGTATTTACGGCATTTAATTTCCAATTTCCACATTCTAACCTTTGTTTTTCCTTTTGCTGCCCAGGGCACCGACGACGTCGTCTACACCATCGCCAACGCCGAGCAGGAAATCAAGCTCTTCGTCAATGCGCCATCGACCGAGCTTGTCACCGTTGATGGAGGGGCACATTTCCTGTCCGCCTCGCATCCCAAGGAAGTAGACGATGCCTTGATTGCTTTCATAGGGAAGTACGCTTGAAGCTAGGATAGTGAAGCAGTTTAACGGGAAATAGGAGAGGATATTAAGAATCCAGGAAATTAAAGCATTTTGAACGAGAGAACGAGAGAACGAGAGATAGTTAGGACAGAATACTAAGAACCCTACGTACTCCTTGCACTCCGTGACAAAGCAAGGCAAATGATTTGCCGCATGCTCGACTCAGGCAGTTGTCCCTTTCCTTGATCCGGCTCCCCAAACGGACTGACAGAGGATGGTACAGTATCTTGCGCAAAATGATAAGCACCCGCGCTGCTGAACCCACCGAATCGTCAACGAGTACTAGTACTAGTAATGAATGTCTAAAATCTTGAAGAGCATTTTGCACGAAATCGTCTAGCCGCTGGCGCTTACCAAAGAATAGGGGTTCAGTGCCTTCCAAGTCTTTGTACATGGCGATCGCACGCACTGCTCAGAACAATACCTATCTAGTCGCAGCGTTTGGTCACTAAAGCAATTACGTTTCCACTGAGAAGATAAGCAGGCGTGGAATTTCAGGAATTGGCGTGATTTTCTTGTTTCTGTAGAATCGTGTACTATAGTACTATAGTATGCAACGCTCCCGTGTGCCCTGAGCGCCTAGCACTAGGTGCCTGGGGTACCTAGGAAACTGCCGAGGCCGACGGCAGGCACACATATTTATATAGCCATTGCTGTATAGCCACTAAGGTGGTCTCGCTTCGTCAGCATCGTTCCTCGTGAGACATGACAGATATCATTGCATCATTGCATCATTCCATCGTGTCATATGGACGTATCGTTATGCGGCGACTCGTTCGTGATGTAAAGAAGCTGTACCGTATTATATTCCAGGACTTCGGGTAGGGCAGAGCTGAGCTGCAACCATGCGAATGTGCCCTCGTTGTCCGCAAGGTCGAATCCAGCCCGCATGCTCCTGGCGAGGACGGCAAGCTGTCATACGTGAAGATTCAACGCTGAGGAGGGACAACATGGTTCCTTTCAGAGTGCCCTGGGTGCTTCGTCAGATACCAAGATACGCCCAGGAGCGATTGCTTCTCAAACGGTGACACTTGCAGCACACCATTGTCAGTCGCCTCATCAACTCGACGAAGATCCGGACGAAGAAGGTGCTCCCAAATGAAAATGATTCCACTTTTCCACCAACATGTCGTAAGTCTCCTCGAGCATTCCAGACTCACCGAAGGCGGCCGCTTCCCCAGCGGCAGCCACGCCCACGTTAGGCGAAAGAAGACTTGCTTCGAAGTGGTCGTTGGCGTCTTTGAACATTTTCTCGGTAACATCAGAAGACAGAAGCCGAAGTTGGCGTAGTTTGAGCTGCAGCATGCGGAGCATACTCTCGGCTAAAACAGAACGGCGTGAAAGACTGTATAGGGCGACGGCGAGCTTGACGAAAGAAGATTTGCGCTCGGCGGTATCGAGATCGTACATAACAACGGACAGGGCGGCGTTGACGGGTTGGAGGAAGCTGATCGGAATGTGGTCGACTCCCCAATATACCGACTGCAGATGGACGAGATCGGCAATAGCAAGGGCGGACGTCGTATGCTGCGCTCGCACAACCGGGACCAGGAGTGCAACTGTGGTGTCGTCCTCGTCGTCGGCCTGTAACGTGAAGTTCAATTCAGACAAGACCAAGACGGCCCAGTGATATTGAGCACTATGATCAGTCAGCCAGTTACGCAGAGACAGACACTCGATAGACATACTGCACACTCAGGGTATGAGGTGCTTTGACCCCTGAGACTTCGACACAATGGGAGAGGCTGTTGTACCAAAGGGTCAATTCGCGGTGGAGGTCTTCGAGCGTATCACGAGTAACCGACTTAGTCTGCGGGTTGTCGTCTACAAAGAGACATTGGCTGATGCTGTAGCATATTTCGTACAACGTTCCCAGATGGTGAAGATGACAGTTGGGATGCGCATGAATTGGTGGGTGGTCGCGAGGATATGGCAACCAAGCGTCGCCAAGTGCATTATTGCAAAGAGGCGGCTTATCAGTGGTAGGAGGTTTCATCATCGGAGGATTGCGCATGGCAAAAGTAGCGGCCGTCGTCGTGACAAAAGCGGCCCAACTTGTGTATCCCAGATGCCGTTGAGCACCAGAGACTCGTTCCTTTCCATGTCGTGTCCGCGGCTTCTGAGCCCGACCAGGCTTGTCCAATTGCTTGAGTTGATGTATCATTTCTTGCATAACGGAGACGGCGAGTCTATCAATACCACGGTTCTCCAAGCTGCGTCACAATCAGGAAAGGCTCTGGGACAGGAGGGCGGCGAGTATGCTTACTACATCCACTGGACGGCCATAAACTGTATCGACGGCAGAGATCTCTTTTGTACCGTAACTTCTGCATGTCTCTTGGCTTCCTCATAGAAAAGATCCTGTAAAGGTTTCTCGATGGACGGGTTGGCATTGTCATCCTCTCCATTGTCGTAGTCGAACTGGTACGTCAACGTTAGTGACGGAATGATCACGTGGTCGGAGGTATTTGCCACTCACGCATGCATCTGCAAGGATCATGTTGACCAAAGCTGGAGAACACAAGCCACCATCTTCATCTCCCGACCGCATAGCTGCGATGAGTGTTTCCCGGTCTACAAATGGATAACACCAATGGCGCCATGTGAACCACAAAGACATCAAGTGCGACACTAGCCAGTCATCATCGGTGACTGTCGTCCACGGTTTTGCGGGCACCGAAAACATAGGGCTGATGGACGCCAATATGGCTCTTGAGAAGCGACTCTGCAGGGACTGTGGCGACTGTTGCCGTGTAGATGCCTTGCTGCGAGTCTCGTCGTCCTCGCCACTCATGGGTGGCCGTGGGAAGTTGGTGGCCAGATAGTCGGACACCTCTTGATTCGATGTGGCCGTTCGGATCAACCCAATGAGACTTTCCACTTGACTTTGGTCACCGCTGCGAATAGCGTCCATCAAATCGGGGAGCAGTCTTTGATCCGATTCCAACTCCTCGACCTTTCTCTTCCATGCCATCCTTCTGCGCCCGTCTTCCCCAGCCTCGCGGATACAGTCTGTTCGTTTGGCGAGACATGCTGCACAAGGAGTGTTGTCGTCACACTATTGGAGACCGCAGTTCATGAGCGTCGTTCATGGTAAGGCGGCGTGGGCTTGGACACAATCGACCTAAGGTCAACGGAGAGCAACACGTCTGACTAGGAGCTTCTGCCCCAAAAAAAGCAGACGGCGTGCTGATTCCTACAGGCGACGCTCCCAGTCAGACTCTGTCACCTTCCGCTGAGGGCAAGGTGGGCTCAAGACTCTCTGAAAGTACGTACCTTCGTTCGACGTTTTCGGCAGGCTCTGCAAGCCGTTGTGATATTCCGCCTCTGTTTCGCAGGTGACTGAAGTATGCTCGGGCCGGGCAAGGTAGCCGGATACATAGGAGTCGCGGGTGCTAGAGGTCTTGGAGGTTTCTGCGACATGGTTGAAGGCAAGCCTTGACGGCTTTCGAAATACCGCCTGAACAGTCAGTCGCAAGACTACCTAATTAATGGGCAGGCAACGATGACTATTCGAGCGCTAACTCAAGGTAGGGAAGTGACGACTCTGAAAAGCACGACCAGCCAGGGAACGTGTTTGGGTCCAGCGAGAGTGATACTGCCATCTACTCCAGGAGGATTGCTGCCCGAATCTCATACTGGCCTGTGCCAGCGGAGACATTAGAAGCAGGGAAAGAAATAATATTTTCACGTCCACACGTGACGCAAGATGATTGCCGATGGGAAATGAATCTGTCGATGAGGACGCTGGAAAAACTTTCCGGTCTTCGGGTCACATACAAATACACATATTCGAGAATGTGGCTGGCAGGATGGTCGGTCCGAGCTGGGCGACGGCTAAGGATAGCATATGTCGGGCTTTCCGTTGGCAGTGGGCCGGAAATAGGTCAGGGATGAAATGATCGTATTTTCAATGCCTCGGGGAGCGCCTTGGGTGGTTGCTGAAGAAGAGCAACAGAATTCGCGACAAGAAGTCTTTAGATATCGCCTCCAGGCGTGATGGCCGGCCAGACTGTGGGCGTGCTGTGGGCAATGCTTAGGTCGGTTCCAGGTGATGTGTGCCAGGAACTAGGATTCCACAACATATGATTCGCAGCGTCGATTCCGAGCTTAACCTCTTTCACCCTTCAAAAGTGGAATAACAGCGGATGGTGGCCAATTTGAAGCGAGATGACCTGAGCTTCCGGGTTCTCGAAGGAAGCAGAGGTGGCCGAGATAGCAAGGCAGAAAGCCATGTCGTCAGCCTACCTAGGTACAATCAAGAACGAGTTGGCCATGAGAGGCGAGTCTCGCCATCAGGGAGCTGGGAGGGCCTCACCACCCGCTCGAGCCAGACGTTACATTGTGGATGCTCCTGTGAAAGAAAGGCCGGCGCTGGTCACCTGGCGTTAGGTGAAGACCTTTTGTCTGCGCATCTGCGCCATCGAGATCCCACAAAGTGTTGAAAAGACGTTCACACAGACTGGTCGGTGGGCGACTTGGAGGTCCACGAGGTCGTATGACGGCCTGGGGCAGACATCTTGACCGAGAAAGCGAATACCGGTCTAGCGAAGAGATTCAAGAGAGTCAAATTTGCCTCTGGGCATTAGATCTCGAAGGAATCATTTTCCGGCAAAAGTGGAATGTTCTCATTGGCTTCAGCCACAGGCGGCTTAGCCCAATGGATATATGATCCGGTATGCGACATTCTGTCCCGGTACTGGTATGGAAAGTTTTCAGTACCTACTACCCGACCTTATGTCGGTTGCGATCTTCAGTACAGACGGCAGAGGAGAGATCAAGCCCGGAAGTCCCTGGTGTATCATGCGCAGGGGAGAATGCGAAATGGCGTCAGAATTTCGACGGTGTTTCTGCCGATAAAATCCGGGCACTTACAACTCATATCAATATATGTTCGAGAGGTACAACACATTTAAACAGCAACAGAACCGTGGAAGAGAAAGAATTTGACTGCTTCTAAATGAGAATCGAAGCAAATGTTTTACATAAACTGCAGAAGGTTCTCTCGACGTCCACGCCGCTCCTGCTTCTACGGAGCAGACCTCCGCCAGTTCCCCCCTGCGCCGTGGCGCAGATGATGGATTCCCTCCCCCAAGTCCACCGTGACGGCCAGAGGTACAAGCGGCAGTGAGTACTCAGACGTCATCTGAAAGTCCCTGACGCTACATGCTTCCGAGCTCTTCATGAAGAGGAGATCGTGGCGCGGCCAGCTTCTATGGGCATTGCCTGAAAAGACTCCTGCAGCAGGGCCACAACTGAGGCATGTTAGGAGCGGACGCAATGTTCTGACTGGTATGGAATCCCACTGGAACCGGACCCCCAAAGGTAATGTCTCGAGATCCGTGGGACTACCATGCAAGTCGCCTGGAGAAGGCTGGTGGCCTATGCAATGAATTGTCTCATGCTTCTGCCGCCGAATTCAGACGTAGCATGGCAAGGACAGAGGTAGTGACCAGGAGAATGCACCCGATGCTATCACCTAGATCGCTGCAACCCAAAATGAGCCCTTTCTCGGTCCAGTGAATTATACAATTACAGCCACCTATGACACATCATGGCTGAATAGATAGCTGACACTTTCACCATTGTGCGTTCGTCGTATGGCTTCCGCCAACACTGGAGCAATGTCAATGAACTCGAGCCTGCATCCCTTCTGACCCTCTTCGACTTTCAGAGCCTCGACCTTCTCCTCGGGTACAGGCACGGTGTTCGTGATGACAAGTCTCGAAAGCTGAGAGCCCTTTAAGATCTCGACGGCTTTGCCTGACAAGATCCCATGTGTGACCAGTGCGACCACATCTTTGGCGCCATGCTTGACCAGGGTGTCCGCAGCTTTGGCCAGGGTACCGCAGGTGTCGGCCATGTCGTCGACCAAAATAGCGACTTTGCCCTGGACAGTACCGACGAGCGTCATTCGGCTGACTTCGTTGGGCCGGGATCGCTCCTTGTGAATCAGGGCGAATGGGAGGTCTAGCTTGTCGGCGATGGAAGTGGCTCTTTTCGCACCACCTGCGTCTGGGCTGACGATGACACAATCCTCCTTCGCGCCGTTTATCCCGGCGTGGTTTTCGGTGGCGTGCATCAGGTTCTCTCGAACCCACTTGACCGAGTTTGGCTCGGCGTACAGGTTGTCCACTGGCACATTGAAGAAACCTTGGATTTGGGATGCGTGCAAGTCCATAGTAATAACATGGTTGCATCCAGCAGTCTGTAGCATGTTCGCCATCAACTTCGCAGTGATGGGCGCTCGCGATTTGTCTTTCTTGTCTTGCCGAGCATAAGGGAAGTTGGGTAGGATCGCGGTGACTCGTCGAGCGGACGCTGTTTTGCAAGCATTGCAGATGATCAGGAGTTCCATGAGGCCATCGTTGATGTCATTCGGTCGCGTAGACTGGAGGATGAATACTACACAGTATCAATGTCAGGCGGGCTCTGAGACTGCGACAATACACTCGGAGGGCTGGGTAGTAGGAGGGTTTGCGAGGTATCTGTACCATCTTCGTCTCTGACGGACTCGCCAATTGTCACACTAGTCTCCTGGTTCGAGTATTGCAGGACCATAATCTTTGTGAGCTCGATGCCCAGCCTAGTAGTCGCTGCAAGTCAGGGGCGTGGTCTCTCTATCCAACATCAAAAATTACGTACCTGTTGGCCACGGCTCTGGCCAGCTCAGGGTGGCTGTTGCCAGTCAACAGCTTGATAGAATTGGTCGCCATTCCGGAGGAGCCGAGGGCAGAAGTGGTTACCGAAGAGCATCTGCCATGAGATAGAGTAGATAGGAAGTCATTGCCTGTCATAAAGCCGAAGATCAAAAAATATAATTATGACGGATAGAGGGCCCCGCGCACCAGGCCCAGGCCAACAAGTTCGGTTTGCGGAGGCCTTCAAATTTTTTGCGGAGCTTTCACTCTCACTGGCTGAGACAGGCCACAGTCCCAAAAAAACACACTAGGCTTGGGCAAATGAACAGACCAGAATAGCTGACTCGAAAGACGACGTGATGTTGCCGGATTAGCAAGGCGATGTGAAGGTACGAGATCCAGCGAGAGTGAGATAGGCTCAATGTAGCAAAGTGGTATGATTTTGTCTTGCTATCTATCCGTGCTACCATGCAACACGCACAACGTGGAGCGTCTGCAAGGTGCCATCAAATCGCCTCGTGACACAGCGCACACATTCCTTCGCTCGTCCAGTCACAACGCTGAAGAGCCGAGTGGGCTCGACGACTGGCCAAACCTGCTCTATCATCTGTGCTGCCATCTCATCGATAGCCGCATCAGTTTTCCCGTGACCAGTCCTGAGTGCGAATTGGTCGCTGTGATCATTCCTTTGTGCAATCCAGTATGCATGTCATGATCCGACTACTTTCTCATCGAAGAAGCACGTCTCTTTCTGAGCTCGGTTCTCTTCTCACGCTCCTCGTGCACACGCTTGGCCAACAATTGAGAGTACTCGTTCGCAGCATCCTTGGATGCCTCAGCCCGTCTTCTCTTGAGTGCGATGCGGTGTCTCTTGTGTTGCATGCGTTGAGGGGTGACGAGTCTCTGGATCTTTGGTGCCTTCGTGTATGGCTTGGCGCCTTCCTTCTTGGGGACGACTTCTCGTCGAATGACGAATTTGCTAGACCACAAGTCAGAATGGACATCCCACATGCATTATATATTGCTGTGTAGTGTTTCACGTACCGGACATCATCTTGCTTGGTCAGACCAAAGAAACGTCGAATCTTGGTGGCGCGCTTGGGGCCAAGGCGCTTAGGGTTGACAACGTCGGTGAGACCTGGGATGTCGCCCTCTCCCTGCTTGACAATGGACAGAGCCAGAACCGACAAATCTTGAGCGACAATGCAGCCACGGACAGACTTGCGCTTGCGTTCACCGGTTCGGCGAGGTCGGTAGCAGGAGTGGCCGTCGGACAGGAGGAGTCGGACACGGGTAGGAAGCATCTAAAGCAGAACAAGTCTCAGCAAAATTCTCTCGAGAAAGTTTGCTGGCGCTTTCAACCAGAGGATAGGGTAGGTATAGTACATACAACGCCCTGTTTCATGGGGAAGCCTTGCTTGTCATTGCCGCCGGTGATGCGGAAGATCTGTGAACAAAAATCGTCAGTATCACCATCTCTCAAATCTCTTCCACAGTAGGTATAGGAGGCCATACATATCCCTTCCACTCATCACCAAGGCTTTCGGCCGGGACTTCGTTGCCCATACGCTTGTCCATGAAGACACGCAGCTTGCGCTCATCTTCGATTTCGAAAAGCTTCTGCGACCCGTGGGCCGGGTAGGAGATGTTCAACTTCATCTTGTCGGAGTGTGCTGATCAAGGCCGTCAAGACTGCTGTAAAGTCTCGACAGATATCAGCAACTGAGAATGTTGTCGATGTTTGAGTTGGAGTGAGTCGCAGTCGAAGCGGACTTCGAAAAATCAAAGTGTGGACAGTTGCCAAGAATTTACATGTCTAGCCCCAATGCAGTCTAGCGCAGACCTGTTTCCATTGGCTAACATTGTCCATGGTCTCTTCAAGACAAGAGCACCGGTTCTGATTCTCTGAGCGCCTGGTGCAGGCTACCTCTTCTTGTCTGCAAATTCAGGTATGCTACAATACTATCTGGTAGTCCCATTGGCACGGTTGGCCACCGCCCTCTCCGAGGCCAGGTACTTCTTCTCGGCTTCCTCGATAGTCCTGATGTTGGCCCGGGACTTGTTCATCGTTTCTATCCACTCGTCCTCTTCGACACTATCGAAGACGATACCACCTCCCGCCTGCAAGTAGGCCACTCCATCTTTGACGACCATAGTTCGCAAAGCTATACATGTGTCCATGGCGCCCTCATCTTCCACCTTGGACCCGTCCATGGACACGCGCGAGAATCCGAAATACCCAACAGCCCCTGCGTAGACACCTCGCTTCTCGCCCTCCAACTCCGCAATAAGCTCCATGGCCTTGACTTTTGGTGCACCAGACACAGTGCCTGCAGGAAAGATGCTCCGAAATGCTGTAAATCTATTCTCACCTGGCCTCAGGATGCCGGAAACCTGACTCACCAGGTGCTGAACGTGACTGAACCGTTCCACGGTCATGAGTCTATCGACCCTTGTAGACAATGGATCGCAGACCCTATTGATGTCGTTCCTCGCCAAGTCGACCAACATAACATGCTCGGCCCTGTCCTTAAGACTGTTGCGGAGCTCTTCGGCCAGTTTTTCGTCCTCTTCTGGGTCTTGGCCTCTTTTGATCGTGCCTGCAATGGGGTGCGTGATGATTCTGCCTGCTTCTTCCTTCACCAGCAACTCTGGCGAAGCGCCCACAATGCTAAAATCTTCGCAGTCAATGTAGAATAGATAAGGAGAAGGGTTCACTGTCCGTAAGTGACGGTAGATGTTGAACGGATGCAGGGTGGTCGGTCGAGCTATTCGGTGTGACGGAACTGCTTGGATGATATCGCCTTTGCATATGTGCTTCTTCAACTGTGTTACATGAGCTTCATATCCTGCTTTTCCGAAATTCGACTTTGACGGCTGGTTCTCTGCAATCGGGGGTTGATGGGGCAGTGGGATGTGTTCGGACTGGAGCTTGGAGACAGTCTTTTGCAGAATTTCGCACGCTTTCTCGTACGCTACTTCAAGGTCTGCTTCTGACGCCGAAGTTGGGACTCGTAAATATGTGATGACTTTGCAGACGTTGAAGAAGTGGTCGAATGCCACGATTGTGTCGTAGAGCATGAAGAAGCTCTCGGGCAGCCCGAGGACATCTTTCATGGGTCGCGCCGTCTTGGGCTCAAAGTATCGTACACAGTCATACCCGACGTAGCCGATCACACCGCCAGTTAAGGGTGGTAGTCGTAAGGACGGCACGCTTGCAACACGGTATTGCGACAATTCTTTTTCTAGGCGTGGCAGAGGGTCTTCCTCAGGTCCGTGGCCAGGACCGCTCTTGAGAACCTTGAGAGGGTTCGCTCCCACGAAACTGTACCGCCCTATGGTCCCAGTCGTGGCGGCACTTTCATACAGAAACGACAATTTTGAGCCCTTGGATACTTTGAGGTATGCTTGCGTAGGCGTGAAGAGGTCGGCCGGGATCTGGGCGCAGAGAGGTACCAGGTTTGGCGGGAATTGCGAAGACTTTGACCTTGACAGTATGGAGGTCACCTCCTCCAAAGATGGTTGGATTTGTGCCTGTATCTTGTCAGGAGTCGCCATATTGTGAACGGGGAACAAATAGTTACCATCGCGGGGGAGAAAGTCGCAGGAGGTGAGGAATTAGCGGCTCTCTGCGTCTCTGGGGAGACTGGAGCTCACCTTGTGGGCATGAGGGTTAATCACTGATCAAGGTACGAACCGGCGACTCTCCTATGAGGATCTAAAAGGGCGCGATATATTTTGAGTCACAGATCTGCGAAAGAGTTGGAGTCACTTGTTCAGGTACAGCGCAGCGAGGCTGCGCATAATTTTCTCCACCAACCGAATCAACCCGTGACCGGAATGTTACCAGCCACATGTTAATGCTCATCCAGCCTGCACTCCAACCGCTTCCAAGGCGCCTACCCTCTATCACTTCTCGCTCACAATGAGGTCGCAGATGGCCTAATATTACAAACAAACACTCAAAATCGTGATATCTCGCGTCGATGGAGCACACCGCGCCTATCTCCCCAACCCGTCCAGGTTCGGCCTGGACCAACAACTCGCTCTTCGCAGATTCGGCCATTAGTCTGAGAACAAATACACCTGGCCCCGTCGGAAAATCAGCCGAGTCTCCCACTCTATCAGACACACCACCTCCGTCCGAAATCGCAACTCGTCTGAATGGTTTGGTTTCGGAAATTTGGGCTAGTGAACAAGATGGTACAATCCGCAGTCGAAAGAGAAGGAGGCTGGAGAAAGCCATTTGCGACATCGAAGTCGTCCTAGAAGAGGATTCGTCGGAAGAAGACTTTTCAGAAGAGTCCACCCCGCAACGTCCGACATTGCCTGCGACCGTCTCAGAACAAGATCTTGAAGCCATCCGAATAAGCTTGGCGTCTACCGTTGAATCGATGCGCATGCGACAGCAAGAGCAGAAACACCTTCACCGATTGACCGTTGAGAAGTTGGAGGCGGTCGCTCAACGGTGTTTGCAGCAAGAGAATAAACTGCGCGACTTTGCGGAAGATATGATGATGTTGAAGCAAGAGAATCGGCTTCTGAGGCAGGAAAATGACCGGATTCACGCGGATCTTAGCCGAGTTCATACAGAATCTGCAAAGAAAGAGGTGGCGGTCGATGCTATGTCAAGCGCCGTTGCAGGTCTCGAAGGATGGATCAATGGCTCTCCAACGCCAGCTCGCACTATGCGGAAAGTCGTGACGAGGGGTCGTGGACGGTTTCGCGGTCGGTATTATGTGGAAGAACCAATCGGCGTGTCGCCGAAGAATGGTCTAGATGGGACGTCGGATGCGAAGGCTCTACATGAGGGCGTCACTGCGTGGCTTCGCGGCTTTCGAGATGTCGAGGAGGAGTTGAGAGTATCCAAGAGTTCGCAAACCCCTCGATTGAACGCAAAAAAGAACGCTCCAGAGTACACCGATGAGGACGAATGGGGTGATTTTGAGAACGCTCCTGCGACATGATTAATGGTTGTAGTTCCGAACCAGGCGGATATCATACAGCTTTGGATAATAACGAATGCGTCTTCCTATCCTTCGACCACTAACCAGCCGAATGGGCATGGCGCTGGTCTTTCATAGCCACTGTTGTCCTAAATTGGCATCTGTATAGCCCAAACATGTTGCCATGCAAGATTAGTTCGATCACGCTGTTCGACGATGAGGCAAGGATCCTGATTGTTTCAGCGCTGGAAGTCAATCACAGCGACCTGGATATGTCAGTACAACAGCCCCGACAAACAAGACAAAGCAGCGCTCACCTGAGCTCCAAGACCAAATGCAAGCTTCTTGCTATCAGCATCCCAACTCAAAGAATGATCGGCGCTGGCCTGGAGTCCGTCTCCAACTATACTCGAAGCGCCTCCAATGCTCATCATGTCGTCGTCTCTGAGTCGCGCTCCGTTCCAGGACTCTTCTTCTCCCTTCCACGTCGCCATGTGATGATAACTGTGTTCGGCGTTCCAGATGTGGATGGTGTCGTAACTCGCCCCTGTCAAACAGAAGCCATCGGGAGAGTACGAAAGCGTCATGACGGGCGAAGCATTCCCAATTAGGAGCTTGCGAACTGAGACAATAGCGTTGCTTTCTGAGTCCAATACCCACACTTTGACAGTACCATCCATTGATGAAGTAGCGAATTCTTGCTTCACCGATAGACTTGTGCCAGGTTGTCGCGGACGGAGCTCAAGACCTGTGATGGCTGCCTCGTGGGCTCCCTTCTTGAACACATTCTGGACAGGCATCCACAGAGATCCTGTATCTGCCGAAGCAGCGACCAAAGTAGCATTCGATGGCTCATGCCAGGCACATCTAACAAAAGTCCATTGATCGCCTTCAGTTGCGTCAGACAGCCATTTTTGCTGTAACACCAGGTCCGAGAATGCCTGACAGTGATATACTGCGCGCTGACCGGTTGCACATACAATGCCATTGCCATCGAACAATGCACAGTCCATGTCAACAAGAACTTCCGGGACTGACACAGACAACGGCCCGGTAAAATTGGGAGATCGTGATAGATCCCAGAGAAGAATGGATGAACCGCTATGGTGGGGAGAACTTGATGACTCCGAGTCGTATGGTGCGATGCCTAGTAAGCGCAAGCCTTGGCTTTGCCATCTCAAAGACGTGATTGCCCGTTGTGAAGCAGGTAACGACTCCATAAGGGCAAGTTCTTGTCCATCAAACAAGTGTATCTGGCCAGATTGATTGCTATACGTTGCAATGGCAAGCATCTCTCCACTCGGCTCCCACGCAACAGCGCTGACCAAAGTTGACGTGGACGACTCCAAAAGCTCCTGAAACTGAGGTTGCTGCTTAGAGTCGGAGGCGATGTTCCAGGTCCCACAAAAGTTGTCGCCAATGGCTGTCACAATATTGTTGTCCGTTGGACGCCATGATACCCGCGTCAGAGATCTTGCTTCTGAGGTTGGAATATTATCTTGAATATGTAGAAATGTTGTTGAAGGCGCTAGGTTTGCCACCTTGGCCGGCGCAACCTGGATACCTATGCTGGCTCCATTGCTCAGGGTATGCATAAGCGGCGGTACAGCCTCGACGTTGATCTCGTGATTCGGCTGGTCAGCAGTCAATGACTCCTCGTCAACGTCCATGCGATCACCATTAGCCAGGGGCCCGTTCTCGTCGACTCCTCCTTCGGTGGCTGATGGCGACCTTGCATCTGTCACCGAGGCAGGGTGGCCATTCGTCATGTCGACATCAAGTCCAGCTTGGTGAGCTGCGCCGGAAGACTTACGCGCAACGCCTCCATTGCGATCTGAGCCGGTTGCCGGCTTCCGGCTTCGCTTCGACGCCGGATGTGCAAGAGTTTCAGGGAGGCCGTTGAGAACGTTTTCGCGGCCTAACTTCGGAGCGGTAGAACTCGATGGCGCGGGCGATGGCGCTGGTATGGACTCTTCCCGTAATTCTGGGGGTGGTTCGTTACTTTCTGGACCAAAGAAAAACATTGACGGGTTGAGCTGTTTCGACGGTCGGCCATTCTTAAACAGGATTAGCGCCAGTTCTTGCATTGTCCGGACGTGGGTGGAATACCTCATCAATTGTTAGTGACAGGTGATGGTACCGAAGGCCTTTCTGGACGAGATTAACGAGGGCATGGCCTTTGATAGCCTTCGCGAATGGTAGACTCTCTGCGTCGACTTTCCAGTCGCGCTGGAGTTTGACGGCTGCTTCAGCATAGCCTAGATAAGTTGGTTAGGACAGAGAAAATGTGGATCGGGCGCGCGGCAGCCTACCGGATTCTTGAAGATATCTGCAAAATCTGGTCAGCGTCTCTTGATGGAGAGTTTAATGGTTTGCGCACCTCCATATGAGATAGTTGAGTTGATCCGAATTCAATGGGGGCGGCTTAGCATTGAAAGTCGAGGCATTGTCGGCCTCCATGCCGACATTCCGCACAAGAGACAGCCAGCAGGGGTCGTTCGCGCTCGGATTGAGAAGTCTTGATGAATATCAAGCCGGAAAACAGGACTCCAAGCGCAAGCGCGGGCGGTTGTTCGTAATGAAGTAGCTGATGGAAGGGCGGGCTAGTCAAGGCTGTCGAACAGGTCGCGCGAAATGTTTGGTACGGGATTTTTGGGTCGCCAGCAAAACGGCAGATTGGATCTAGAAGGGAAAAAAGCTGGGGGTCGATCCGGCGCGAGCTGTAAAGTTGGCGAAACACGGGTTATGTCGAAGGTCGTCAACAATGGGAGTTCGGAAGAAGCTTGCCAGGTCAAAGCGACGGCGGGGTTGGACTGATAGTGACAGAATATCAGGTACTTTGATTGGGATTGACGATGGAGGTAAATCTGAACACAACTTGAACTTGAATCGAGTGGTGGTGACATGTAAAAGAGAAGAGAGACGTGGATGGGTCGATAGCGCACATCACGTAGCAGGTTTGGTGGAGAGAGTGTGAAAGACCACTGTAGCTAGCCCACCAAAACAGCCAAGAGTGGCTTCAGTTTCAGGGTTTTCATAGGCGATGCCCGTTACCTAATCAACCCTGTCACCCACCTGTGGCATCAACGCTCTTTGAGTCTTTGGGGGCCATCATGGGCTCATCAGGCCTGCATTTTAAGGCTCACTAGGCTTGAAGCCACCCAGGCTAACTTCTTTCATAGATCTCTTGCCTAAGGTTTTGCCCTATACCTGACTCGGGTGACCACAGATCCAAGGTCAGCCTCATCTTTGACAACACCGAGCATCAGGTATGTCTTGTGATGCAAATGAAATCCATCATTTCCAGGCCCCTGCATCGTCGGCATCAACGTCGGCTGGATCATCGAGTTCATGCAGCCATCAAGTTTCTTGAGTCGAAATAGCTGCCTGTGATAATTGATCCATTGTTGGAACCCGGAAATCACTATCTACGGTGTTTGTAGGTGAACTGTGGCGCAAAACGGAGTTGTTCACGCCGCTTGGCTAAACTTGCCTCCAATCCGCCGCGTCTATACCTCTCGACCTCCAGTGACCTCCCTCTCCCTGCAGCCAGCGCATTTCACCAGGGCAAAGCACACCTCTTCGGTTTCCGCGCGCGAGTGGCTTTGGTTCGGATCACTCGCTGCATGATTGTCTACAAACCACAGGCTACGACATTATCGCAGGATATGCGTCTTCACTATCTCCTTGCGCAATGGCATTCAGAGTCAACCTTCCACCAGTCACTCGAGTCCTCCTCGCGGTGACCGTCACCTCGACACTCCTCTACAATTTTGCACGATGGCGACTTCTGCAAGCCGATCCTACCCTTACCACTGGAGAAACAGATGCTTCTCTCCAACGGATAGTCCCCTACTTGGCCCTCATACCATCGCAATGTATTTGGTATCCTTGGACGCTCCTCAGCGCCACGTTCGTCGAGCAGAACATCTTTACACTGTTATTCCAAGGAGGGACGTTATTTTTCGGTGGGAAATATCTAGAAAGAGCATGGGGTTCTCGAGGGTTCATCTATGTTATTCTCATTGCTTCAATAATACCGAACCTATTGGCCGTTCCAACCTATATCCTGTGGGCCGCGGTAACCGGCAACCCTGAAAGAGCCTCGACTCCTCTGAATGGCGGTATCACCTTGCAGGCCGCCTTCCTTGTCGCATTCAAGCAGCTGGTTCCTGAGCACACCGTGAGCATATACAAAGGCATGATCAAGATGAGGGTCAAACATTTCCCGGCTGTTTTCCTTGCCGTGAACACGCTATCCGGCCTCCTTCTCGGAACAGACACTGCGCTTATATTGGCTTGGTATGGACTCATTACGACCTGGACATACCTCCGCTTCTATAAACGTCAACCGGATTTCGCATCAACAAGATCCGATAGTGGAGGGTTGAAAGGCGATGCAAGCGAGACATTCGCCTTTGCGACATTCTTTCCCGAAATCATCCAACCGCCAATAGCGGCATTCTGCAACCATGTATTCGTCTTACTCTGCAACCTCAAGTTGTGTACGCCGTTCTCCGACGACGACATTGCAACAGGCAATGAACAGGCTGCTGCTAGAGGCGAAGCCGGTCTACCTACCTTCAATAGACAAGCGCGAGGAGCGCGAGGGATGACCAAGCGGGACGAAGCGGAGCGACGGCGTGCATTGGCTTTGAAGGCATTGGATGAAAGACTGAATGCAGCCAGTATTCGAGCAGCGACCCAGCACAACGCACCCAGCGTACCTAATCTACCCCAAGGGCAGGAGATGTTGGGTCAAACCGATTATCGACCAGATGCTTGAAGACTTCTTCCCCCGATGATCGGTTGGTGCATTGGTCTGTCAATACACAGTACGTGCTTCGAATTGGATGCTAGCAGCACATATGTCATATGTCTACATCAGGTAGCTACGCTCATGATCCATGACTTCCATAGCCCTCGCAATCGTCTCGATAATTACTTCGCTGGATATACTGAGCCTTGTATCACGACACTGCTTCTCCGTGAATTATTGGAGGGTGATGATATTGCTCCACTCTCAGACCTGTACAGCCTCGACAGGTACTTGGTTTTTGTTCCCTGTGTTCGGCGAGGGCCGTCGATGGTCGATGAACCCACAAATGACGAGGTCTTGTTGATTGCAACAAGTCCTCCATATCTTCTACTCGTCCCTTCGTTCTTGGCTTATCTCGCTCTCCAATCACTTGGGCACGAGTAGACCCTGTCGTGCAGGTACACCTTGATTAGATCCTCTCTCATTGCTACCATATCCTTGAGCTACCTACCACCTTGCCTACAAGCTATATCATCATCCGCTTGTTCCAACAAGACTTGGAGCTTCAACAACCTTTAGGCAGGTGCTTGATGCAGGCCTTCCGACTCGCTGCACACCGGTATCCTCTTCTCCACACCGAGGATCGAGGATCTATCTTTTAAGCGATGAAGTTCACAAAACATGCTTGGGATGAGGACGGGGAGCTACAGGAGCTCTAGGTAAGCTACAGCTATAAAGCAGTCTTCTCACATCACTTTTCATTGTGTCTTTGAACGTCTATCTTGTGCGGCGAACACTATCCCTCGTTTCCTGCTTTACCTTTCGAATCTCGCATGGCCATCATGGCCCCCAAGCATGCAGCGCTCGCTACGGTCCTACTCACGTCCGTCGCATACGCCTCGCTGTACGGCGAATCCAACCTCAACCACACTTGCGTACTAGGTACGTCCTCAAACGAGCAGGTCGCTGGTCTTCCACTGACCGATATGCAGAACCATCAATCCTCTCTTGCTCCGCAGGCGCCAGCCCTTTCAAGGCTGATACCTGCTGCACCGAGACCTTCGGCGGCCTCTTACTGTCTACACAATTTTGGTCAACCTGGACCGGCCTCGAATCTTCAGACCAGCTCCTCCCAGCCAATACCTGGACATTGCACGGCCTGTGGCCCGACTTCTGCAACGGCAGCTTCACCCAGTACTGCGACCTGACCCGCCAATACGACCCAGTTCCCAGCCCCAACACTACGACCGGTCTTCCCAACGGCACCGCCGTCCCAGCTTACAAGGGCCCGAGTATCGACACCTTCCTCGTCCCGTTCGGCAAGTACGACCTCCTCAGCTGGATGAACACGTACTGGATCAACCAGGGCGCGCCGAACACCGACTTCTGGGCCCATGAGTTCTCCAAGCATGCGACGTGCTACTCGACCTTTGATGTCCCGTGCTACGGACCCGAGTATCGCCAGCATGAGGAGGTCGTCGACTTCTTCGAGACCGCGATCAAGTACTACAAGCGCCTTCCGACCTGGTCGTGGCTGAGCGAGGCGAAGATCACGCCGAGTAACAGCACGCAGTACACCTTGTCAGACATCCAGGGCCAACTGACGAAGAAGTATGGCGCCACCCCATACATAGGGTGCTCTGGGCCACGGTACAATACGACCGAGGCGGGGGAAAACAGCACCGACACTGGACGCACGGTCGTGAGTGAGGTGTGGTATTATAGCCACGTTGTGGGCCGGCCGCAGAAAGGGAATTCGCTTCCAGTGAACGCGACGACGCCGAATTCAAGCTGTGCGAAGGCCAAGGGTGCCTTGTGGTATTATGAGATGACACCCGCCTCAGTGAGATCTGGGTCGAAGTAGGAATTTCGAATCCCGTACACACGTTGCAAGGAGAGTCACGACTACACGAGGGAGGACAACGTGCATGTTAACATCACGACGAGAATACACTGTACATATCCGACGCACGACGAGAAACACGGGCCATCCACAGGAAGGAAGCAGGGTGCGGCCGGGCCATGGGAGGGTTAAATATCCGCATACCAGTATATGTAATTGTTAATGACTGGTACAACCTGGACACGCCCGTCGTATATCGTGATTGTTGCAGAGAGTTGGCATCTCTGAATAGTACTGGTTTTTGGTTTTGTTCACTGGCCTTGCTAGGCGGAGTTTCTGAAACGCAATTCCTTTCCGTGAAGTTTCAATGAGTCGATCGATCAATCAGTGCCGCGGCATCTCGACTGGACCCTACAGGCTGGCAAGCCTTGACAAGCTGAATCTGTACTCCGGTCTTTTCTTGTGCCGATTCCACGTGGCGGGACGTTTTGGTGCGCCGATCCACGTAGCACAACCTGTCTTCTTCAGACCAACAGCACGCAAGTCACGTAGAGTCATGGCGGCTTCTACATATTCAGGGATTGCAACACACTCGTTGGATTGTTGGGCGGAGCAAAACAAATGCCATCCCGATTTAAAATGCAGGAAAAGCCTTGGGAACAATACGAAGTGACGATCTGGAAAAGACATTCGAAGGGATTCACAAAATCATTGCAATCCGTGGAATATGTCCTGTGGATAATATTTCCTGGATAGTCTTATATGGCCAATGAAGATTTCTTCGAACAATCCTAGTATATAAAGCTTTGGAAAAGCTGCAAGTCCTTGGAGTGTCCGACTTGACAGTGGCGTGGATCCTGGGGGTTTTTGTACTCCTTGAGACGTGGAACGTAAAGTCGTCAAATCGTCCTAATCTCTCCACACATGAGGATGTGACATTCGATGACCACTGCCCCGAATGGGCACTTTTGCGTGATTGAGACTCTTGACGCGAAACGGTAGTTTTGAGGCGTCCGCTGTGTCGACATAACGACCCATACATGACCGGCGCCAAAGGGTGACTGCATGTCTTGGATTTCATGTCAGAACCCGGAGAGCGACCCGCGCCGTGTCATAATGAGTGTTGATATCGGCAAGCAAGGGTGAACTGTTGGCGTTGTAATTTGAAAGGAAAAATCCGGCAAACATATCCTTTTGTACACGTGTGGTTAGCACAGAACGGCCAGTGAGGGTTTGCGGTCCTGCTGCTCACCAGCGATCCGGGAAGCCATTCAGGACTCTCATAACAAATTTTCCCTCGGTAAAAGGGTTGGTCTATAGTCCGGTTTGTTGTGAGAATCTGGCAAAGTCAACGGGTGTAACATCACTACTTCGGAACAGGTTGCCTTGCACTTCGTGGCCTTCTTTGAGCTTGCACTGCCTCGCGTGCCGATTCCGATTATCGCACCTTGGAAAGGACTTGCCGCAACCTGAGTGAGGGCAGCGATAGCAGTGTTCGTCTTTCGGCCGCGCATGTTTGGTGTAGTGCTTCCTGACGTCTTTTGGCAAATACGATGCATAGTCACAGCCTTTCCAGGGACATCTGTGTCTTGGCTTGCGTGCCGGCAGTTGGTCATCAGGCTGGTCCATGTGTGTCTGTCAAGACGACAAGCGGTCAGCAATGTCCTTATATTCCAGGCTCGGCGAAGGTTAGGAAAGGATTGCTCTCGAAGCTATGGCCTGGACAGACTAACCCAAAGTGGTACGGACGGTGAGGAAAGCGGCTGGATCGTGTTCAATGTCGGGGCCGGGAGAGTAGCTTGAGCCTGAGGGAAGACTGAGTGTGAGGTTGGTCCCATCCCGAAAAGGTCGCTGCCATCAATTGGAAGTGGCCGAGTGAGACCGGGCGGGTAGTAACCATCTGTGCCATAGTAGGGTTGTCCAGAAGGAGGAGGAGTAAGTTGTTCGAAGTACTCAGGTATTTCAGGGAAGAGCTGCTGAAGGTGGTGGTTGTTGGTGTAATCTGAGTGTGGAGTCGCAGCCGTGGAGGCATCTTGCCGAGTTGAAGTATCTGTTTCAGCCTGGTCGCTAGAAGCCGACACAGTACCGGTCCACGGAAACGGAGGAACGACTCCATAAGAAGGTACCGACTCGTTAGGAGCTTCAAGGCCTTCGAAATCGATATCGTGTGTCCAAGGGTCAAAGTCGAGAAGCCGACTGCCCTGTTGACCGATTGAGCTGTCTTACGCAAAGGCCCGCCCCGCTGCAGAGCGGGCCTTGCGATTTGGTGCTACAGGATCCCTTGAAAGGGGCTGCCCGAAGGCAGGGTAAAGTCCCCAGTTGGGCAAAGGAGTCGCACGATATCGATGTTGCAAGTTTAGGTGGGAAGAAGAAAAGAAAGAGATGAGACGACGCGAGCGGAGGTTGCTGAAGTAGATGCAGGAAGTCCCGCACGGACGATTTTGCGTCGGCATGATTTCGCCCCGAACTTTGCTGAGATGCAGGGCGGGAGTCCTGTTGAGTCCGCTTTGAGTCCTCCATAGTCCCTCGTCGTTGGCCTGGTGCAGCCTGTGAGTGGCCCACGGCTAGAAGCATCCTAGGACTCACCTTGGCCTGAAAGCCAACGGCCAATGACCACAGTTGTGCGATTGCAACTTCGTATTCGAGGCAAGGTTGCACGCTGGGTGCAGGATGCGATAGGGCAACAAGATGCAATTGCCACCGGTTCCAGTCGCAGTTGCTGCATAATGAGTCCTGACATCACGAGGCTACTATCCAACACTCAGTAAAGTCCAGTTGATTCACATACTCACGCACGGACAGTGCAGGCATGCGTACGGCAAGTTTTTGTATCTTGAGTCCTTCGGTACGTTGCTCCGTTTGAGGCCTCTATAGGATTCCTCATTTTCCCTGCTCAAACGGTGTCAACCATCAGCTGTCTCTGCTGACCAGCGCTGCTTCAATCATGCCGAGCTTCCCTTTGCGAGGAGAAGTCTCGTCCATGGCGCTCCCGTATGAGGACTCTTGCACTATAAGAACGCAGAAGCCGCTCAATGTACATGGACCCCGGTAATCTCAACTGCATTTCCAGTGAAACCCCATTGAGCGTACAGCCTTCTTTAAGTGCTATCCGCGTAGACGAGTCGCAGGATACATTTTCAAAATAGCGAAAAGCCCGGATCCAAAGCTTCTCGAGCTTCAAACGGTATGCCCCGGTCAGAGTCGACATCGATTGCCGCCGTGCAGGGGTCGGTCCGAGGGTAAGCCGGTTGGGAGTTTGCAACCGCGTGGCCGCAAGAGGCTGTCACTGTCTGATGAGTAGCCAGCTGACACGTCGGCCTCTTCAGTGATCAGAGCATTCTCAATGATGCGCAGGGAAAGTGCATGAGCAGGACAGACGCACCAATGGATTCGACGTTCGCTCAGCACCTAAATCGATCTTCGGTTTCTGGCAACGAAACTTCTCGCGACGCTTTGGACCGTTATTTCGAATCTCTGACATCGACCGGATGTGGTACCGGTCATAAAGGCTTGAAAGACAGCATTGCCGCTCATACAGCTAAAGCAAAAGGAGTGATTGACGAATTTCAAGCTCGAATGGTTCAAGGAAAGCCGTGACTTGATGACTCTCCAGGGACAACGCCAATCGAGAAGGAACATACATTTTCGTACCGGTCTTGAAGGTGGCATGCATGATCGATGCTGGTAGCAGAAAAAATGTCGCGTGAAGACGGATTCCGGTTTAGCGAAGCCGCTGCATCCACATTCCCAAAGTGCATCGTTCAGAAAGACTAGCACCGGTCGACTGGGCCCCTTTAATACAATGCTATGATGAAGTCAGTTGGCCTCTTACTCTGCGTTTTATGCGCATTCCTCGAGTTTTGATAAGACAGATCCGAGCTCCAGACTCTCATCAGAGTGCAGACACTGTGATGGGGCTGGAGAATAGACAAGAGTTCGATCTATCATCAGAAGGTGAGCACAAAAGTGAAATTGTCTCGGGCGGCTGGGAGTCGTCGTGCAGCACAGAGCATTTGCGAAGATGAAAAGTGTCCAGAAATACAGTCAAACCAGGAACTATCTTGATGGAGCAGAGATCAACCACGCAATACGGTTTTGTCAGAGAGAAGACGCGGGGATATTGACGATTGGCCCCTGATGACACAGGCAGCTCAACGAGGTCATGTTGTATCATCAGCTTTGGCCTGGGTCAATCCAAATACTCCGCGAGGTATTTTGTCATTGTCAGCCTTGAGCATCAGTGGTAGCTTCGGAAGTGTCGGTTCGGTTGGGAGTTGACATAGAGAAGGCGAGAGGAGAAGGTGCCAAGAGGAGAGCTTGACGCGGCTGATGTGGCGGTATGAATGGAAGTGCCGTTGAATGGGCAGCAACGTTACAACCACTCATTCTATTCTCTTTGATCACGCGCAGTAAGTTACTCGTACACGCAGCTTTCGTTCCGTTGATTGTGTGAAGACAAAGCATCTATTCCTCTCCCAAGGAGATTTGTTTTAGTGTCAGATTCAACCCACTTTGACCGTTCGGATCACCAGCACTAGCCACTGACCCTTTGGCTCGGTCTTGACTGCGGTGACTGCGCCACGCCATCACCAATTTCCTCCATCATCAGCACGCTCCCTCTCTCGCCCCGTCAGTGCCCGTCCAGGCTCCAGGCGCCGCGATAAAAGCACAGAGGACCACCTGTGGATACTGTTCCCTGCCCTACGCTGCCACCTTACGTGACCGTGACGAGCTTGCTGGGCCACTAGGCCTCTGACCTCAAAGCCTTTCTCCGGATCCCAATCCATCCGCCGCCCTGGCATTCTTCACTTCACCTCTTCTCTTTGCAAGCATCCCTACTCGGCGTACAGTGACCGATCAATACGGTCGACGATACACGGTCACTGACACGCCCAGCCACTCGTTTGGATATCAGCCCTCTCGACGAAATACCGTTGTTGGCGTTGCGAACGAGTTAGATCCCGACCACCCATCGCGCAGTCAACCAGCCTCTACGAACATCTACAGCCGGTCTTCTTTGGAGACTGCGCCCATTGTCAAGATGTCCAAAGTCGTCAGGAGCGTCAAAAATGTCACAAAGGGTTATAGTAGTGTGCAGATCAAGGTGCGAAATGGTAAGCGACGAGCAATTGATGTACCTGCGACAACAGCGCTGACATGTGGTTTGGTAGCTACCTCCAATGACCCTTGGGGCCCGACGGGGACAGACATGGCAGAGATCGCTGCCTTGACATTCAACAAGTGAGTGGTAGTTGATGACAATGCTGAAAGTGCTGACTCGTGCCTGCGCAGCCCCAGCGACTTCTACGAGATAATGGATATGCTCGACAAGCGCCTGAACGACAAGGGCAAAAACTGGCGACACGTCCTGAAGTCTCTCAAAGTCCTTGACTACTGTCTGCACGAGGGTTCCGAGCTGGTGGTGACGTGGGCCAGGAAAAACATTTACATTATCAAGACATTAAGAGAATTCATGTATACTGATGAAGATGGAAAAGATGTTGGACAGAATGGTAAATTTACTTTCTTTGCGGAGCCCTCCTTTTGGCTAACGGACTACAGTTCGCACATCTGCGAAGGAGTTGACGTCGCTCATCCTTGACGAAGAGCGCCTCCGAAGTGAACGATCCGACCGGAAGCTGTGGAAGACCCGTGTGCATGGCATCGACGAGTACGCACCTCAGGCTGCTGTTGCAGGGCCATCTCGGCCACCGAATAGGAACAACAATGCGGACGATGATGACTTACGAAGGGCATTGGAGGAGAGTGCGAGGGAAGCCGAAGAACAATCCCGCAGGCAAAGACGGCGACCAGATGAGGAGGAGGGTGACGTGGAGCTGAGAAAGGCCATTCAGCTCAGCAAAGAAGAGGCTGACTTGCGGGCGCGTCAGCTTGAGGACGCCAATGCTGCGTCCCTCTTCGATGACACTCCAGCGCCCACGCAGCCTCAACCAACAGGCTACAATCAAGGCTACCAGCAACAACCTGCTGTCGACTGGTTCGGAAATCCTCTCCAACAGCAGCCACAAAGTACTGGATACTTGAACAACCAATACGCCCAGCCACAGCAGACAGGTTACCAAGCTGGCTTTCCGAACGGCTTCCAGCCGTCCCAATCAACAGGATACGACCAATTCGGCCAGCAGCCCTTCCTTCAGCAACAAAACACAATCCAACCCCAACAAACCGCCTTTCAAACCAACAACCCTTATGGATTGCAACCAACTGGGGATATGTTTGGAGCGCAATCGCCTCAACCACAACCTTCGCTCCAGCCAGGAACCAACAATCCTTGGGCGACACAATCTCCACAAGCAGCTGAACCGCTGATGCCTTTGCCAACGGGTTCAAACAATCCTTTCGCGCAAAGAACACAACAGGCTTCGCCGTCTCCATTCCAGCGCACAACTACTCAGCCTGCCTTGGGCACTCTATTCGAGTCACAACCTACCAATCAGTTCAACCAGCCATCTCAACCATCTCAGCCAAATCCTATCATGAACTATCAAGGATCTCCGCAGCCATCGTTCCAGCAGCAACAGCAGCAGAAGCCTGTCAACCCACAACATGCCAGACTCAACGCCTTACTGGCTTCCGGCGAAGGCCAGGACACGTTTGGTAACACAGGCGATCTACGTATTCCGGCACAACATACTGCACCTGGCACCTTTGTCAACTCTGCCGGTCAAGGTATCGACCGACTTCGTGCAGCTCAGACTGGCACGAATCCGTTCTTTTCATCGCAAGCTACTGGTTTCGGACAGCAAATGCCTGCTCAGACTGGACCTGCAGGTGGGTATGGTGGAGGATTTGGTCAACAGAATAATAATCCTTATGGAGCCAGACCGGTTGGCCAGCAAGGTGGAAGTCTGATCGACTTGTAGGAAGAGGATGATTAGTTTTCTTGTTGAGGAGGGCAACGGATGGTTGCGTAAGATTGTCCTTATACCCGTTACAGTCGTTTTAACGACATGAAGTTGTTTCTCAGTTAACTACCAATCTGCTATGTACAGGTCCGATTGCCTTTGGCGTTGAAATGGTGCTCGCCGCAATATAACGACAGCACAGGGACTGGAGCTGTTTTCTCATTCAATCGCTGCAACGAGATCTCAGCTTGACCATACTTAGATTCATGCCTGGACGTGTGCCGACATTCGACTTAAGCTCACGGAAATGCCCTACTGGCTTTGACAGGTTGTAGATCATGGTGAGGTTTGCAAATAGCGGCATGATGGCGGCATCGGCTGTAAGCAAAAGGATACAAAGCCCTTTGAACGCCGAAAGGAATCCCACCGAATTCTACGAACATACTCCTAAGCCCAGACGTCTCAACTTTCCTCATCTTCAGTGCTCCTACATATCTTCGCAAACTTGGGTCGCCCGATTGATTGACCTATTCGTATTGGTTCTTGGAGTGGTGAAGTTCTGCCACGCTGGTACACTGCTGGGGGAGGCGAGAGCCGTTCCACATGAGAGGTATCTACTGCTTGTGGCATTTGGCCTATTGTCTCTGCGTTCCGGTCCTCCTTCTCTGGTTCCAGTATCAACTGACAGAAACTCACATTGGTTAAGATACCGGGACGTGCTCAATGGAGCTTGTGTAACAACATGTACGTACAACGCGCCAGGCTAGCACGAATCGTCCAGTTCGAATCAACGCAGTTATCCCGGCGTCTCGCCAAATATCTTACCCCTGCTACCTCGCCAGCGCAGTCGCCTGCAAGCATCATGGCTTGAAGCTGTTTCCTCTGGCAATGTACAGTGTATTCCAGCTTCATTCGAGATATTCAAGCTCACCAAATGAAGTCCTGTGGGCAAAGGCTTGTTGCCACACAGCCGCGATGCATCAGGCTGCATTTGACCTTACAGCATGTTGCGCGCTCATCCGCTACTGTCCCGGCCATCGTGGAACGGTCATTGCATCTGCGACCGGGGCTGTGTAGTACTACGTACTTCTGCCTGCCATGGCGCCTCGAACTCCTTTCGAAAGTATGCGCTTCTCGCCGAAACGCTCATTCCTTCTGAGCTCCGTATTCCATCTTCCCATACGTCGAACAAGCACCACTACCGAAGCTCCTCATAGACGAACACTACGAGAGAACCGGCTTCGAGTCTTCCAAGTACAAACGTCCGGGAATGTCCACCCGTCCTGCTCTTGTTAAGGGTGCTAGGAATGGGGGAAGTACCCAACGTGGACGTCGTGAAAGGGGCCCCAGTCTAGAAGCATGGGAAGGAATGAAATCTGCCATTGCAGGATACTTTGCGGAAGGCATGACACTGAAGGAAATAATTCAGATAATGCAGCAAGAGCATGGCTTTGTGGCCAAGTCAGTACCCTGAAGTGCTTTCATACGGTCGCTGACATTCTCAGGCGTTCTATGTACAATGACAAGTTCAGATTGTGGAAGCTGAGAAAAAACTTCAAGAGCGACGAACACACGGCCGCTGCAAAAGAGATAAATCGTCTTCTAGAGCAAGGCCTGCCTGTCCTTGGAAATATGATAATCGACGGTCGGTTGGTAGACTTGAAGCGTGTACGTCGGCATTGCGGAAAGAACGGCCGTTCCATGGACGGATTGAAGACGGGCAATTGGAACCCGACGCTTGCTTTGGCAAGGGCTCCTCTGCAAGCCTCTCCGAGCCATGGCAAGGTTGAATTGATGTTGCGTGCAACGAAGTCGTACTGGTCCGTTGTCGTCATGGCGAACGAGAGCCTTGCTACAATGCTGGCGGAAAGAAAGGCACACAAAGTCGCCTCGCATCCGAACGAAATTGCGAGAAGCTTGCTGGGTGGACTCTGGAACGTCCGGCATGGGCAGCCTGAGAAAGGCTGGCCACACATTCATCGTGTCTTTGATGATATTAAAGGTGTCTTCCGGATGGGTGAACCAAACCTTCTGCAAGAGATCATCGCGACGTTCTCAGCAGCTGTGTGGAAACAACATGCACGTTTGTTCTTGGAGATGATCAGACATTTCGCTTGTTTGGCGCAAGTGGTTCTAGGTCCGAGACACCCAATGTCAGAGATACTGGAGACAATGACGAGTCTAGCCGGCGAGTGGAGTGTGTATGAGCACTTCCATGAACGTGCGTTGAAGGTGATGATGGACGTGCT
Organism: Vermiconidia calcicola; assembly: GCA_035928285.1. Lineage (NCBI taxonomy): Eukaryota > Fungi > Ascomycota > Dothideomycetes > Mycosphaerellales > Extremaceae > Vermiconidia > Vermiconidia calcicola. The sequence goes on from JAXLQG010000009.1 coordinate 910,044, forward strand.
TCAAGATAACCAAGGCCAGATCAAAGTCCACCGCTGGCACAGATATCGTCTAGAAGAACAACTCGTCGAGCGGCTACGCCGAAGCCTTGCACCGGATGCAGCTCTGAACCTGGTTGAGTCCAAGTTTGATGAGTGGAGGCGCAAACTGGGACCCACAAGCACACATACTCTGAACATGATGCTGATGTTGGCCCAAGTTCATGAAGACAGAGGTAAGGAAAGTGAGGCGGAAAGAATATTTCTAAAGATTATCGGAGTCGGCCAGCAACGTCCAAAGGATAGCTCCCGGGCCTCTGCCTATCCTCTGGCTGCCGAGAACCTTGCGCAGATGTATTCTCGTCAGCACGACTGGGACAGGGCAGAAAAGTACTTTGCCCTCGCTTGGGTGTGGACGTCTAGAAGATACGGAGAGCAGCACATTCACTCTATTCATGTCATGCGTCAGTTTGCTGACATGCAGCTTGAGAGAAGAAGGGTTGAAACAGTCGACCCACAAGAGGAGGAGGATCTCGCGCCAGATGCTATGCTTGAAGCAGCGAGCTGCGTTGAAGATATTGGCTTGCCGCTGGAAATGGAAGAAGTTGACGATACCCGCCTTGATGTCGCGAACCCTTCTGAAGGCGCCAATAGGCATATGGCGTGCGACATCAGAAGTCCCTGCCAGCCTGATCAAGAGCAGCTGTGGCTATCGGGTAACTCGAACATGGACGAATTCGCGGAGACATATGATGATATGGACGTGGAAGATATAAATTGGCATTCTGACCTGGAATTGGAGTGAGACAGTGCAGTGTCCGGCAAGGCTGCGTTCTCCTTTCCAGTCAACTCCGGTCAAGCTGGATTGCTCGAAGGCGCAGAAAGGCATGCGACGAGGACGCTATATCTATGTGTAAATATATCGACTCCATATACACTTGTGTCTTACTGCCGAACCTCTCTTCCACCTGCCAGGTATGGTTGCCTATTGTGGCTTCGAGCAGTCTATTCTTCACTTTGACTTCACTTGCTCGATTGCCATTCCTTGAGTCACATCTAACATCCAAGGCATTCAAACTCACGCACATATCTTCATTTCAACCTTTCGATGTCCTCACAGTCTGCAACAATCACCTAATCGTCCCTTCCACATTGTGCCACTAAGATACCGTCGTCCAAAAGTCCAACAAGGCGACAACTCCAAGATGCCCACTCCGAAACGAGCGAAAGTCACCACCTCACCGCGCTCTGCGGGAAAGCAACTACTGCAAATGTTCTTGGGCGCCGTTCAAATCGACCTCGGCTTCATCCACCGAACCGAAGATGAGAAAGCGAGACTTTTACGCCTCAGTTCTACGACTGACATCCAGGAGGAAGAACTGGTGTGGCTACAGCAACAACTGGACAGTCTCAGATCTCGTATCCGGTCAGTCACACAGGTGCTCGAGGTGTGCATGAAGTACTATCGAGGACTACCTGGACGAAACGCGAGCAGGTACATGAGTGAGACGGAGCGAGGTTTGCACCAAGACAGGAAAGAAGTGGCTGAGGGATACTTGAAAGTGACTGAACCAGCGGCTGCTCGACTTGGGCAATGGCTAGGAGATTATGCCGATCTTCGGGGGCGAGTCAATGATGGTGCGGTCAGAGTTCGGCGCTTGAAGCATGGGAAAGAAATGGCGAGGGTGGTGGACAGTTGTATGGAATTCGTGCAGCAGGCGGAAGTCCTGGTCTCGATTGTCTCGGCTTTGCGCGCGGAATACGACAGCGTTGAGGGAGTTGTCAACGAGCAGGAGCGAGTCAACGAGGAGGAGGAAGAAGAGGAGAAGGTGGAGGGAGGAAGTGAGAGTGAGAGCGGACTGAAGTGAAGATCTGAGAGTGTCGTGAGTGTGCACGGCTCTTGAGAGATGACACTGGTATTGTGAGAGTGCCGAAGGGCGGCTGGAGCGAGTATTCACCGGGGATGTACGGAGTGAGGTTGGAATGAATAGGATATTCACTTGATGGTTTGAACAGAGGATGGGGGGTTTGTCGAAACTTGACCTCGAAGCATACACGATTTGAGGCCGGTTAGCATGGATGGCGCCGGTCGAGGGAAAGAGAGCTTAGAACCATTTCAGGAACTTGCATTGTCACCGACCACCTCCGAGTCGGGTTCATGCATTACTGTCTTCGACTTTGGCCGAACTCTGCCGTTTTCATCGACGCCGGGGGCCAGGTCTCACCATATCAGCGGGCCATGAGCTACAACAATGGCGAAACATTTTCACAAACACAGCATGTTTCACTACTAGTATGAGGGAGAACAAAAACATTCTTCGTGCAGGTCCCTTGACACTTCTGGGAAGTGCATGTCGAGCTTTTCGTGTCGTCTCATGCCATGCCATGCTATAGCGCTCTGTTGTTACAAATGAGTGATCCGGCCATATGCATAATGCACCGTTCGCTGAAAACCCGTCCTATCGCTAACATGACTCTTGCAATCCTCCGTCATGCTTTCTCCTGAAACCATATCTCCAAAAAGGGGGAAAGAACGTGCCTAAGCACAAGAAGTAATAGTCATAACTATGTCGCCGGCAGCGGCAGCGGTAGCACTAGCAACAGCAGCAGCGGCTGTGGTCACTGCACCGGCATCGACGCCTGCAGCACCTGCCCCAGAAGCGCCGATGATGCTGTTGAAGGCATCAGCAGCAGCTTGGTTCTGGGTCGTGGCCACCGCAGCAGCCGAGGCACTGGTACACGAGGCCTGGACGTCAGCTGAGGCGTCACAGCTTGAGCCGAGTCGCTGACAGATGAAACCGGCGATGACGCCGATGTTCAGGGCAGAGCCGTGGTTGAAGTCAGTTTGATCGGCGGCGATGAAGGCGGCTGTGTCTCGGCCGTCCAGGCCATTCTCGAATAAGATGGTCGGGTCAGAGCAGGTGCCGAAGTCCCCGGCCGCGCGTTTCATCTTCTTCGCTCCACTGCCGGCGGCGTTACATGCTGTTTCTTGCGTTTCGCATTGGCCGACGCCACCGGCCAGGGCGCCGGAGTTGGCGGCATTGGCGCACGCGTTGTGCTGCACGGCGCAGGAACGTTGGAGCGCGGCGCCGATGTTGACGAAGGTGTCGCCGTTGACCGAGAAAGGGCGGACACCGGAGCTAGAGATGATTGGCGGTGGTGGCCCGCCGAGAGTGCCGGTGAAGGTCTGCACGTTGGTGCCGGATGCGGCGGTTTCGACCGCAACGGCAGCGGCGGTGTTGAGAGTGGTCGAGACGACGTTGGCGGCGGCAATAGTGGTAGTGATCACGGTGCATGAGGCGGTAGCCGCGTTGGTGGCAACGTCTGCTGGAGCGGCGGTGGCTGTAGCAGTAGCTGTAGCTGTGTCGACGACTGAGCATTCGCTTGCAACAGCAGCGTCTGTGGCGACGGCTGCGACTGCAGCGGCAGTAGCTGTGACGGCAAGAGAGTCTGAAGCCGCGACAGCGACAGCCGCAGCGGTGGCAGCAGCAACAGAAAGACCTGCGAAGTCGACATCGGTCGCGCTAATGCCGCCGGTGCCAGTGAAAGTAGGGGTAATGCCTTCGACCGCCGAGCTGATCTCAGCGGGTGTGGCGTCGAGGACAAGGAGGTTCTCGCTGTAGATACAGCCTGGTTCGTCGTCGGCCGTGTCACATGTGTTGCCTGCCCCAGTAGGGTCGTTGACGTCACCTGGAGCGAAAGTGCCACTCTCGAGTGCGAGCAGTGGATCGGCACCGATGCCAGCCAGTTGTTGAGCCAGGGCAAGGGTGATGCCCTTGTTGGTGTCTGCAGCGCCTGCTGAGGCAGGATCTTGATGCTGTGACACAGCTGCGATCTCCGGGTTTGCTGCAGTCTGTGTGCAAAGAGCGCTAGCCTGACCAACTTTGCCGGTGTTTCTTTCCACTGCTCGGTAGACCAAGGCACCAGCCATACCAGCCAGATCACCAGCGGCTTTGGAATTGGTGAAAGCCTGGTCAGCCGTGGCTTGCTGAAGACAGGCGAGATCAGTCACATCGCCGGCGCCTGCTGCGGCAGCGGCATCTCCAAGCAGACCAACGACAGGGTCTTGAATGTTCAGGGGGTTGTCGATTTGCAAGGATACACGGACGAGGTCCAGGAATGTATTGTGCGAGTGCTCCTGGGGAACTTCACGGGCTTTGTGGTAGTGGGCTACTGGGCTTGCTGAGCCCAGGCCCAAAGCGAGAGTAACAGCCGCGATTTGGTACTTCATGGTGACTGATTTTGATTTGTCCGGCTTTCGTAGATGCGTTGAATTCGTGGAAAACTGGTTCAGAGAGCGGCAATCGATAGCAGAAAAAACCAAGTAGGGCCAGCCCTGAAAGAAAGTAAACGAAGACTTGCTTCGACGGAAAGAATGAAAATGGTTCTCAGAACCTGTTGCAATAACGAAGGGCTTGAAAGAAAGGACTGATGAAGCGTGATGAGAAGACTGGACAACGAAGGAGGATTAGAAATACCTTATAAAGACAAAACAGCACACCAAACATGGTGTCATCGTCATGGCCTGACCATAACAAACCCCTCTCAGGGATTGTGAAGCCAGGAGTATGTTGCACTTCATGCCTCAGCTGTGCACTTGATGAAAATGAAAGGGTGTCTCAAATAAGCGATCGGATCTAGGAGGTGTGGTGGCTTGATCGATCTGGTGTTTTCTAACCCTCACGAGACTAGCTCTAGTGGTGACTGAAGTCGTAACAACGCCAAAGTCCTACGCAGCTGGAGCTTTTCGATGGGTTGCGTCCCAGGAAGGAGAAGGGCAAAAGTCAAATCTCAACGACTTTGACCGGCCACGTGGTGACGGCCCGACCCCTGCTCGAAGTATTCAGCCTCAAGTGTCCCGACAGATGGGGTCATTTCAGATCGCAGCTTGCAGCTTGTCCCAGGCACATTGGTTTACGGACCTCGTCTGAAAGCCCATTCATCCCATTGTCGATGGAGGAGCTTGCCCGTCACCCAGGCTCCCGAGACCAGATGAGACTCGTGCGCAGACCAACAAGCTGGGGACTGTGATATAAGTCGCCCATAGCCATGTTGAGTCTTCATAAAGAGGGTACTGGATGACGGCGTCGATGGTAAGACATGACAGATCGAGAGAATGAGGCTAACAACCGTACAGCGACATTGAAGTCCAACAAATCTCTCACAAGCAAGGCTCGGAAACGTTCGAGCAGTGGACGAGGTAGCGGAGAAGGCGGCAGAGGGCTTATCAGATACAATAACTGTCGGACCAGTAATGAGCCTGGCCCCCAGTAGTTTGGTGTTGCTTTAAGCGAGGCATTTGGCCCTTGGCCGCGCTGTTTGACGAATCCCGCTGGAGGATGAACTAAGCGAGTTACCAGGATGAGCCGAAACGCCCGAGGTCCAGGCAGTCTCCTAGTCATATCGTTGTGAAATGGTGCGGCCTCGCGGTCCTTCAAAAGATGAGTCGATGTAAAGGAAACTGTGGTAATATTTCACGGTCCCTAGAACGTCGATCCAATGCAGCCAACACATTGGGGCTCTGGGCAAGTGATGCAAGCCTCGCCCCATTGACGTCTCACAGTAGGTCAGGAGCCAATGTTTGAGCTGCTGGAGTGGTTGGCGCGGATTCCGGCACACCCGAGATTGATTGAATGGAGAGTTCTGCCGTCTGTCAGGGCAAGACGCTTCCTGATATCTGATCGGTGAAGAACAGGGACCAGTTGATCAACGCAAAGGCGTGTGGTCTCATGGAATCGTCAGGCTAATATGGCGGAAAAGGTCGAAAGATTGTTGACCTCTTGCTCGACGCGTCTGGAATCTGACGTGTTCAGAATCCTCATCTTGCCGAGGCAGCTTTTCGCGAATCAGAAGCCGGCAGGGAAACTGCCTCTTCAAAGGATTGATTGCACCTACATTCATAAGGGAGCTTCCATCCTCTGACTGACCAAGATAGATGCGGGAAACCACCACGAGGAGGCATGGCTGTGGTGGGATGTCAATGAGGAGAGTATTGCTCTTCCGATCCATCATCTCGGTCGTAGAAACTACCATTTCTCAACGGGCTTGAGACGGGGTTTTGCAGGAGCTCGTCTTGGATACCGACACTTCCAGCTTGGCTTTGATGGACGGATCATAATATTAGGCGGAGTGAAGTTTGCAGATGCCTGTTGCGGGCGGTGAAGATATGATGTGAAGAAGGCAGTCATCATTCACAGAGCAAACATTTCCACTTGCAAGTACCCGTTTCATTTCATTTCATTTCATCCATCTAATGCCCTGCTCAACACTTCCCATTCTCTCTCACTTTCAATTCTCCCATCAAACAACTCCTTCGCCTCTCTTGTAGCATCACAGCCTGTCATCCCATCACTTCCCACCCATCATGGCCGGAAATCACCTTCCCTCAGACATGGTCCTTGCCTACAAGCGATACAAACGAGACACAGAAGCAGTGGCTGGCTGGCTGGCCGAGAAAGCAACACAGCTGGGCTACGTTGCTGCAACATCCGCCTCCCTGCCAAAGCAGCCTAAAGTCAAAGGAAGAGCACGCAAGCTTGCTAGAGATGCCGCAAAACAAGCACCATCGCCAACAATTGAACCGAAGTACTTCTACGCAGTCAAGACTACCGAATTCGTGGAAATGGCCCGTAAAATCGTCAATGCCCGTCCAAAGATCATTCTCAATCGACCTCTACGAGCAATCTGGGAACGAGCAATTCGAGCCAGACGAGACTTCAGTGCCTGGTTCAAGTCTAGAGACAGTACCGATCCCTTGGCCGATGAAAAACACTCACACTTCACCACCGTCCTGGAAGCTGCCCTCGAGATCCTCAAGCCTTGCTACGAACAACTGAAGACCCCGCAGCCTGAATCCAAAGTCAAACAAGAGTCGGAAGAGACAGATCTTGAGCAACTCAACAACATGTTTCAGCATCTCGATGTTGAGGACACAACCTCAGATGAGGAGCCAGATCAAGCAGAGTCCACTGTCCCAAAACCAGTGCCATCAGTTGCACCACGGGCACAAATCGATTTCGACGACGAAGAAGCAGAAACCGAGTTCCTCTTCGCAATTTGGTCATTCCTTCAAGATGTTACAGCAGTCAGAGTATATGTGGCCTGCAACTGGCAACTCTACTCCGCAGGCATGGTCGAACTCATGCAGGCCGCCAGCGTCACAAACCTCGCCATTGATCTCGTCCGAAGAGCAGAAGCTGACTTCGAGGCAACCTTACAACGTCCACCGAAATATCCTGCCTCAAAGTTTCCAACCGGGTCCCTTCCATTCCTCATTTTCAAGCTTCATCTGCCTGCTGCGAACGGAGGCCGCGCGCTTGACTTTGATCCTGACCAGGCCTCAACAATCATCATTTGTGGTTGTGAAATATGTGATATGCTGATGTATATGCCATGGGTAATGGCCAAGAACTGTATGTCCTGTCCCCTGTAATGAGATGTGCTATTAGCACAAGAGCTGGATGCTTTGTCCCTGCCTTCGCCGATGCAGCCCCTGACAGTGTGCAGATATTGAGGTCCTGCAAGAGATTCCTCCCACGATTCCAACTTCGAACAATGATTTCCGTGTGGAGACTCCTGGGTTCTATCCTGCTACCGTACCTCGTTCGGAATACTACCACGCAAAGAACCCTAGCCAAAAAGCCGAGATCCAGTTGCGTGAGATTTTCCCCACCTGCTGTATGCTTTCCTTGATGCTCAGACGTGGCTTTGTCGAGGATGAAATCCTCCATGCTGCCCGTCACATATTGGAGAATCATAATGTTCCCTTGTGGGTCAGTTTCGCATTCCAGGTCCAGCTGGACATTCAGCGACTCGATTCCCTCAAATCCATCCCGGCATTCAAAGACTTGAAAGAGGCCTACGCAGAGACTAAGTCAAGACACAAAGAGCATCGGAAATGGTCACAATCTCTCGGGCTCGAGATCTGGGACCAGTCATCTGAGGACCATGTTCACAGCATCGTGAAAGAGTTTGGAGCCTGGATTGAAGGGACAAGATGCGGCCTAGCTGATCAGCGGGAAATCAATTCCAGGCTTGCACAGGGTGATGATATTGCTGCCGCCCTCAACAATACAGGCAGAGTGCCCTTGCTGGAACTCTTCCCCTTGACCTGCGGGACGATGAAGACCGAGATGACTCTCGAATGACATGTCTTGGGTCTCAGACTTGTCAACGACGCCGGTCATGTGATCATGCTTTGCCACCTGTACAATGCATTGAGATCGGTCCATGATGAAGCTCCGAAATGGCCGGACATGGAGCTTCTCATCCGCAATCAGGACCCGGCCAGAATTTTTGTTGGGACGAGACCGAACAACCTAGAAGACGCGTACAAGCGAATCTTCCTTGCCATGGGCATGTCGGCAGGCAGTCTGGCTCGAGACTCCAGTGGCATGACTTTCAAGAGGCAGAATGCCAAGCGACATGAATACCAGAAAGCCCCTATCGCAGGAAACCTCTTCGATCGGTGGATGGGAAAGGAGTCGCGCAAGGTTGACGAAGCAGCGTACCACTTGCAAGAAATGCTGTCTGACGGCAAGTACAAGCATGATTTGCTTCACAAGCTGTTCGTCCTTCCACGATCCGAGTCGGATAATGGCAAAGCTTTATCCAAGCTTGTTCTTCTGAGCACTAAAATGGTTCGGACGCTGGTGAGCTTGTCGCATGGCTTCACTGCTGAAATGCCCGCCTTCATGTTCGACTACTTTTCCATGCAGCGTCGGTGCTTTTCAATTTTCCAGCAACTGCGGGAGGCGTATCGCACGAGACTAGAGAAACATGATGGCCCCTTCTCGAAACAAGCGGACAAGACCAACAACCCTGTATCTCTGACCCTCTCAGTCATCGGCTCGGCACGCGATGTCGAACAAATGACACGTAACATGAGATCCAACAAGGCCGAGAACAAAGCTCGGGGACCAGCCCTAGCGAAGCACATCAAGTCTCAGCTGGTGGGGTTCACAGACGAGGATAGCCAGGACGTGGTAGATGAGGTCATCCAGCTTACGAAGCAAGGACGTGCTGCTGAGGTGCTTCAGAAGTATATGGATATCTCTGAGCTCGCCATGGCTAGGAATACCTTTCAGCCAATGCTTGCGACCCTGCAGAAATTCCTCAACGCAGGCGATGGCGATCGGGAGATCCGGAAACTGCGACGACGAGTCCGCGATACAAGTTATGGCATTTTCCTCTTCCGCAATGCTAGTCTTCAGGCGCTCTATGGATCCCAGCCAAGTGACGCTTGGAAGGACATTGCCATCTCAGAAGACCACACTAAATCGGTGCTATCATGCGGGGCGGACGAGCCTGCTCTTGTTGTGTTGACAATACTATCCCTTCGTCAGAAAAAGGTCATGTGTGGCGAGGGAGAGGACTCTCATGAGGCGAGTCTACTGAGAGACTTTAGTGCATCCGAACTTGGAAAGTACGCTGCATCGAGGAGACGTAAGCCAAAGACTGCGGAAGCAACCGAAGTAAAGGAAGACTGGGAGAAAATTGCCGACATCTACGGAAAGGAGGGCCGTGATGCCAAATACTGATGATGGATATCACGGTTCGATCACGGTTCGACGATATCTGGCCATTACGGTCTGATCTGTGTATGGTGAGCTGAAAGGAATGATGAAGAAAATGTCAAAATGGGAAACGACGTGTGGAGCTTCAGCAACAATGGCATCGATGGTGACCGGATTGTGTCTTCAAAGGCTGAAGGGTCAGGGAGGTTTTGTTTCTTACTATTACACCAGCATTTCGCAGAGCATCAGGTCCACCAGGTCGTATTGAGACCTCGTGGCTACTTTGCCTGCTCGACCTGAGCTTTCCCTGGCTGCATGTCTTAAGGTCTCAGATCGCCGTTGTGATCAGCTCACAGGGCTCCTCAACAGTGATAAAGTATCTTTCATGTATGATATCAATAAGAATTTGTTGTGTCGTGAGCCCTGGACTCTTTTTCTTCATGCAAGGCATAAGGTACGCCGGGAGGAATGGTGTGAAGCCGTCAGTGGAATGTGCTGTTGGCATCAATACTTCGCCCTAGAATTGCCTAGCGAATGATCCCATCCTTCAACGTCCACCTTCTCCTCTGTACGGAGTACTCCATATATGCTTCGTCGATCGAACCGCTGCATCAGAACGGCCAGAGCTGCAATCATCATTGAAAGCTCCGAGATGTTTTCCATGGTTCTTCCGCCACACGCGGCATCTGGCGAATCTCGCGCGGTTGCAAGGGTTGCTGCCTCGCTGCAGAAGATGACCGAAATCCTTCTCTTATTGGTATTCCCAAAAGTTGTTATGCAGGATGATACCAATAAGAAGCATAGCACTTGGTCACCTGTTCATTCACCACTGTCCAATAAGCATGCTGCTGGGCAACACCAGACTTAACAACTTTTGATTCTGCATGGGTGTCCTCAGCATTATATGAACATTAACGGGTCCATTCTCAATCGCTACTCCTCATCTTCCGGAGCCTACTCCTGTGTGGTAGCATCCTCAAACCCTCTTGCCAGTGCTGAAAGACCAAATTCCTCTCGCCACTTTGCAAAGATTCAAGGCATCAGGCTGAGCTTGCTCAGACAGATCTTGAGTACATCGTGTGTTCCCTCCCTAAACGCAGGAGTTTCCAGCGACATGGAGAAGACGCAGCACACTCGAAACCGCGCACCGCCCAAGGAAGAATGGGATCGAATCAGGCCGCATCTAGAACGGTATTATATTGAAGAACGCCTACCATTGGAGAAGGTCGCAAACAAACTGGAGACTGAGCGAAACTTTCGCGCTACGTGAGTGCTTATGACTTGAGTTAGGATCAGTGCTAACCTGGGTAGGACCTGGATGTATAAGAGGCGCCTGGACAAGTGGGATCTGAGGAAGAACTTCAACATGACACAACTCGCAGCCGCAGCAGATGTTGTAGAGCCATTCTACAGAGTGGGACTGAATCCTCCTAAATTGCTTGTTGACAATCGCGAGCTCCCAGTGAAGCTAGTGAGACGGCACTTTGCAGATCGTCTTCAGAAATCCAACCCTCTGCTCGAGTCGCGGAAACACCGCCATACACGAAAAGGTCTCCATCTTCGAACAGCTTCCAGCAAAACGCACGTTCAGAAGATCGTCCCAGAAGTTCCAACAGTCACTCTTCATTTCTCTCCTGGAATGGGTCTCTTTGAGAAAACGCTAATCCAAGTCAATTACTACTATACCTGGCGCTCGAGCAAGGAGGACGACTATTTTCTGATGCAGAACCCACCCACTACCCAGTCTTGTGAGATTACGCACCCTTCTGAGCTATACAATCTGTTTAGTTCGTTGAATACAGCAACGATTGGTCAGGCCTTCCACCTGGTACCAAACTTGTTCCGAGAAGTCCTGAACATGGCTCCGAGGATCATATCCGAACAGCACCCAGAACTTCTGCGCACTTTCTTGAATCTATGCTCCCGGCGAACCACTAAGTCCGTCGACCACATGATGAGCGCCATCTTCTCGCACCTCACTAGCATGGCCAGAAAACTTCTGTCGGAATCCCATCCTATATTAATGGTACTTCAGCTACGCCTGCAAAGACTCGAAATGGACATCCCTTTCCTCTCACTACTGCGGCTGATACATGGCATCGCCCTCCGTCAGCATGACCACTGTTGGGGGCCACTGTTTGCACTTGAATTGGACATGGTTTCTCCGATTTTGTACAGCGAAGGGCCTGCTGCCGCCTCCAGATTCTGTGAAGATTCGTTGCGACGTTATCAGGAGATGCTCGGACCGGATCACTTGCGGTACAGAAGGTTGACGTTGACATTAGCACGGATGCTTCACAACGATGGCCGCGACCTTGCCGCTCAGGGGATGTGTCAAGAACTTCTAGACGCCCAATATTCACCCCAATCTGTCGATTTCCATGAAGAAGAATGGACGAGGCTGGAGACAATGAATCTCCTTGGTGATATCATCAGAGACCGGGACGACTATGAAGAGGCAGCTTATTGGTATCGTCAGGCGTACGATGGATGCAAGGAGTACTGGGGGCCAGATCATGAGGATGCGCTGCTAGCTTTACACACTGCACGGCGAATGGAACGCAAAGTTGCAAGGTTCAAGCAGAGTGCCAGAGATGGCTCAAAAAAGGATACGGAAGAGCCTGAGACTACCGATGAACAGGGGTTGGAACAGCTCATCAGAGAGCTTGGAGAAGACATAACACGACTCGATATTGATGATGCTGCAAATACAAGTGCTCCAGCCAAGGAGCCGTGGGAACCGAGCAGTCTGGCATTTGAAGATCTTCAGGCCAGCCGCTGTGCCAGCGAAGCCGACTTCATCTTGGGCATTGCCAAAACGAACGGTGCGGCCGCAGAGGAGCAGCGAGTCGTGCAAACCGATCTGACAGGGTTCGAAGCATCCCAGTGGCCTTCTTCGAGCCAGGATGTTGTCCACACACAATATACAGACCCACAGATCGCATTTCACAACGACACGAGCGCAATTTATGCTGATGGAACGAGCTATCAACCATCCTCCTTCGAACAAGGCATTTCAGTCCTGCAGGCTCCCACGCTATCAGAAAATCGTCCTAACACTACGTTCGATTCTGGATCGACGCTTCCAAGTTCCTTGGAACAATACATGCCCATCACGCCGATGATTGCTATGGCAGACAATGCTCAGCAGGCTCTCAACGACGCCATTGATGCGTTGCCGCCGCTCAATACCGACGTCGATCTCGAAATGCTGGGTTATACTCCAGTAATGCAAACGCAACCAGACTTTGATCCAAGAATTCATGAGGTTGATATGGACTTCAACATGGATGACTTGATCAATTGGGATGACGGACTTGATTCTCAAGGTCTGCTACAATGGCAAGAGAGAGACACTTCTATGTTGTATGGCTTATGAGGTTGAGTCGGCACATACAAGGTGGTTTTGCCTGGTAATAATGACACTTCGCGATTGAGGAGGAGGCGCATCAAGGAGCTTGTTACGATCTGGGTGGGACAACATGGATGGTATAACCGTGCTGGAGTATTTCTCTTTAACGATCAAAATATATGCTCATTAATCGTGGTCCGCTTCCTCTCCTTGCTGTTCTTTCGGAACATCGTCTTTTCAATAGAGCAATTTCGAGCTGGACTGAACTTGCCGAATGTTCCGCCCCCGATACTGCCAATGAGAAGCCGTGCTCACAGCACCTCTTTTCTATGACAATTGCTTGATTTGTACGGTTTTCCGGGATGGAAAAAAAATCCTTCAAAGTGTAGCGTGTTGAGTCCGTCGACTGTTTGCGTCGTCTCGCTCTGTGTGGCAGGCATGTCCGAAGGTCGTTGGATATTCGCCGGACTGCCACCGACTGGCATGGGCAGACATGCTCTGGCCGGCCTAATCGATCCAGTATCAAAAGTGACGGGCTCTGTCTCTCCGAAGCAAATGCTTGTTCGCCACAGAATCAGGTCATGTCGGCCTGATGATCCAACTATTTGACATGCTCGAGGCGTGGCTCCTTCTTATGACGATACTCTCCCACCTTCTTTGTCGTCTTCTTCTGTGTGCCCGGAGTGCTCTTCCACTTCGGACCGCACGGTATTCATCTGACTCTTTGGTAGTCGATCCTCCAATATATGTTGCTTCGCTGAGGTGCGTTCGGTCGATATTTCGAAATTGATGATGAGGTATCCGCCTCTCCTTCTGCTTCCAAGCCAACTGTTCTCATTCAACGGGGATCTCTCTTCATGCCCAGGCTCCTCTTGAAGAGCCGTGCGAGTCCCTCCTCATTCCATGCCCCTGTCCGTATCCGGAACACGACCCGTTACTGCTACTGCTGCTAGACGAAGGTACTCTTGCCGTGTCCTCCTGTAATTCGTAACGTCGGCTTCATTTCTTCCACTCAACCGGCATCTCCATCCCGACTCGTCTGGCCGAGAGTCTGACGCGCTCCTCTTCGTCCATACCCATGCCTGGATTGTACCGCTGGAGGAGCATGCCGTATACACGCTGCGCGCGGAGGTACGTCAGAAACTGCTCGCCTATCTGCCGGCGGGCGAGGGCGTGTTCGTCGGCCAGGGCTTGCTGCTCTGAGAAGTGCGATCGGATGCTGGAGTGGACTGGCGTGCGTGGGTGTCGGTGCCGAGGACCGGGGAGAGGAGGGAGTTCGCGAAGAAGGCGGCGATAGAGGGAGCGGGTGTGGCTTCTTGCTGCTGCTGAGGTGCTGGTGGCGGACATGGTGTCGGGCTCCGGGGCGATGCGAGGATATGGAGGAAAGGGCTCACAGGGAGGGAAAAACGAGCGATGATGGTGGACGGCGAGATGGTGAACTTGGAGAGGGAGTTTGGATGGGAAAAGAATTCGGGGGACGAGATGACCGAATCGAATGGCCTTGGCAAGGATGAGGAGGCGCAGCCTTGTCGGGACGAGGCTGGACGGACATACAATTATCCAAGCGACAAGCGTGATCTGACAATCAGCGCTTCCGCTTCGGTCTCTACCGAAAATAGGATCTTGCTAGCAACGATTCTGATAGACAGCACTCTTGTTTTCCAATTCTTTCTCAGTCTATCCTACCACTTCCCTTGGGCCGCCCCAGTCTAAATTTCGCCCACGAGTTCTATCGTATGTTTCCAGCCGCCACCGATCGTCCCAGCCGGGCTCTAGTTCTCCAGAAGTCCCGCTGCTATTCTTTCCATCGTGATGACTATCTCTTCTTCCACCTGTCAGGCTCAGCTGCTTCCTTAAGAGAACAGGATCCGTGCTCTCATGGCCATGTCTAGGCCGCTCGTAGCAAGAGAAGTTGAGGACATGGTTCGACTTGTCATACAAGCCAAGGGATGGATCCACCAGCCCGGTAACCCCGCTCCTGAAGTCATCGGTAGAGACGAAGTCAAGCTGGAGTACATGGTTTTCAATACCGGTATATACGGTCGGGGAGCTGGGTGAAGGACTGGATAGTGAATAGACGGATCCTCGGTAACGGTTGGCGCGACGTGCCGGGCGGCGTGCAAGAGGCTGCCAGAGACGCTCACCGTAATTGATGGTTGGCGTGAGAAATATATTGATGTCTCGTTGCGTGTTGGAGGAATGGATTTTTTTGGACGTGTCCGAGGGTTCGAGGCTTCGATGGGCTGGTCGTGCACACGGTGGTCTAGCGTCTAGGTATGAATAGGCTCGTGCTCCGGGCATGCGCAGATCGAATGTCTTGAGACACCCGTTCTGATGACTGCCGGCAAGAAAGCGTTCGTGACCAACTGGTAACAAGGACAGAATTTGTCCGTCGTCCACCACGTCAAAGTACTCTGCGACCGGTCTCTCTGGCACACGAACGTCGTGGAGTCTGGCAATACCGTCTGACCAGCCTGACAAGAATAATTGTCCAGGTCGACGGGAAGTCGTTCCCACATCATCTAAAGGTACAATAGTATTGGCGCAATGCCTGCCATGGACTGGATACTTCGCTTCGGAAAATGAAAAGATTTCTGCCAATGGAGTTTTTGACAGTCCGGTTGGACTGACGTCGTATACGTGGATCGGTGCTCGGTCGCGCCCTTGGAGGAACTGAACGCCGATGGCTAATGTGGTGTCCGATAGAAATTTGGCACATCTGGTGCGCTTCCGTATGCTGTTTCTCTCTTGTAGGGGAGCGATATCCATGGGTCGAACGTTGCGATCTAGACTGTGGACGGGGTAAAGGGCGATATGATGACTGTCACAGGTGGCAAGGATAGGTTGCGTCATATTGTTGACGTCTATCCGTTTGGAGTCGCCGTTGCGCATGGTGTATCTCGATCTCTGGGTGAATACATCTTGTTTTGATGATTCGAGCTTGACGACTTCTCCATTTGCCCTTCGGAGTATGATCGTCTCACCATCTGGGTTCTCATGTTGATGCGGACGCAACAACTTAACATCTAGGATGTCAAGGTCCTGCCTGTGGTCGTCTGGCATCCTGAAAGAACTCCATGACGCCACACCATCTTGAATAGTTCGCAATCTTAGCCTTCCTGCAGCGCCCCATGCCAGAACCTCTTTGCGGCTCGACCAAGCTGACTCACCCCATGTCTCGTAGCTGTCTATGACCGGGTGATAACCCACCGTAGTGACTGAGTTGCGCACATTTAAAGCATCCTCATTCTCTGGGGGCGGACAACATTCCCTCGCAATGAATGCTCGACGGTCCCATGCACGGGAGCGAGATGTCAAGGCACGGGCGGCATCTCGCCATAATGGTGGTGTCTTGATTGAGGGAAAGGCCCGTTGGACGAATGTTCGAAAGCAAGCATATTCATCTGCAGAAATGATAGCATGAACCTTGTGGTTGGTGAGGGATAGATTGATGATAGAAGACGCGGTGGATAGGTGGCGGATGATCTGCTGGATTACTTCAACAGGCAGGTCTTCGAACATTTGACGGTTGTAGGTCTCATAAGAATTTGATCTTATTGTTTTGCATGAACGATTCTTGCGAAGGTCTAGATGGAAGTTGTGTCGCCGTCTGCTGGACTTGAGTCATGGGAGGCAATTGACGATGCTGGCCTCGCTGCTTTTATTGAAGCCTTCATGTGACGTCATGCTTGAAGCACAAGGCTGTGATCCCGCCTCGCGTTCCTTACATAATCCTTCCCGTCGGCTCTTGCCGTTTTTACGCAGGCAGGCAGGAGGCTGAACTACAGTCAACAGCGTGAGTCGCGTCTTCCACCTTGCTACAATCATGGGCTGGCATGGCCACCATCAAGGCCATCGAGGCCAAATCAGTACATCAAATCCAATCTGGTCAAGTCATCGTTGACTTGTGTTCTGTGGCAAAAGAACTGGTTGAGAACAGTCTGGACGCGGGTGCCACTTCCATTGAAGTTCGGTTCAAGCACAATGGTCTGGATTCAATTGAGGTGCAAGATAATGGCTCCGGCATTTCTCCTGCCAACTACGACAATGTCGCTTTGAAGCACTTCACCTCCAAATTGTCCAACTACGACGACCTCTCCAACCTGCAAACCTTCGGGTTTCGAGGCGAAGCGCTGTCTTCCCTCTGTGCTCTGTCCAAATTTTATATGACTACTGCGCAGGCAGACGAAGTGCCCAAGGGCAAACGCCTCGAATTTGACACCTTAGGTCGACTAACATCAACCAATATTGTGGCTTGTCAGAAAGGCACAACCGTTGCCGTCGAGGGCTTGTTCGAAGGTCTGCCTGTGCGGAGGAAAGAGCTCACCAAGAATGTCAAACGGGAATATGGCAAGGTCCTTGGCTTGCTGCAAGCCTATGCTTGTATCTGCGTCAATGTCAAGTTTACCGTCAAGAACGCCATGCCAAAGGCCAAAAGTATGACAGTTTTCTCAACTCAGGCTAATGCCAGTACTCGAGAGAATATTGCCAACGTCTATGGTGCGAAGACTTTGGCGGCCCTGATCCCCATAGACTTGAACCTAGACTTTCAACCAACACTCACACAACTGGGCCGCAAAGATAAGCCCAACAGCGAGATCCATGTCAGAGGTCACATCTCGAAACCTGTCTTTGGAGAGGGAAGGCAAACTCCGGACCGGCAAATGTTCTTTGTCAATGGCAGGCCTTGTGGTTTGCCACAAATCGCTAAAGCTATCAACGAGGTATACAAGTCATTTAATGTTTCTCAATCACCTTTTGTCTTTGCAGATTTTCAGATGGACACGAACGCATACGATGTCAATGTGTCACCAGACAAGCGGACTATACTACTACATGATGCAGCGGTTCTGGTCGAGAACCTGAAAACTGCGCTCAACGACATGTTTGAACAACAGGATCAAACGATACCACAATCTCAGCTGCAAACGCCCAGACTACCTGCATTCCAGAAGCTAAACTTTCACAGTCGTCCTCCCTCAGATTCGCCAGAGTCCGAAAGTCGGCAAGGGTCAGTACGGGAAAGATCTTTACTCCGTGATGATGACTCCATCGACCACGGAACGGAAAGCGGCGATGAAGGGGGTCCAGCCTCCCTCTTGCGTGAACACTTTCGAAACTTCACTAGCACAAGAGATGAAAGTGAAGTGCATGGAAAGATGCAAGAAAGTCTTCGTAAAGACCGGGAAAGGCGAGCTGAGAAGGTGGCTCGAAAGATTGCAGAGCAAGAAGCGAAGTTTGGGGAGCGGGACGAGTATGATGATATTCGCGAAAATCAGGAGACTACGCCAACTCAAGAGACACAGCAGTCGCAGGACGATCCTGTCAAGATCCATGTTCGGGATTTCAATAAGCGAATGGCGGAGCAGGGATCCAGATCCGCGGATAACAGTCATTCTGCGTCGCCCAGCGATGTCGAGATGGGCTCTGGAAGCCGATCGCTGAGCCAGCAGGCCAGCAAGGAAGACAAAGGCGTGGTACCAAATGCATTTGACCGGATGAGGCCAAAAAGGGTGCCCGCTGAAATTGCGACAGTCACAGTTGGTGACAAAACAATTACGACGGTCATCGGATCTCAGTTACCTAGATTTCCTGAAACCAAGGGGAAGCGAAACGGTCAGGGCAGCGAGACTCCGTCAGCGGCACAGCGCACGAAATCCGCAGCAGCATTCCAGTTCTCTCAAAAACTACGCAATTTTGGTGCTCAAAGCGCTCCGGACGAGGAGGGAGACTTCGAGATACGCACACAGCAAACTGACTCCGCAGAAGATGACTCAGAAGAGGTCCAAGACTCACGAGCTTCGGATCAAGATGCGCCTTCCAAGCAGATCAACGTGGATGAAGACGAGGTAGAGAAGGACGTCGGGACTCCGAAAGAAGACCTGGACAATGGATCAGATCCTGATTACGTTGACGAAGAAGAGAAAAAGAAGATTGAAGAAGCACGGGTTGCTGAACTTATCCGGATTGCTGAAGAAAGTTCTGCTCTACCTAGCAAGGAGAACCTGAAGCGAGCCACAAAAGCACTTTCTGGTGGTCGGATCAAAGATTCCACGACCAGCCTATTGACAGCTATTGACTTCTCCATGGAGTCTGTGACTCTGGACATGCGGCAGCTTTCGGATATGGGCATGGCGACTGAGACATTGCGCGTTCAACCAGACTACAATCCTGTTGCTCAAGACCCCGAAGCCCAACTGTCTCTTACTGTCTCCAAAGGTGACTTTGCAAACATGGGCATTGTCGGGCAATTCAATCTCGGCTTCATTCTGGCGGTGAGAGCAGCTAGCGAAGGAGGCAATGGCATGTCGAAATCAAAGCGGGACGAATTGTTTATCGTTGACCAGCATGCATCAGACGAGAAGTACAACTTTGAACGACTGCAGGCAGAGACCGTGGTCGGAAATCAGAGGCTAGTCCAACCTGTCACACTCGATTTGACGGCAGTGGAGGAAGAGATTGTTCTCGAAAACAACGACGCTCTGGAAAAGAATGGCTTCGTTGTCGAGATTGATACGAGCGGAGAAAGCGTTGTGGGGCGCAGATGCAGGCTTGTCAGCTTACCCTTGAGTAAAGAGGTCGTTTTCAACACGCGGGACCTGGAGGAGCTCATTCAGCTGCTTGCGGAAGCACCTGGTCTTGGGACGCAAAGCAGGCATGGAGTTCCCCGGCCAGGCAAGGTCAGGAAGATGTTTGCCATGAGAGCATGCCGGTCGAGCATCATGATTGGCAAGACGTTGTCGAGAAAGCAGATGGAGAAGGTTGTATCACATATGGGCACCATTGATAAGCCCTGGAACTGTCCTCATGGTCGCCCAACGATGAGACACCTATGCAGTCTGAATACCTTAGAGCCATGGATGGAGGGAGATGGGGGAGATGGGGATGTATCTGTGGCATTGGGAGATGCACTACAAAGATATGCAACCGAGTAGTATAATAATTTGATGTCGTACGCCTCACGCCATAGCCTTTCTTCTTCTCGTACGTTTATCAATCCCATGATAGGTGTTCGGGCGGGCATCGTGGTGTTTGATCCGGAAGTTCCCATTGCTAGCTCGTCCTGTGGCCAAGGCCGGAGACGCGATGCCGACTAAGCCCTTTTCGGCCGGGACCGTCTTTGATTTGCCTCGGCTCAGCGGGATTCCCTGGCTGCAACTGCTCGTCATGCGTACCACCGAGGACACCCATCTCTTGACACCCTTTGGCCGCGGTTGTTGCATCTTCTATCCTCGTGCCCTTTTTCATCCTGGCCAGCTGGTTACGTCCGATTTTGCCGAAGCCCGTCCGTTCTAAAAAGTCCCTTGAGCCTTGCTGCTGCGGTCCTGCTTCACACGTTTCCTTCCTTTCCTCATTGTTGCTCTTCCCTCCCTTATTGTGTTGATCTGGTAATGTTGTCCTCCGTTGGGCGAGCCACCTCAACTTTCTCGGCAATCTCACGCAGCTCACGAACTTCCCTCGCGGTCAAGGTACGTGGCTGCTGTTCTCCAAGAATTGACGT
This sequence comes from Vermiconidia calcicola, assembly GCA_035928285.1. Classification (NCBI taxonomy): domain Eukaryota; kingdom Fungi; phylum Ascomycota; class Dothideomycetes; order Mycosphaerellales; family Extremaceae; genus Vermiconidia; species Vermiconidia calcicola. The sequence continues at coordinate 930,388 of JAXLQG010000009.1, forward strand.
CAGTTTCTGATCATGCTCGATAGGCATTCGCAATGGCTCCCGCAAATAAGAGGAAAGCCTCCACCACAAATCAATTCTGGGTTACTGAGGGTACCAATACTCGAAGACTTCACAAGGGGCAGTGCTGATACATGGCAGAATACCGAGAAGACAAGTCCAAGGGGCCCATGCTCCGCTTCGAAGAATCCCTCCCCCGATTACCAGTTCCCTCTCTCGAGGAGACCTCTGCCCGCTACCTGAAGAGCCTACACCCTCTCCTGTCCAAAGAGGAATTTTCTGCTTCCGAAAAGGCAGTCGCCGCTTTCAACCAGCCAGGCAGCCTAGGAACCAAATTGCAAGACAGATTATTAGCAAAAGCACGAGATCCCAAGGTCAAGAACTGGATCGCAGACTGGTGGAACGAGGCCGCATACTTGGCCTACAAAGACCCGGTTGTGCCCTATGTCTCCTACTTCTACTCCTTCCGCGATGACCGAAAACGAAGAAACCCTGCCAAACGTGCTGCAGCCATCACAACAGCCGCTCTCGAATTCAAGCGTCATGTGGACGACAAGACGTTGGAGCCGGAATACATGCGGAAGAAGCCAATGGCCATGAGCAGCTACCAATACATGTTCCACACCTCTCGGGTCGCCGCCGAGCCCTCCGACTATCCTATTCAATACCCGGCTGAAGGCAATGAGCATATCATTGTCATCAGGAACAACCAATTCTTTAAGGTCAACACGCATGTTGATGGAAAACAGCTGAACACTTCCGAGCTGGAACAACAATTCAACAAGATCTACAAAAACGCTCAGATGTCCGATCCCATCGGCGCTCTCACATCTATGCCTCGAGACCAAGGTGCAAAAGCCCGAGAGAACCTTCTCTCATCCTCTCCTGTGAACGCTGATGTCCTCAAAGAAATTGAAGCATCCTCTTTCGTTGTCTGCCTCGATTCCTCCACACCCGTGACCCTCGAAGAACGAGCGCACGTGTACTGGCATGGCGACGGTGCCAACAGATGGTACGACAAGCCCGTCCAATTCATTGTGAACGACAACGGCACAGCAGGCTTCATGGGCGAACACAGCATGATGGACGGCACACCGACGCACCGTCTCTGCGATACGGTCAACGCCTACATCGTGCATAACAAGCTCGACTTCGACAATCCTAGTGTCCGCTCCAACCTGCCAGATCCTGTTCCTATCAAATTTGAAACCAACCCAGCTGTCCTCGAAGACGTGGCTAGTGCCCAGAGTCAATTTCGCCAGACCATTGCCGCTCACGATCTGCGTGTTCAAGCCTACCAGGGCTACGGAAAGGGCATGATCAAGAAATTCAAGTGCTCGCCTGATGCGTACGTCCAGATGATCATTCAACTTGCATATCACAAGATGTACGGCAAAAACAGGCCTACTTACGAATCTGCCGCGACAAGAAAATACCAGCTTGGCCGGACAGAAACCACCCGAACAGTGTCTGACGAATCGGTTGCCTTCTGTGATGCCATGGCTGACCCTTCCATCTCGAGGGAAGAAACTGAACGGCTCTTCCGCGACGCCGTCAAGGCACACGTGCAATATACCGCTGACGCGAGTGACGGCTACGGTGTGGACCGACACCTCTTCGGGCTGAAAAAGCTCATCCAGGAGGGCGAGGAAGTCCCCGAACTTTTCAAGGATCCTGCGTACACGTATTCATCGACATGGTACATTAGCTCGAGTCAGTTGAGTTCAGAGTACTTCAACGGGTACGGCTGGAGTCAAGTCATTGACCAGGGCTGGGGCATCGCCTACATGATTAATGAGAACACGTATGAATTTTCCCCATTCCTCGGGTCCTTCAGATCTTCTGGTTTGGACGATGCTAATAACTAAACAGTTTGCAATTCAACGTTGTTTCGAAGAAGCTCGGCTGTGAGAGAATGAGTTTCTATATCAATGAGGCGGCGAATGATCTTCGCGATATGCTCCTACCGTCGCTCGAGCCGCCAAAGGCGAAGTTGTAATTTTGCTGCCGCGGAAAACAAACTGGCAAGTATGGTTGGCATGGGACATAGGTCAGCTCCGGATATGTCGATGCTGTCAGCTAGGAGGATGTATGATACATTTTACCGCCAGGATGTCGAGCTCTAGACGGGGGAAGGGACGGTGACCGAGGCAGCAATTTACTTGGGTCTCTCAAAGCCCTATGCTTTAATCTGTATATAGCCTCTATATCTAGACATTTTCTCGTTCATCAAAGACGAGAGATAAATTTGGACGGCTTTTTCGTCCTCATGTGCGTGCTGTCATCATGAAGCTCATTCTACGAGTAAGGATTAAGCTCGAAATGCGCCAGTCCAGGACTTCACTTCTCATCCTGCACTGCAATGAGAAAAAGGGAAGAAACGCGAGCCAGGCGGCGATGAGGCTTGCAGAGATCTGATCCGGTTGAATGTGCAATGTTTTGAGCCAGGGCCCAAGTACTGGAAGTGGGCGTGAAGGAACCAAGGCGAGTAAGAGGCGACTGATGACAATCATGACCCTCCCCAAACCCGTCCGCCACGCATGAGTACGACCTCCTCTCGCCCTGAAGCGTCGTAGCGCGAAACGACATTGACGTCTTCGAGGCCCAGATTGCGCGCCGCTTGATTCCAGAGCATCTGCTTGACGCGGCCATTCGAGTTGGAGTCGGGAATCGCGTGGGACAGAGAAGCAGCACGTGAAGAGGTCGAATCTGGATCTGCTTCTGTAGTCGAGGCTGACTCGGCGGCTGAATCTGGAGCGGGGGGTGTCTTGTCGCTCAAGGAGGATCCGGGAGAAGAAGATGGTGTTGCTTCTATCGAGATAGTCTCATTGTCAATATCCTCGTCAGATGAATGACCTCTGCTCAAGGGCGCAGCTTGGACTTCTTCCATCATTATCCAGACCAAGGCTCTGCTCGAGCGCCTCATGCCTTCGATGACGCCCTTCGTCGCCGGTCGTGTGCCGACGAGGACGCCAATCGTCGGTCCCGTCATTCCCGTTGATCTTCCCATCTCTTCTGAACCGTCCACTGTGGCCTCGGGGGTCTGGGATTCATTCTGTCCAAAGACCCTGTCGAACAATGCACCCAGTCTTGCGCCTCTTACGGCGCCATCGAGCTCGCGTACCAGGTTCGGTCCGATCTTTGCGTGTTTGCCCACCAGTCGCTTGCACTGGACTAGGACGCGGAAGGTGTCTGTCTCGACGGTGGTCTCGCCAGTAGATGGATTGGTGTGTTCTTTCCATTCTCCGGTACTACTACTGTCAGTGCGTGACGCCAGGCGCGGAATGTGCCAGAGTCCTATGAGGTCGACGCCGCGGTCGCCACGGCCACCGACGCGGTGGAGGTCGAAGCCGTAGGTGCGGAGGGTGGTGGAGGTCGAGTATTCGTAGAGCGTGCCGGTGTAGACGGTGCTCGTCGGGGAAAGGCCGGTGCGCGCGGCGTGCGCGAGGAATGAACGCAGGTCGTGGTGTGAGGAGGATGGGTCAAAGGCTGCGGAGGACGGAGGTTTGAAGGGGGGGGATGGTCGGGACGGTGGTTGGGAGGAGGATAAACCGGGCTGGTCATTCTGAGTGTGCAGTTCGTCGTGTGGCTGAGTTGGCTTGTTCTGCTCAAGGCGGGATGCCGACGGTTGAGTGTAGCATCTTGTAGCCTGTTCCTGTAATGATGGGAATCTTCTCGCAGAAACGTTCGCGTTTCGGGAGGAAGGCCGTTCCGTGCTGTCGTAGACAATGCTGCTGCTCGAGATCCATCTCTTTGCCCATTGAGTTCCCTGGGAATCTGGTCCTGCGAGCCTGGTTAAACGTCGAGTCCATAATATCCTTCCCACGCGTCGGACAGGGAGGGAGGTGCTGGTGTTGCCATGTCCGAGGTTGTAGACATGGCGGAAGACCATCAGCATAGGCTGGAGCGAAGACTTGCACTCGGAGGGAGTGAGAACATCACTGTGCAGAGAAATGGTGTACAGTCGGGCTTGTCGGACTGCGCGCCCCCATGAGGCTGAAGTGCATCTAATCCCGAAACCAACTAGTGTGAGGGACGTCAAGCACGTCTAACTTAGCGAAGCGGCACTCAATCTACTGTATTCAGAGATTCTGGGCTTCTCACGAGCAAACAATACTAGTACTAATGGTCGCACTTCTGTTCTAAAGGCGTGTAGCAGCGACCGATTTCACGACTGAAGTTCTCTGTGATCGCAGACATGATAATGACATTCTCTACGGGATCGTCTTCTCGACCTTGTCGAGATGGTGCAACCCACCCGCACCAACTTCTTCTGTCCCTGGACTTCCCTTCCCCAAAACCCTTCGCATGTTGTCGGCCCTTGGCCGGCATGTAGCCCAATATGCATAGCCACTTCAATCACATCGAAATTCGGTCTCGAATGTGGTCAACATCTCCTCCATCTCCACCACTTCGTCTCGGTTGATGCCCATTAGGGCCGGTAGCGTCGTACGGAGGGTATGCTTCGTGTGCTTCGATTAGAGTGGCATACTCGCAGACGAGGCTGTTACCATGCTCCACGACTTGTTCAGCCAGGGTCTGCTGTTCCTCGATCAATTTGTAACAGCTCTTGAATATTGCCTTCAGCTTCTCTAGACTAGTACGTCTAGTCCAGTTCGAGCCTTGTAGTCTTGCGCCTCGACATTCGTACGTCGTTGACGTTCGGCAGGGGCGAGCTTCGTGATTGATATGAATGGGACTCCTATCGCCATTTGCTTTCGAGCGCGGCCAGTGTTCAGATCGATGTCGGTCTCTAAAGGTGAGTTCCGAACTTCAATAAATTCCTGTTGCGAGGATTGTTCTGTGATATCTGACTGTCCTGCGATATTTTCTGGACCGCCTCCGGCAAGCGAGGTTAGTCTCTCGACCTTGTGAACGAAATTTTGTGTCTTGAGACGGCGGCTGTGTGCCTATGTTGGAGGCTAGAGGACGAATTTCCTAACTTTAGGAATGAATGGGTTGAGAGTGTCACACCAGCATTCTGCTTTCGAGCTTTACCACCTCTCAAGCCTCGTTGTCGGATGTCTGGGTTCTTCTTCTTGAGATCGTTGATTTCATCCTTGAGACGACCAGAGTGATGCTCCACTATGGCACGAGCAGCATCCAAACGGTCCATGAAGACATTGAGCTCTTGGAGGTATTTCTCAGCGGAATCAACACTCTGAGCCACGTCTTGGTTGATGTAGACTGTACCACTCGTTGTAGGAGAAGGAGCGTCATCATCTGAAGTCATTTGGTTGAATTCCAAATGGCCACCAGCTTGAGGAAACTCTTCATGATTGGCCGAAGTTGTCATGTTCTCTGGGAGAAGGTCGTATTCGCTGTATCGAGTTTCCAGCAGACGCAAGTCGACTTGTTGAGGTTCTGGCTCCGGCCGAGCCACGGCCACACCCTGCGCCTCGGCGGCGGCGGCAGCGGCATACAGTCTCGCAACATATGCCTCTGCGAGGGCATCTCGGTCCATGCCGGCTTCTGACGCCGGTGGCGAGGGTGTTCCAGGGCTTTGGCGGTCTGGAGAGGCGAGGATTGGCTCTGCGCTGAGCGAGAGCGATCGGAGGGAAGGAGAGCGACCCACTTGGCGGAGACGACGTTGTGGTGAGGCACTCGCCTCAGGAGAGCCTGGACGAGCTGGAGTGTTTGGAAAGCCGTTGATGTTGTCAACCGGCGAGGAGGAGCGAGAGAGCGGAGGTTGCCTTCCTCCCCTCTCAAGGAATCCACCTCCCAGCGGGCGGCGACCAGAGCAGGATAACCGGCACGAAGCCGGGCAGCCACACCATCCTCCTCAAAAGGAGGCCTCGAGGGCGTCTCAGGGACCAGGTTTCATTTCATATATATTTTTTTCAACCTCGAGCGAGGTATGTGTCAACTGCTTCTGAGCAGTGACGGCCCTGTGCATTGTCTGACGGGGCAGTTGAAGTTTCATGTGAAGCAGTCTTTGCCAGTTGTCTCGGGGAGTGCTGATGGTCTTGTTGAACAGAGTACTGGATGGATGAGATCGATGTGCAGAGATATGATCACTGAGATTCTTTGAGTGGTGAAGGTTCAAGTGATGTAGTCTTTGCAGTTGTCTCAGGGAGTGTTGGTTGTTTTGTTGAATACCGTACTGGTTGGATTGATGAGATCGATGTGCAAGGAAGTTATCACTGAGTTTGTGGGTTCGTGAAAGGTCAATTGACGTAGTCTTTGGAGGTGTCTCAAGTCGTGATGATGGAGGAAAAGGGGCTGAAGTCGAATCTCAGCCTCGTCGTGATGTGAAAGGAAGGTGAAGCGAGGGTGAGGTGAGGTGTTCGGTGAGGTGTGCGACATTCATCCATCATGGTGTCTTGGTGTTTTGGTGTCATGAAATTCTCCATTCCCAGAAGAGGGATTCTCGCCAGGGTGAGACTCCCTGTCATCGACCATGATTTCTCACGGCCGACAACGGAGAATCTCACCCTGTTGCTGTCAGAGGGAGCGTGGTTCTCACAGACAAAAAAAGGAAGGGCGAACGACAAGCCGCAAAAGTTGCAGACTGTTGATCCCGAGAAAAAGAAAAGAAAACAAGAATTGAAAGAGGGAGAAGCTCAATATTTATCCCTCTGAGAAACACTGCGACTGGGAATGCTCGGCGGAATAGCAATAACACGGCGCCCATAGAAGGTTCCGGTAAGTGCCTGGACTGTAAACCGCACAGCGGTCCAGAGCACAGGAGAAGCATACCAGATGGGACGAGATCGGAGAGACACTGACAGCGCCTTGTGCTGGAGGTGCACAATGCAGCCGACGGTGGGCATGGAGAGACGCTGGGACAGACCTATGGACAGTACCACATGAAGCCGACAGGACACCCTATTCTACTAGTACAGAGCAGGTCATAAGGGGTGGAATGGCAGCCTCGGCTCAAAGCACAAAGAGCATCAGATCAGGACAACAGACATGGCGGCTTCGACATTCTCACGAAGTGCACACGGACTTAACATGCAGGATACATACTTCTGGTGCGATCCAGAAGTACAGGGGTGCAGGACGAGGTCTAATTCTCCCTTTCTCAATGTATTCATCACGATGCAGGAGGATCGTCCCAAACATGAAGAACACGAGGTACTCGATGAGATGGCTGTATTTCTTGTCAACAGTACCATTTCTTGTGTCCAGGCTGGCCCTGTACCACTACGTTTTCTCCCCTATGACACGCTTTTCGTCCAGCAAAGTCCCATGCAAAGTCCAGCTTGCTACTTCAGGCACTTACTTTTACCAGCAATCCCATGCAAAAATCCCCTTTCCCTTCCATAGCGCCGCAAATGCCTTGGGTATTTCAAATTGAGCCACCTCCTAACAAACAATTTATCTCCGCAAAAATTCCTCCACCTCAAAGCCGACTCTACGTTTCGCCTTCTCCCAATTCTCCATCTCTTTCGCCTGATAAGCAGCGTTGACCGGCACCGCACTCCCAGCTTCCTTCAATGTTTTATCTCCTGGATTTCTTTCCGCGTCCGCCGGGCCCTTGGAAGTCGCCGACATACCAATGATACTTGTCTTAACAATCACCGCACGACAGTCATTCAATCTGATATCGACACCAGACTGGCCGCCAGGCGCGGTCAAACCCGCACTGGAAGTTCTGTCCCGTCCAAGCATTGGCGTATTTGTTGGAACACTGACTGACGCGCGCGCAGCCTCTCCTCCGTCAACTTCATCGTCAACACCTTTGATGACAATGGTAATGTCCGGCCCAATGCTGCCACGCCAAAGAGTAGCGAACCATTGCCAGTGCGCTGGTGGAGAGAAGCCGTCGCTAATCGGCATCGCAATGGAGGATGCGTCGATGGTCGTGAGTTGGAAATGTGGGACAAGAACGATGGGGATTGCGTTGGTACATGGACGTGGCAGGGACGGTCCCTCCTGGGTCTTTGGGTTCAGCAGCGCTGATCCAGGTGTTCCCTGGGGGTTTCGAGGAGGTGGAATTCTGGAGGAAGGTTTCGAGGTTGATGGCGGCGGTGGGGGCGGCGAAGCAGGAGGGGGTGTTGGTGGAGGTGGAGGGATGCGAGTCGAATTATGTGGTCGTGGAAATGTTAGTGGCGGCGGACGAATACTGTACTCGCTTGTACTCTGACTTCGTCCTTTACCGGGAGGGGATATTATCGACAATTCGGCAGCTTTGTCCATAGTCTTGGGACTGATTGCAGAGTCGTTGATGCCATCTGATTTGCCTTGATATATCCGGACAGCCTTTTCTGGGGTGGTAGGTCCATCAGCATCGGCCATATGGTGATCAACATCGCTCGATGATGACTTCGATCCATATCCACGATTGCCTTTGAGTTCGGAACTTCCAGGTCGCGTGCTGATGTACTCAACCATTTCCTTGTTGATCTTGTGCCATTCGCTCAGCATGCTCAGGTAGACTTCGGTTGTCATGTGACGACCGTGTACATTTGAGTCATTTCGAGCACTCTCAATAGCGGCGAACGGATCTGGGCCGCCAAATATTCTGACACTGAACTTCCCTTCTTTTTCCAGCTGCTCGGCAAGCGAATCGATCATGCTGTTCACGGTTGTGCGATCCATGCCTTCGACTGCGATAATTGCGCCACGGACTTCCGGCTTAGGGGACATGGGACCTGGTACTGGAAGAGGAGAGGATATCTGGGAAAGAACTTTGATCTTGTTCAGGACAGGTATTGACATGATCATAGCCTCTACACCCGAGCCTTGGGAGTGAACTGAAGAAGATTTGATTGGACTCTGTGATACCATTGTTTCAATTGGTGGCAATGCGACACTGGATCTGTTTCGCTGATGTGGATGAGGTGGTCGAACAGGTTGGAGCTGCGGTGGACGTGGATAGACTGCTCGGGGAGGAGAGACGATCACAGGTTTGGCGCCTTGCTGGATATGTTGAACGTGCACGACCTCTGGACGAGAATATGGACCATTCAAAACAGGAGAATGGGCGTAAGCGTATGCTGTCTCAGGGTATGTTTCGCGACCTGGCATATAGACCCCGGTGCTATTGAACCGCCGTCTCTTCGCATCTTGCGAGTCCGATGATGGAGGTGTCGGGAGAGGTTGGTTGGCAGGTATTGCGTAAATCAGTCGAGGATCGACTCGTTGATAGGGGTGAGCTTCGACAAAAGCCTTTTGCTGAGCCCTATGTTCAGGAGAAGTAGGAGGCAGCCTCTGAACAGGTGTATTGCTGACGACGTAGCTGCGTTTGGCAGGAACCTGCATGGCCACGGCTTGCTGCGCAGCAGAAGCTGGCGGAGTGTATATTGGACTAGGATTATTGTAATAACTCATCGGTTTCCCGCCGCACCTGCTGCAAGGCTCTTGTGGTTCAGAAGTAGAAGGTCCGGATACCGACGATTGATTGCCAGCTTTGGCGTTGCGTCGTGGTTGATAGCGATAACCGGGATATTGCTGCTGATGACGGGCTTTCTCCTCCTGAAGAGAAGCAAGTTAGAACAAAGACCTTTGTTGGTGAACATAGTTTTCTTTAACTCACTTCCGCAAGCGAATTCCATTCCTCTTTGGCCTCTGCCGATAGACGTCTCCATTGTTCTCCGATTATCTTTGACACGTCCGGAATAGGCAATCCTGGATTTTGTGCCATGATACTGGATTGTTGATGTTGACGAAACAACATGAATGCTATACGAGTGTTAGTCCTAGCGTTCATGGCGAGGGAGTGGAAGAGCAGCATGCTCACAATTTCTGGGCCGTGGTATCTTGGGCTCGGACGGACACAAGCACAAATGGTCTCTGGCGTTAGTACTACCGTGCGCTGATTCCGCTTGAGAGTGGTCCTCCGCCATGTCCACAGACCGAGATCTCTTGGAAGGCGAAGTAGATCTGGAACCATTACTGAGTGCTGGCTGCTGTCCTTCTGGTTCTACTCTGTCCATGAAGTGAGATGTCTGTGGAACATGAATTGTACTCCTCCGGGAAGCATCCTCTCCTGTGCCTTGATCTGATGGGCGCTCATGAAATATATGATGCTGCGACAGCAAGGAGGTACGATGCAATGCGTGGTTGTGCTCGGTTGGAGGTTTGGGCAGACGACGATACCACGCTGGTGCTGCTGGAGGTTCATTGGTGAGTGAAGTCATAGCGCAGAGAAAGGAATTCTTTGTTCATAACCACCCAAATTCCTGAATGATGGAATTGGGCGAATGGCTGGGGAAAAGAGCATCGATTTTTGTAAAGAGAAGAGGGCACCTACCATCCTCGCGTCACTTTCTATGATGTCTCTTTGTTTCCTTGAGGCGAGTGCTTCGTCGCAAGGCGAGCCATGACAAGCGTTCTGGCACGAGGCTGGAGCAGGTCGTGTTGGCTTCCTTTGTCCTCTCATGGCCCTAAGGCGGGAAAATGCGGTACCAATCACCGTGCACCCGAAACAATATGAGTAGGAATGCAGGACAGACAAAGAATGAGCTTCATCGAAGTATGACGAGGTGGAGCAGAGTTCATGAAACTGGGAACGCTGGAGCCATGAACAGTCAACCATCGAACCATAAGATGCCAGAGTGATTGCTTCAAGGTTGGTCCGATTCCTGATCAGGTGGAATAACTGCGGATCAGTTCCTGCATTTCGTGTAGAACTGAGTCCGACAAAGAAGACCGCGTTCGATGAGGCTGGGTTGGTTCAGTCGCTCAGGTTCCCAGCCGATTGCACTTGGTTTCCCTCGTTGCCAGGAGACCGAGTCGATCCAAGATGGCGCCTGAAGTTGTTGGATGACTGTCAACTGGCAGAAAGACAGAATAGCATGATCAAATTGGTCTTCATAGAAACGTTGTTGATGAGGAGAAAGTGCCGAGGCAGGCATAGTGACAGGTATCTTCCTTTATCCTCATCAGAGGCTGGCATGCGGAACATGGCCTTCCGACGGGAACACTTGTTTGGCTCATCTTGAAAAAACACAACGACCTGTTTCAGCCACCGCTCGTTTCTCGTCGCAGAACAGGACAGTTAGCAATCGCAGTGGGCTGTTGATGCAGTAACTGGTGGTGTGCGAAGTTCAGTAACTAAGGTAGCTTAGAAGGTGGCATCCGTACCTAGGCATTACTGTGTAGACAATTTTACTCGAGCCTGTCGTCCGAATGGGCGAACAACCAAACAACGTGTGTTGGCCACATAACTCATAATTCATACTCATACAATCATCGCTATCTATCCCTTTTTGTTTCGCTATGATCCAATGATTCCAGGGATGCACATGCTCGAGAAAGATCAGAGTCTCTTACATGTTACATTTCAGCCAGCAAAGACCCGAACATTCAGATCTACACTTGCGGTTGCAATGACACAGCGAACTTTCCCCCCTGTACCGCTGTCGTCTTTCTTGCTGGCTGTTGATACACCATTGCTCTCTCCATTCGTGACCGGCTGTACTGGAACATCGGGTGCCCATCTGATGCTGCTGATGAAATGTTGATGAGCTTCGTCCACCACCTTGACACATTTACATTCCTGCGACAAATCCCAACATCGAATCGTCTTGTCGTCCGAGATTGAGAGCAAGTATCGGCCGCCAGGATGAAACACAAGGCCTCGCACCCAGTTGTCATGTCCAACAAGCGTCCTGTGGCATGTGCCCCGGTTGTCCCAGATTTTTATGATCTTGTCTCTGCCACCGGTTGCCAAAAATTCACCACAACTGCTTGCTGAAGGTGGCTTTTTGTACCCTGCAATGCTAGCCAGGTGGACATAGGATGAGCTAGGTGCAAATGCAACGCACTCCACCACATGTTCATGCCCCAGAAAGGTGATCTTGACCTCGCCCGAGCTAGCATCCCACAGTCGAGGGATTTGATCATTGCCCGCACTCAACAGAAACCTTCCATCGATGGAAGGTGTTACTGTCCTGACCCAGTCCGTATGCCCTTTTAAAGTCTTCAAACAGTATCCTGTTGTCACGTCCCATATTCGCAGGGTCTTATCTCTCGATGCAGACACCAGCAAGTTCCCCGAGAGGGGAGCACCAGCAGCCCCCGAGGGAATGAAGCGAATGCAGGAGATGGAATGATCATGACCTGGTAACGTTCGAATGTTCTTGTATTCGTCGCTGGGATCCCATAGCCTAATTGTCAGGTCACTGCTGCAACTTGCGAGAAGTGTAGCTCCCCTGGGACCGCCAAAATCCACGTCTAACACCGACTTCGTGTGGCCTTTTAACGTCCTTTCCAGTTCGCCCAACTCCCAGTCCCATATTTTGATGGTCGAGTCTTCTGAAGCGGATGCTAGTGAGGAGAATATTGGGTGGAACGCGACTGAGGTGACTGGGAGTCGGTGACCTTGCAGGGTGTGTCTTGCAGGGTTTCTAGGAAGCCAGGTCACCGGGTCAATCTTGCGGTTGGATGAAAGTGGTGTTGCAGTTTCGAGTTCATGTTGTAGGGTTGCGTTCTTTGCCTCAAGGTCCATGATTTTCTTTTGCAGACGAACCACTGATGTCCATTTCTTCTCCAGTAAGGTCTCATACTTCTTGGCCGTGGCGTCGTCAAAGGTGTCTGGTAGATTGGATTCTCGTCGGAGGGCCGCAGCACTATCGTTCATGCCAACTGAGAGGAAGTAGGCGATCATAGATTTGTGCCTGGAACAGTCAATAACCGAATCACCCTTCCTGTTCTCGCAACGTACAGTTCTTCTGCTTGTCGAGTAGTGAGAAGTTGGCTCATGTTGAGAGGAATGGGCTTGAAGCCCTCAGAGTCAGATTACACGCTCATGCGATAGCTAGATCGTTTCCTGATGTACCGCTGGTTCTCTAGTAGTTCTGGGAGACGCAGTGTTGGTGCCTCGTCGAGGACTCTTGTGCAATTGAGAGTGGAGTGGAGCAAGGGTGTTTTGAGGATTGACTAGGAGAAGAAGTAGAACTCCCTCAGAAAATGTCAAACAGAGTAGAAAGCACAGCTGTATATCCAGTGACCTTTGTATCCGCGTCGTCGAGGCTTCTGTCGAGGGCGCATGTACGGAATAACGAAGGGGATGGGCACTGATTAACACTGAATTAATTGGTGTTGTCATGCAAAAAGCCAATGTTTATGCTCGTACACTGACACCAACACCCGCCCTAACATATCTCCACCATCCACTTCTTTGCAGATGAACCACCAGCATCTCTTCCAATTCGTGTTTGCGGCCATGAGTGTTGTGTTTGTACGCGCATTCTGATCTTTCGACGTGTTTGGAGACCTTTGGAAGTATTCCGGATTGTTCTGTCCAGCCGTGACTGCGTTGTTTCTGCGCGCGACGACATCACCGACAGCGCCTACCATATGAACGCACAATAACAAAGGTGAGTGCTCGTCCATTTCTGCCCACCATGTAGTGTTACTTTCGCCTGGCTTGCCTGTGCCCTGCGATGTCTACAGATGCGACCTCAGTGCTGATGTTTTCCAACAGCCCGCTTGCGCGTCCCTCTCAAAAGAAACCCTCGGCCAAGTTCCTCTCTATCCGACGCATCTCCTCACCTGCTGCCATGGCCGATCAAGAGGAGGACTTTTCGCAACTTCCGCTGCCAGACAGATTCGCGCACAAGAATTGGAAAGTCCGAAAGGAGGGGTATGAAGCCGCTGCAAAACAGTTCGAACTCACACCAGACGAGTCAGATCCGACCTTCAGGCCGTTCCTACAAGATCCCGGGCTGTGGAAGTCAGCTGCTGGAGACTCCAACGTCGCCGCACAACAAGAAGGTCTGGCTGCGTTATGCGCTTTTCTGAAATATGGAGGCCAACAAGCCGCGGTCAAATCACGCAATTATACCCTACAGTCAATCTATGAGAAAGGCCTATCCTCGACCCGAGCGCAGACGAAAGCGAGCGCACTGGAAGCCTTGTTATTATACGTCGAATTAGACAAGTCAGAACCGGTCATCGAAGAACTGCTCCCAGCGCTCTCGCACAAGCAGCCAAAGGTTATCGCGGCTACCTTGAACGCCGTTACGGCAATTTACCACAATTTTGGTGTCAAGATTGTTGAGCCGAAGCCAGTATTGAAAGCGTTGCCCAAGGTCTTCGGCCATGCTGATAAAAATGTTCGTGCGGAGGCACAAAATCTCACAGTGGAATTATATCGATGGTTGAAAGAGGCGATGAAACCGGTGTTTTGGGGCGAACTGAAGCCTGTCCAGCAACAGGACCTTGAGAAACTCTTCGAGAAGGTGAAAGAAGAGCCGGCGCCCAAACAAGAACGTCTGACAAGATCACAACAAGCTGCACGGGCTTCAGCACCTGCAGCACCTGCTGGCGGTTATGCAGCAGACGAAGATGCAGCAGCTGAAGAAGAGGAAGAAGTTGAAGTGGACGCCTTCGACCTTGCTGAACCAGTCGATGTGCACTCGAAAATACCAGCGAACTTCTATGAACTGGTTGGCTCGACGAAGTGGAAAGAACGCAAAGAAGCTCTTGATGCCCTCTTCAACGATCTGAACACTCCGAGAATCAAAGAAGCACCATTCGATGAACTGGTACGGACGTTTGCGAAGTGTATGAAAGATGCCAACATCGCAGTCGTGACGGTTGCGGCAAATTGTGTAGAGAAATTGGCCCTGGGCCTCAAGAGAGGGTTCGCGAGGTACCGATCTACCATCATGTCGCCGATGATGGAGAGGTTCAAAGAAAAGAAGCAATCTGTTGCAGATGCACTCGGTGCGGCTCTGGATGCAGTCTTTGCTTCTACGTCTCTGTCCGACTGCCTCGAGGAGACCTTGGGTTTTCTGCCGAACAAAAATCCCAATGTCAAGGCCGAAACCATCAAGTTCCTTGTCAGGTGTCTACGAAACACTCGAGATGTGCCGTCCAAAGCAGAGCAGAAACTCATCGCGGACGCAGCAACCAAATTATTGACAGAGTCCACTGAGGCCATCCGATCTGGTGGTGCGGAGATTTTAGGTACACTAATGAAGATCATCGGTGAGCGAGCAATGAATCCATACCTGGACGGACTGGATGATATACGCAAAGTCAAGATCAAGGAATTCTTTGATACTGCTGAGGTCAAAGCGAAAGAAAAGCCAAAAGCGGCTCCTCCACCACCCAAAGCGGTCTCTGCTGCTGGTAAGAAGCCTGCACTTGGTGCGAAGAAACCTGTTGCGAAGAAAACGGCACCGGCACCGGCTCTCTCAGAAGATCCTGCACCTCTCCAACCAAGACCAACAGCTAAAGCTCTTCCAAAGCCCGGAGTTGTGGGACGTCCGGGTTCGGGACAGCCTTCAGCTCTCAAACTTGGTGGACTGAAAAAGCCTGCAGCTGGTCCTTCATCAAGTGGTTATGGAACCCCCAGCCGGCGAGTGATATCTCCACCGATGAGCACAGATGATGAAGAGGTTGCTGCTCCTTCTCCGTCAAAGTTCGGTATGGGTCGTGGTGGACTAGCTGGCCGGCCATTGTCTAGACCTGCGGCAGCTCCCTTGTCACCTCCGATGGCGCCGCCTGTATCAAACGGTCTCTCAGCCATCGAACGTGCAGGGCTGGAAGAACTCCGAGCCGAGAAAGAACGCTTGACAGTACTTAGCGACGGCCTTCGAAGCAGCAATGCCAAGCTCACCGCCGAGATATCAGAATTACAGAACCAGAACGCGCAGCTCATCGAAGACCATACCCGAGATGTGCTACAGATCAAAGCCAAGGAAACGCAACTAGTGAGAGCTCGAGGAGAAATTGATGTTCTCAAGGCCGAGGTCGAAAGCGTGCGGAAAGAGAGCGAACGATACAAGCGAGAAGTGTCGAGATTAGGCCGGGAAAGCATCGGTCGAGAACGGGAAGACGTGATGCGTGGACGGAACGATGACGGCAACGAAGGTGGTGTTATCTATGAAGACGCTACCGTACACAGATATCCTGCGAATGGCAACACGTCAAGACCTACAAGCAGCAATTTGCAAAGAACTGGTAGCACAGCCAGCTCCCAAAGCAGCCGCGCACCGACAAGCAGGCCGAGACCTCAGAGCGGATACACGCTGAGTCCCACTGAGGAGAAGGAGAACGGTGGTCTCAACCCACTTGCAGCTAGACGAAAGATCAGTCCGCCTGTCGCGAATATGGCGAACGGCAGTGGCCAAAGCAGTCCTCAGCGACCGACGTTCGCCAGCAGAGAAGCGAGCGAATCGGGAAGTACTGGGTCAAGGGAACCACGTGCAGAGGAGAATTGGAAGAGAGCCGCTGAGGTAACGAGTCAGCTCAAGGCGAGAATCGAGGCCATGAAGGTAAGCATTCCCAAGCGGTGTGCATATATCCCTGAATACTAACGGACTGTTATGCAGGCACGACAAGGCTTGACTCGACACTGATCACGACATGCCTCTCCTCAAGGGACCACAAGACCGAGTGATGCTTCCGCTTTTGCCTTTTCCAGCGCTTTCTCTTGTACAGCGTTCAGAGTAATACCACGGTTGGCTTACGGCTGAATGCTTCTCACCTGGGACGGGTAGCCTACCTCGAAGGTGAACGGGTTTGCAATCTTATATGGCTTTTTTGATTCGAGATACCACTCTGTTGTATGGTGTTGTTCACGGGGCACAAGGCACAGGGCTTGAGAAGAAGAAAGCCCCGAGTTGTCGGAAGGTAGGCGGCGATGTATATGTACCTTGGAAATGGTGATGGCAATGAACAAATGCTGCACTGTCTGCGATCTATCACTATGGTCAGGACGCCTGCCCGTTTCCGAAAGGCGTCAGGCGTGCGTAGACTTGCTGAACCGGCAGTGAGTGTTTAACAGATGGGTCATCTCAAAAGAATATCTTCGACAGGTTGATGGTTGTGTACTGTATACTGAGTATCCACGGCACCCACACGGTATCCAAGAAGTCAACCAACTTACCCCGAAGTTGGAGGACGAACACTCTAGGTGAGCAGGTGAGCACGCCATCTGGGCACGTGGGCAAGGCTGTCAGGACACGAGCACGAGCACATGCAAGAGCAACACCTTCCCGAGCAGGCTAGTCGCTTACTCCTTTGAGCTCGACTTTCGCTTTTCCATCGTCCAGCATCGAGTTGAGGACCTTTTTTGCCAACCGCGAAATGTTCAGGAATTTTGTGGACTTAGGGGGGGCGAAATTGTGGTTTTCTTGTGAGATTTTGGAGGAAACATAAGGTAAGGATCCATCGCGCGCGCCCGATCAACGGAGCTTGAGCTTGAGCCTCTTCAAAGCAAGGCAAGGCAGCACTGCTGGCCTGCTGTCGTTTGCCGATTTTCCAAAGAAGTGCCTCACGGGCCCTTGATGGTTGTTGGGGACAAGGGAAAACGGAAGTATACCTGACTTGTGCCTAAGGTACCTGAAGTAAAGGTACTTTTGCATAGAATGTCTGCCTCGCCTCGTCCTGGGACCCAGGGCCATGGTTCGTTCGTATCGCTCCAGTTCGTGGGGGATATGCTTGAAAAAACTTGGATGGAAGGAAGGTACCATGATTGTCGGATCTGTTGGGGCTACTGTGATACGTCGTCTTCACAACGTGTCTTACCTATACAAGGCTTGACTTGTTCGCTCGTGGCACTCATTTTTCCCAGGTGTGTTGTAAGAGAAGTCGAGATGCTCTAGGTGTGGGAGTGACGCCACGTTGTTACTTACGCTGGGCATCAAGGACTACACGAGGTGACCTCAGAACATCAATTACTACACCAGGAGATATGAGGACATAAGGGCAAGAACAGGAATAGGAACAGAAGGAACGGCGGGCAACTTGAGTTGCAGTGTTTGGTATCATTTCATTCATTTTGGGCCGACGGAGCGGCTTTCATGCCTCACTGCAGGTAACCTTGCATGCTACCCGTTGGAGCCGAATGTGCTCGGGAGGCTGGCTGCTCACTCCTTGTTGTGGCGGGAGAGTCTTGTACGTCTTGTTGCAATAGCTTGATGCACTCAGCTTTTTTTTGCCAGGCATGATGATGATGCTCCACCAACAGAAGTTCCAGTTCGCCAGCTTTGGTGCCGTCTGAAGACCATCCACACACGCTGGTCGTCCACACCCCGGCTAACCAGGACGATTCTCATCATTCGCAAGAGAGAATGTGTTTAGATCTTGATAGCACTCTCAATAGCCTTCCTCTTCTTCTCCTGCTTGGCAACGGCCTTTGCACCCATAATACCGCCACCCCAGTGTCTTCGGTGCTCCTCGTACTTCTTCGTGTATCCCTCGCTGATGGTGTTGACGAGCTTGCTGAGCTCAGACTTATCCTCGCTCTTGACTTCGGTCAAAGCCAGCACGGCAGCAGTCTTCTTGTGCACGACCGTACCAAGACGAGCCTTACCCTTGATGATGGCATAAGGCACACCCATCTTGCGGCACAGAGCGGGCAGGAAAACCACGAGCTCGATGGGGTCGACGTCGTGAGCGATCAGGACCATGGAGGCCTTCTTCGATTCGATCAATCCGACCACGTGGTTCAAGCCGTATTTCACGGTGTATGGTTTCTGTCGCCCCAAGTGTCAGTCACTAGCTCAACGGTCTCCTGCCCCTTGCGGAGTGTAGACTGAGCGGCGCATACCTTGGAGACATCCTCCTTCTTCTTGCCTTCCTCCACAGCGGTAGCCTCCTGGTGAAGACGCTCCTTCTTCTGGGCCTTGGTCTCAGGTCGGTACTTGTTGAGTAGCTTGAATGTCTCGGCGGCAGTGTTTCGGTCGAGAGTGTTGGAGAACTGGGCAATCGCAGGAGGAACCTTGAGGCGCATGTTCAAGATCTTCTTCTGACGCTGGAGGCGGATGTACTCTGGCCATCTACACAAGCAGAACATGTCAGACACTTTCTCTTTTTTCCACCTCAACTATCCTGCAGGTGGCGGTAGGACTTACTTCACCATACGCGACAAGTTGCGCTTGGGCTGGATATCTTGACCGATGCCATAGTTTCGGGGTCTCTTCTCGAGGAGGGGGTTCTGAGGCACGTCAGCATGGTCAGTACACCCTGGGGCGGATTAAACTCACCTTTGCAGCCTTCTTGGTAGAGCCGGCCTTTCCCTGAGGGAAAGGCGCGGGCGCAGGTTTCTTTCCTTTCGGTGGCTATCATTGAGAAAAAGAAAGATCATCAGCACATCGTGTTCATGTCCATGATCAAGTTCTTTTTGACTCTAAGGAGCTGATCAGAGACGTCTCGTTGTTACGCGCGACGCCCCAGTCATGTTCCAGCCAGGTCATCACCAACTAGGAACAGTGGTTGTCATGCTGAGGTCTCAGTGAAGAGTTCATGCAAGGACCGCAGATTCCATCGCTGGTGGTAGTTCTCTACGCAGTCGAGGTCGCCTTTCACAGCAACGGCTCGATCGCGAAAAACATGGGTGGTTTGAGAGGTCGGAGTCGCTTCTAGCTTACCATTTTGAGTGCGGAAAGGGTGTCGACGGTGATGAAGTGAGAAGCCTTGAGAGTTGTGCGAATAGTCACAAGTCCAATTCGAGTCGGAAAATGTTTGAGTGTGGAAAAGATCTCGAAGCGGAATGGCCGGTCTTGGCGCAACGCTCTTTTGAAGGACTGAGCTCGACGCACTAAAGTGCTGGCACGTGACCAGACATCCGACCGAGAGCCATAGAGTATCTAAGGTAATGCATCGCTACGAGTATGTTGAGGATTGCCAATGTCTACCTCCATCAAGGTTCCTTGTGGTCGTTGTAGAGTAGAAGGGAGCTTGTTCTGATGCATTGTTACTAGCTAACTTATCGATGCCGGATGACCCATAAAGAAGAATCGTGACCCCGAATCCGAAATCTGTACATCCCGTTCTAGAAGTACTATTCCAGCTCAGTTCATGCTGCCACCCTGAGACCATACTGGTGGCCATAATCATTCTCAACTTTTGATAACCCGCTATCCTTGCTAGCCACTTTTCACGCCCCTGTTGCTTCTCTCTAGCAACATGGTTGCCGATAAACGCCAGTACCACACAATAACGCCTCCTAGCGAATGCTCGCCCGAGATTTACCACAAAGACCGTGCCCAGGCATACCCCGAAAACAAATGGCAATCAAGCGAAACCGAAATAGTCAGCACCAAGATTGATCGCTGTCATCAAGTTGTTCTTGAGCGTGTCGAAGTCATCGTAGGCTGGTAGATCAAGCTGGTTGAAGCAAGTATGACTAGTAGGGAGACGGTGTTGGCTTGGATCCCTGCAAACATGTTAGTGGCTGTCTAGACAGAATAAGATTGAGTCGACTCACTTGTGAATACTGAACAAGGTATTTCCTTGCATCCCTTCCAAGTCCTTGAAACCATTCAGGGGGACTTTGCTTGTACCAGTGACGAACTGCAACAACTTCGCACGTTCTTCATTGCTCATGCCTCGAACGATGCGCCAGAACCAGGTGATCTGAGGACTGTTGGCGGTGTAGTTATGGTACTCGGTATGACCACGCCAATCGTCGACATCAATCTCTGGAAGACCAGAGATCAACAGCTCGAGTTCTTGTTCGTCGAAAATGGCAATCAATTCGGCCGGAATAATGTCATGGAAACCTCGAACGAAGCTCTCCAGTTGGGATGAGACCGAGGTTGTCAGACGATAGCGAACTTGGGCATTGACATATTCGCGCTTGTTTTGGTCGGTGACAGGAATGTTTCGTCCGTTGGGAATCAGATCAACCACCTTTTCTTCACCGAATTGTTCTTCGATGACGGAGAAATCCTCAGTGATGACATCGGTTATGTCGTTCTCAAGGATCCAGATCAAGCTCTTGTAGTAGTCGAGGTCCATTGACTCAAGATCCTTAAGATTAGGTTCTTTTCCGAGCAAGCGTTTGTAAACGGCCCTGCTGAAGTGACAATCGAGGACACGACCTTCGTGTAGTGCTTTACCGATGATGCGACCAATGAACTTGAAGTACAGAAGATGCTCGCCGTTGATCCAGCTCAGAGGATTGGGGTGGAAAGTCGTGCGATCAGCTGCGACAGGTTGCCACAAAGCCCAATCAGGATTGAACATGCCTCGAGAAAGAACCTGAAACCACTCTCGCGTGACACCACCAGCATCGACGCCTTCTTCGCCGTTGAATCGAATATTGAGTTTGCCATATTTCATCTCGTCAGCAGTCTTATAATACAAGGCCTTGTACGAGTCCAAGAACACCTGATCACGTCGGACGTTGAGTTGCAATGGGGGTTGGATGTGCCGCTGTTGATGGAGGCGAGAATGGATCTGTTTGGTGAAGTAGGTGCGTTTGTTGTCAAAGTCCAACACCTTGGAATTCTTCACAAGTAGACTGAAACTGCCATTGCCTTGCATCAACTTGGGAGTCTGACGGACAATGTCGTTGAGGATCTTGCGATGCTCTGTCGTGAAATTGAAGAAAAGTTCCTGGATTTCGTCCATGGTCTCTGGGGCCGGACTTCCTGGCAACTGCTCCCGAACTTGTCGAGCAAGCATGGAGTCCTTGAGAGAAGTGTTCTTGCAAACCACCATGAGGGATTCGATGAGAGGCAGAAGAATTGTAGCAAACCCGGTAATGTTGTCTTTATCTTGAACGGTCATCAAGCACTCGCTCAGTTTGTCCCACAGAGGTCTCAAGGCAAGACTGTCGTATGAATTTGCGACGACGCTCTGGGCAACGCTCTTATCTTCTGTCTCTTGGTCTGTCTTGAAGGCAGAGAGATAATCCAAGGCTTGAAGGACCCGCAGCAACTTGACTTGGTCAGACCCACCATGGGAGAATTTCGTAGAAGACACCGCATGTAGATCTGTGATTGACTGGGCTTCTTTCATTTGTGGGAGTAGCTCATCGAGATCGGCGCAAATCGACTGACACAGATGTTCGACATGATTGATCAGCTTTTGGCTGAAGATAACAGCCGTGCCAGGAATGCATGAAAGGCTTGAAAGCGTCTCCAGAGTCGAATGGAAGGTGTCGCTATTACACTCGGGAGCGACGAAAATGCTGACGACAAGCTCCAAGTTGTGCTCTGATATGACAGGTGGCTCGAATGGTTTCTTCGACTTCGCTTCATCGCCATTTGTGTCTTCATTGTCAGCCTTAGCGGCGGCTTCGCCCTGGTCCGATTGCTGAGCTACACCACTTGCGGTTCCGGACTCGTTACTATCAGGAGCTGCGGCTGGGGCGTCTCTGATCTCAACATCTCCTGTTTCTCCGCCTTGTGCTGCTTCGGGCTGTTCTGCCTGGGCTGATGGCTGTTCCGTTTCGCTACCTTCAGCAGCCTTCTGTTCTTCGGATGCCTTCTCTTTGTCTTTACGCAGCAGCACAGCTAATGGTTGAGTTACCGCGGAAAGGAGTTCTGCAAGAGATTGAAGGCAGGACGAGCTCTCCGCAATCAGTTTGCGGTCCAACAGGCCGATCAAGTCGTTGAGGGGATATTTGACAGCTTTGACCTGCTTGGCCTTTTCTTTGCCCTTCTTCGAAGCTTGATTAACATCAACTTCACGCAAGAAAATCGTGCGGGTGTGAACACTGTTCTGGCAGAGCTGTTTCAATGCCGAGAGACACTGTTGCACAACAACCAGAGGTGTGACCTCTTCACTAATGCCACCAGCAGGCTGCATCGAAAGCGTACGCTTCAGAGGTTGCGGAGTCTTTTGTCCAACAGTTGCCTTGGCACGCAAAGATAGATTGGCTAGGCTGCGTTCAACCGCACTCACATCTGTTGATCCTTCCTTGAGAACCACGAGAAGGAGGTTGATGACCTCGAACCGTGTCTGGCGGTTTCCGCAGATATTTCGAAGAATGTGCCATAGGTTGGTCCGCAGAGACCCTTGTTGAGGTATGAACATAAGCCGAAGTAGAGTGGCGACACCAGATTTGTCGGCCATCTGGATGATCTGGCGCTTGCCGTCACGTTGAGCACCATCTTCATTTGTTCGAGCTTCACGGCCGTCGCGCTCTCCCATGTTGGTATACTGGAAAAGGCGCCTAGCATGAGCCCGGCCTTCGGCAGCATGTCTCGGGTCAAGCTGACGAAGGATTTCAGGTGGCTGTTCGGCAAGGATGACACGACGGAAAGCCGGGTCGAGTGTTGCAAGAAACGTGTCGTTGTCCATTTCCTCCGCCTGTGCTACAGCACCAGAGCTTGCGGCTTGTCGACGGGCTGTTTCTCGATCACGTCGGCGTATGGCAATAGCTTCTTGTTGGCGGATTTCCTCACGGATGTCTTCAGGAAGAGCATCGAGGAAGTCTGGATCGAGAACTGTAGATTCATTGCCTTGTTCACGGGCCTGTTCGCGTCGAGTTGCATATTGTTGCATGATCACTTCTTCCCGCAAGTCTTCTGGCAGAGCTTCGAGGTAGTCATTGTCGATGTCGAGCCCAGTAATGTCAAGCTGGCGCCCTCTGATGGTAGTGAAGACGCGAGGTTGCGATTCAGCAGATTCGCCTTCTGCATGTTCCTCACTAGCCTCAGCTTCGTGGCCCTGAACATCTTCCATAGGCTCTGTGTCGCCATCATCGTGTTCTGAGCCACTTTCATCATGACCTCTGGCTACAGTTGCAGCTTCCTCTTCGGCGCGTAAGCGTTCCTGGTCAGCCTTCGCTGCGGCTTCACGCTCCTCTTCTTCTTTCTGCCGGCGTTCTGCTTCCACTCGCAGTCTCTCGACTTCCTCACGTTCAGCCTTTTGCTCCTGCTCCCGCTTGCGACGACGTTCTTTCTCCTCTTGTTGAGCTAGAGGAACCAAAAGCGACATGATCAGGCACTGGACACGCTGGATCTTCTCAACGTAGGTGAGGCCGAAAAGAAGACGGGCTTCTTCTTGCCATCTTGTCATGGTGAGTGCTGGGACGAAATTTCCAGCACGTGAAGAATCCTCGCGGGCATGATGGCGATGGCCAATACCTGACATGGTCGGTTGTAGGACGTGCTGGATTTCTCCAAGAGGTGCATTCATAGCAATCGAGAACCGACCATCAGATGCACGATCACCACGGTGCAGTGCTTGAAGTATGGCGTCGAGCATAGCACCATGGCCGCCTGCTTCGATCCTCGGGCCACCCGGGCGGATGAATGCCGAGACATCGGCGCCGAAAGGAAGGGGACCGGGACCGTTGAACCCAACTGCGTTGCCCATTCCGGGTGCAATGAAGAAGTTTGGCCCCAGCGGCTGAACTCGCGGCTGCCGAGAATGGTCTTGTTGAGGTCTCCTCAATAGAGGGTTTGCTCCATCATCAGCTCCAGATCTACCGTGCTGTGGAAGACGACCTGGGCGTCCCAAAGCCATCAAATCGTCCCGGGTAGCGATACGCCGTCCAATAAAATTGGACAGATGGTTCGGGCTGCGGAAATGTCGAGGGCGGCGTGTGGGTGGGAATTGCTGACCTTCCCAGATGATACGTTCACCGTCATCTCCGCCACCAGCCAAGAAGTGGTCAAAGTCGCCGTAGTCCATTTCGTCATTCTCGTCCATCTCGTCACCGTCCTCGTCATCTTCATCTTCCTCGTCCTCATCGCCAGGTTCTTCATTGTCTGCAGCAGGAACGATGAGATCCGGTGGAATGTGGGCATGGCCAGGTGGTCCATCCATATCAGGATCACCAAGCACACGTAGAAGGTTGCTGAGAACGCCGGGTGCAGGGAGGTTGCCATGACCTTGAAGAGGCATGTCGTCGGCTTCGAAGGTGATCCCTGCGATTTCCTCTTGTCCCTCGCTGATTTCATCTTCGTCGCCCTCGTCCTCGTCTTCCCACTCGCCCTCATTTCCGTGACCATCATCGAGGCTGTCATTGTCATCATCGCCATTAATCTCCCCATGCTCGTCGTCATCGTCTTCTTCGATCATGATGTCTTCGTCTTCGTCGTCTTCATCATCATCGTCCTCGTCCTCGTCGCCATCTTCGTCTGTATCGACGTCCATGTGAGGATCATTGACAACGAATTCGATATCCATGGGCACATCGCCTGGAAGGCCTTCGATCTCACCTTCGGGGCCCAAGCCCTCATCTACTTCCTCATCACTGACGGCTTCGTCGTCATTGGGGCCTGCAACGCCATCATCGTACTCCATCTCGTCATCGTATTCTTCGTCGTACATCTCCTCATCCTCGTCTTCGTCGTCATCTTCGGAATCTGATCCTGACTCTCGGTCACGATCAAGCATACCTAGAGCAGAATTTCTGAAGAGGTCTGGAGTCTCTTCACGCTCCTCGTCGACATCGGAGACGGAAGAGGCGGAAGAAATAACGTCTTCTTCAGTACTCGAACCAACGGAATTGACAAAGTCGGGTTCAGTGAGGCTAAGTTGGGTGGCCAGAGTGGTGAGTTCCTGCAGTGGTCGGAGAATGAATTTGACGACTCTCTTTGATCCCGGGAATGAGAGATCAATCTCGGCAAGCGAGCTCATCAAAACTGCTGTAAGATTCTTTTCGAACATCATCCGTGCCAGGACCTTGTAGGAGGTATTCTGAGATCCAGCAGAACCTTCAGGCACAGCTGGTTTTGTCAGGAGTCGATTGAACATATCTGCCAGACAGAGGAGCTTGCTATATTTCATCTGCAGGGGCTCGCCTGAGGAGATGGCGTCCTTGTAGGATCTAATGGCATGCTCGAGAACAAATCGCCGCACATATTGTAAATCTGGTTCATTGTTCACATCATCAACCTGTGGTTGCGTGGAAAAGCGTTGCGGTGCTCCCGTCACTCCCGATTCGCCAGTCTTGGAGCATAGCGCAACAATGACCCTGATGGCCCAATCACTGGTGAGTAGTTTCTTCCTGAACAACAGCGAGTCCTCTTTGTCGACATGACCGGAGGGGATAAGGCCGTCCAAGAAATAGTTGAGGAGGTTTGCTCGAGGTTTGGAAGGCGTCGCCGCCTTTGGATCCGCTTTCTGATTGAAGGTGATGAGTTCAACTTTCGTACGGTTGTAGGAATGCAGAAGCTCGGTCAGGGAATACATCAGAAAACATCGATAGGAGAAAATCGGGTGCTCCTCGGGCTTGAACTTCGCCTTTTCAGATTTTGATCCAGCTAGTAGGACAACCGGTGCCGGACCATCCGATGTTTCTGGCTGGGAAGCCTGCTCCGGAGTCGGCTCCGCTTTCGTTGCTGTTTCAGGGGCAGCTTCCTTGTCTTCAACATTTCTGTATGTTACAATCTCCGAAAGAATGAAGTGAACAACTCCATCTGGGTGCTCGACCACAGGAGGTTTGGTCTCTGGGGCCTTGCTCCTGTTCTGCGCCTCGGGCGATTCGTTGGGTGCCTCAACAGTCGCTGTAGGTTGCATAGAGACATCCTCGGTCTCACTCGAAGATTCGCCTTCCTGATCTTTCTGCTCCTCGCCTGACTTGGCATCCGCATTCTCTCTGAGCGCAAGACCGACAGCGCCACCTCCATGGGGCTGCCATGAGGATAGTTTGACCATTTCATTTGTGACTTGGACGAACAAATCTGGGGAGCGCAGAACGAGATGGTGAAGGTCTCGAACATAAGTCGTAGTATCGGTTTGGTTTCTTGCGGTTCGAGAATTGAACAGCGCCCTAATTTCACTCCGGATGATTTGCTTCAAGGTATCATCGTCTTCCACAATATGCCGCAAGACAATCATGAAAGAACTTTGAAGTCGGTGACCAACGGCATTGGCAAGTTGCTTGATCATCAGGAACAGTCTTTGAAGGTTTCGCTTTTCGGCAAGCCGAGTAGCAATTTCGCGAGATCTTGTCAGAATGACCAGCACACGGGTTATCGCCAGACCCATTGCCTTATCTTTCCCGACACGTGGAAGTATGCTCACAAGGATCTCGAACAGCTCTAGCTTCGCATCTAGTTCGAGCACAGTGACGGGAGTAAGCTCTGCTTTGCTGCTGGAGTCGAGGTCGCCGGGAGGATCCCACTTGACCTCGGCAGGCTCGCAATCTCTCGAAAGCATTTTCTCGACAATTAACAAGACTGGCGCGACCCAGGGGTAAGAGTCCTCAGCAGACTGCCCATTCGACGCTGGTAGTCGCAGATACGACAAGAGACCCTCAAACTGTTCCTGGAAGATGCTAAGTGTCTCTTCGAAAACCTCGTTTTCTTGAATGAGCAAGGCGACAAGGTGAGCAGCAGCAGCTATCTTCTTCCCACGGACCTCGTTGATGTCTTCTCCGACTTCCATCGATAGGAGCGCGCCGAACAGTGCCTCAATTGTTATCCTCCAGTAAACCTTGGCGTGTTCGGACCGCATATCCTTATAGGTACTGATGATCAAGTCCGACAACTCAAAAGTCAAGTCTGGGTGATTGCTGAGGATATTGTTGCAACGATCAGCGAGGTCTTCCCTAATCTCCGATCTGATTTCAGTAAGTGTCTCTACCGAGTAGGGTGCGGTGTCCGCGCGATCAGGGGTCTCGGCTTGAGCCTCTTCGACATTCAGTATATTGCTAATGTTCATGGCAGACGACCCCGTCGGTGCGTGACCACCTGGATGTGTAGAAGCGGACGAGATCTGAGGCTCAGAACTCACAACGTCCTCCATGTCGTTGGGGTCGGACGCATTATTCGTCACCTCCGCAAGAGTCGCCCCAACAAGCCCGGTAGAAGGAGAGCCCACCAATGCAGCGGCCAATTGGTGAAGATTCGACGGATGGCTCGTGACGCCTGGAGTATCGCGGGCGGTCGCAGAAAGGTCAATGTCCTCATTCGGTATTGGTAGTCTTCTGCGCCAGGGATTCGACTTGAAAGCTTTGCAGTAGTCTTCTGCCGAGGTGAGCGTGTTGTTTGGTTGATTGTTGGCGCGATACAGTGCTTCTCGAGCAAGATCTTCGTCATAACCTTTATCCTTGAGAATGCCGACTTTGTGAGAATCAATGACAAATTTTCTGGGCGAAAATGGTGCCAAAACAGGAACATTGACATCCTTCTGAAATGCTTCGCTCTCATGATCGCCCAACAGAACATGTTTCAGAATAGAGATCAATTTTTGAACCACATCTCTCGAGGCTTGATCCGCGTAGTCACTGTCCCAGATCAACCGGGTTAATGGCAGAGCCTCCATGCGTAGATTGACCAGGACCTGGGCGGGAATGAACCAGATCTGCTTGGTAGGATCCGTAACCTTCATGGCGGTTGACTGAGCCGACTCCATAATGCTTTTCGAGTTGGTGAATTCGTCCAGGATATCAAGGCAGATCTTGAGACCGGTGTTGGCTGCGAACATCGAATGATCCACCTTGCACGACTTCAACTGGTCAAAGAAATCTGTTCCAATCGAGGTCAAGCTTTTGATACCCCCAGCCTCGCGGAAGCACTCGATGACGAAGCTTTGTCTAGCTACAGAAGGCATCGGCACTGAAGTCGAATGGTTGTCGTCATAGAAACTGCGGCGGACACTGTCTAGTGCGACCACAAGATAACCAAATCGAGACACGGTATTCTTTTCAGAAGCCATGGGACCGAGGAAATATGGCTGCAGCTGAGTCAGGTAAGCCGAGGCAAGTGCCTTTGCTACCAAAGCAGTCTTCTGGCGGGAGAAGGTGTCAGGTCGTCGCCGGCCAGTGATGCCACGTCCCAAGCGACACAAAAATTCTGTAATGGCCGCTGGGGTTTCGACGAGAAGATACCGAAGAGTCTGTAAATTCTTAAAAGCCGGCGTCTCCTTGTCTTGAGCCAATTTTGAGCTTTCGGCAGCTTCATTTACATTGTTCTCCGATGTGCTAGAAGTTGAGTCGTCGTGGGGCAGTGTGCCGTTCCCACGGACGCTCAGGATCTTATCCACTTCGTCGTCGCCTGTAGAGAAATGCTCGGGTCGAGTCTCCAAAGCCCAGCCTTCAGGCAAGTCAATTTGGATGGCGATATCCTCCCGGTAGCAAGCAGCAGAAATGCCGCCCATCATCTTTACAATATCAGCAAGGATATCCGCAAGGTTGACCTGAGTGAAGAGCATATTCTGAGGAGACCTCGTGTTGTACATAGGAGAATTGAAAACCTCAGAGAATACTTGAGCCAGGCTAAAGACAGCCATCAGAGCTTTCACTGTTCTTGTACCAGTTGCTACAACACCTGAGTATTCAGAACTGGATCCGGCCAAAGCTGCGTCAAGCGCGGCAATTGGGTTGACCAGCGTACCGAAGTAGCTTGACCAATCTTTTGGTTGACACTGGCTGAAGTGTTTCAACTCAGCGCAAGCGAATTGTGTACGATCTGACAATGTAGGCAAGACGATGGAAGGCTTGCACTCTGCCATCATGTGAATGGCCGCGGCCAATTCCTGGAACATACCCGTCGTCCTATCGAAAGGGTCGTTCGAAACTGGCAAGCTTGGTAGCGTTACGAAGTCCAAAACCAAATCGCAACCTCCGTGCTCAACAAAGCCGTTGCAAAGATTCTGATTCTCGAAGAATGTAACCAAGAACGCAATGGCCGGTCTGGCATAATCGTTTGCTCTGAGGCCGTGATTGTCTTCGTCGCGAGGGGCTCCAGACGCAACGCTCGGTGGCAACATCGGGTCTTTGAGGCTCAATCTGTCACCATTGGGAAGCTCGAGCACCTTAGGGGGTGGAGAGTTCCCCGAATCCATTGATGGTGGCGGTACGACTTCGAAAGAAAGGATGTCTCCTAGACCAGAGGGCCCAGGTCCAACCTCAGGACCGAGCCATAACTTAGGTCCAGCACCAAAGTCGACAGCGAGCGATCTGCTGATGTGACGGACACGAGACAGCATGACAATGACAGCGCTTAAAACTGCATTCCGCATGTTTGGATGATGTCGGACAAGTTCATCGAAAGTCGACCCAAGGAGCGAATAGACAGTTCCATCCCCCAAGATCTTGGCATGTGCCGGCGACTCAAAGAGCTCAAAGAATTTCTCTAGAGCGCCAGATGCCTTGAAATAATCGAAACCAGCACTTGTCAGGCATATGGCGCCAAAGATCTGGGATACATTGATGATTGCGTCCTGCACCGGCGGGATACCCTTCGGACGATTCTCGGGTTCCGACGACACCGATCTTGGATGCTGCGTATTTGTAGGCTTCTCACCTGCAGTTACAGTTTCCAACAAGCTCTGTATGATTCCTGCTTCTGAAATGACAGTGTAGCTGGTTGGTTCATTGTGGAGGTATCCACAGATGGCTTTGACAACTTCGCTCCAGGTGTGTGCACCGAATGCGGCCAAATGATCGATAACGACACGGAAGGCACGGAGCAAAGCTTGAGAGTCGACTAGATTTCTCAGGACTCGATCTGCCTGGGTACCTTGATGGGTACTAATGTCGTTGATCATGTCGACAACTGATCTGATGATCTGCTGATGCATGTATGGAATCTCATAGTCTGTTGCACGAGTCTTGTACTGCACCGGAATTCCCTCACCAGCCTGAAGCATAGTCCACGCGCTATCCACCAACTTGCCGAGAAGGTTACTAATATTCTCGAAGGCGTTGCTTGCTAGGAGAGTCGTCAGGCCATCCTTAAAATGGTGAAAGAACATCTTGATGAAATCGAGCATCCGCAAGTGGACACGGAGAGCTTTGCCAGTCGTGACATCGAATCCAGACAAGTATGTGGTGATAAAGCCGGGAGCTATGACAGCCTCGCTAGAACGGCCGTGGTGACCGGTCACTTCGATCAGAGTTCGCGGCATAGAAAAGATCGCCTCTCGCCAATCGTCTCCGACAGGCGTGTCTGTACTGTCATTGTCCTTAGCAATGTCATTCAAACCTTTCATAATCAACCGAGATAGAAGGCCTTGAGAAGAGCCAGCTCCTAAGGCGGCATTGATGTCTGAACCAAATGTCTTGAAATGAGCCAGCTGGGCCATTGTTTCCATAGCGAGGGTTTGTAGGTACAGAGAAACGGACGAGTGACCCTTCTTCGTGTCGTGAACTAGAGTGACGAGTTGCTGAACTAATTCGTAAGTTTTCACTCCATGCTCGATAGGAAGGATCTTCCGAGAGAACTCGGCCTCAACCAATACGTTCGCCAGACTCATGATTGCGAGGAGCCGAATGGCGAGCAATTCCTTTCGAGTCTTGGGTGAGGTCATCAAGCCATAGGCGACACGAAGTTGGTGTAGCAGCTCGTATTGCACCTTCGGTGGCATGTCCTCGGGTTGGTTACGCAGTATGGACTCAATCGAAGTACTTGCTAATTCTGTAGGCGAGAGCTCGACATGTTTCATTGTGTCCTCTGATTCGTGTTGGATAGCGCTCTGGTGACTAGCATTTCCATTGGGCGAACCGCTGGTGTCAATTCTGCTAAGTGCTGACGATTGTCTGACCGGGGTGGGAGTTGGAGGAGTCTCCGAGATCTGGGAGGGTTCTTCGCTCGTAGATGTCTGCTGCTCAGAGCTGTGGGATGACCAGGAGACTTTGACGTGCGCCCATGCTTGCCAATCCCGCTCAGGCGCAGGTGTTGCTTTGCCGCCGTCCTTGTGATTGGATGTGTCCTTGCAGAGAGAACGAAAGTCATTCGGGTTGACGGTCGAAGAGCCTCGTCTGGCTTTGGGACCATGTGGAGCCTTCTCTTTTGACTTTGTGGTCTTCACTGGGGATAATGTTCCACGTTTGCTGGATGACATCTGTTGTCCAAGAGGAGCCGCAAGTTTCTGCAAGCGTTCATGGTCAAAGTCATAGAACTTGTTCGACATCGGATTTGTGGCAATTGACCGATCTGCGAATCGCTGTGCCAGGTAGAAGGTGATGCGCAGAGTGGTGTGCAGTAGCGAGAGAGACGTGGTGTTCAATAGATCGTTCAACCGATCGGTGCTGTTGTAGACAGCTCGGTTGGCACATTTTTCCACCAGCAATTTTGAAAAGACAAGAATGGCCTCGACCAGCTCTCTGTCACCTTCTGGACCAAAACCAAGCTCTTTCAGTCTCTTTTCATCGACACCGGGGCTTCCCTCAAGGAGCAGTGATGTGCCGAACGGGATTGTCTGCGGGCCTTTATCCAGACCATATTTTGCATTGAAGGATTCCAGGATAGTGTCGAAGCGATCGAGAGGTTCGATCCAGTTGTTCAGATCGCCACGAGGGTAAGGCCATCTCTGCGACCATCCGCTGAAGAGTGCGGGTAATTCTGCGAGTGGAACGGTGGAAACTTGCTTGACGAGATCTGATACAGCAGGCGACTGTCACGGGAAGGTCAGCGAGATGCCTGCATGGACTTCAAGTGACTTACCAGAGACACCTTATGCTTCTCCTGTGCCTTTCTCGTTACCCTTCCCATCTTCGCTAACCGCCGCAATGTTGCAGCATACGCCGCATCAGAGGAGGGCAGCCTTATTCAGCGTCGAAATCCCACCAGTGTGTGACCAGGTTTTGAAGGTGTTGAACTTGAGAATTTGCCTCGGAAATCCGAAAATGTGAAGCTGTCAGGACGGTCACGGACCGTACAAGATACTCTTTTGATAAATTCGCGGTAGAAGAGCTGAGTAAGGTCCCAAGGCACCCAGAAGGTAGTGGGCAAGTGGTGTTGAAAGATCGACTGTCCTGGAACTCCTTGCTTTTCGAAGGGTATCGGTATTAGTACTGCAGATCAAGTAGTTTACAAGAGCAGTGAGAAGAAAGTCAAGGAGAAAAGGACAAGTTGTTGCTCGTGGAAGTGAGAGGTTGATTAATTTGGTGATCTAGTGAAGAGGATGGATGAAGGAAGCGCATGCAAGCAATGTGGAGTCGGGTTCAGTTTACGGCGCGTTTTTAAAGATATGACGTCCATCATCAGCCTTTCGTTGACGCTGCTTCAGGCGGCAACTGTTGCCTCGTCTCTTCACATCTACATTACCTAGTACCATTCGTTCACTCGGTCTTACTCGGATCCCAGGATAAAAGGTGCCTTGCACTGCTTTCTCCTGGATCTTAAAAATGATTAAGGATACAGTATCCATCACCGCTATCCAATGTATTCTCCCCAGTGAGCCCTGGTTTCAATATACCCAACCTCATTTCTAGGTGTCTCAGTCGGCTCCTCAGCCGGCAGCTTCTGGCCCTTTGGTCAAAGCAGATTACCCATGGAAGACTTTTGCTGTCTCCTTTAAGCTAAAGAAGGGTCGTTGACCTTGGCGGATCCAAGGCTGACGGCAATCAGACCACTTCTGCCCTTCTAAGTCAATCCTCGTAGGTGTCCTACCTATTCTTGCCACTTGACCTTCATAGAAACTGGACGCGAAGAAGTCGTACTCTCTTCCTCGTTCAGGTAGGTTATCATATGGCCCTGCGTCACACGTCGGAGCGTGCCAGTTGGCCCAACTGCTCGGCTCAATCCTTTGAGTTGACCCAGGACCTGGAGGATTGCACAACAGGCCGAATCGCTCAACAGACGACACAGCGCGATGTCGCCTCCAGAATAAATCGGCAAATCGTCCTTTTGTTCCTATAAACATTATTAGCTGATACAATTGGAGCATTTGTCCAAACTTACCATGACACAAATGACATGCTGGCCGGGAGAGATTTCAACTTGACGTCCTCCATCGTCGACGGTGACCGATGATAAGGCTTCTCTTGTATAAGTCAAGTGTGAGATGTTGCTCCTCATCTGATGCAGAAATTGTTTCAGCTTGTCTTCAGAAGCAGTATTTGCAAGATCTGCCATCTCTTGGATTTGTCGAAGCAGCCCTTGCCCTTGGCCGAGAAGATAGTCAAGGCTCTCGGCGAAGACTCGAGACTGATTGACATAGACTGTGGCCGCTAGCGGAATGATCTCATCCCACACAATCTGCTCATATGGCAGTCCACTCTGAACGCATGCCTGCGCAGCGTTTGTCATATAATTTTGAAGCTTGTCGTTCGGTTGTGGATGACCGGGTTTGAATTTTTTGAACTGGGTTTGAACGGATTCTGCAAGTTGCTGGACCGCCTTCTGCCGCTCTGCTGTAAGGGCAAATTTACGGGCTGGGCCTTGCGCGGTGTTGCAACAAGTGTGTACAGTAGACAGCAAAGATCCAATCCCATCAACTGGCAAGTGGAAGAGGTTCGAAACAAACTGTGCGTGGGCTACGTTAAAGACATCGTCCACCATATCCACTTGTGAACTCCCAGCAAGCTCGTAATGCTCGCTATTGACAAGGTTGGTCACAGCCTCCTTGTAGAACGCTGTTGTGGCTGTTGACAGTCCTTCGGTCTCTGGAAGCTTTAGGGCCAACATGCCCGATTTCTTGGAGATCCAGCCGTCAGGAGGGCCGGGCATAAAGCTATCTGGGCGCCATAGGGACCGGAAGCCATTGACATCATTGACCACTGTCTTGCAGGCATCTAGAGATGTCAGAATCACATCTGGTGCTCGTTCGCTGGGCTTTTCAAAGTTGTAAAGATGTGCTTTCTTAAGGCCATTCAAGATGACTCTGTTCTCTTCGGGAATCACCAGTGGATAGTGTGCGTAGATTGAATCCTGTCTGTAGCTGTTGGGCAAGGCGGTCAGGACCAGCTTGTACAAAACACAGCCGTAGTTGACTTGAGCATCAGAGTCAGCTGCGTGGAAACCCCAGTTAGTCAAATTGGCAGGCGTGTAATCGACCGTATAGAACCTGTCACCTCTGACGAGAGCAACCGCATCTGAAAGGATCGCGCGTGAGGTGGTAAAATTGGTGCACAGTCCGCTTCCAGGTTTTTTGGGTTCTTTGGCCGCCTCGATGATGACACCAGGATATATTTCGACGTTGTCAGGGTGTCCGTAGAGGTGTCGTAATTGCTCTGCAATCAACGGGTCGGGATTGATCTCTTCAAACTTCTCATACGGTTTCAACTTGAAATACTCACGAAATTCATTCAGACTTGCCAGGTTCCAGGAACGGCTCTGTATGATTCCGAGAATCTCGACATTCTTGAGGACGTCAGGTACATGGGCAGCACCATATCTTCCTGCCACGTCTGACACTGAAGCAGTCCAGATCGCAGCTAAATCGCTGTCGGGATACTTACCATCTGGCAGTCGCTTGAGATCAGCGAAAGGGCGCTCCATGGGATCTTTACTCAAAGTTTGTGCCCACCCGTTAAGCGCTGAGAGGAAGACGCCCATATTGGTGGAGTCTTGGTTGCCGAAGATTTTGTGGTAGATTTGTTTGGTCCATTCCTCGTCCCGCTGTGAAACGCACGAGTGCCAGCGATATACGAGATTGAACTCGGCGGAAACCGAGTTTCCAGTCGCCTCAAGTATCTTGTGCCCAAATATGGCCTTGCCCTCCTCGGATCGAGGATCAAGATTCCAGGCACTGTCGACTCGGTTGAGGTTTAGAATAGTTCTCACGTAGTCCTTCAACACGATGTTGATATATAACCCAGTCGTGATGAGCCTCGCTGTCTGGAATAGAGCTTCATCGTAGTCCTTTTCCGGATCTGCGCCCTCTTTCCTAGGTCCACGTGGATTCAAGACCCGTGAAAAGCGGCCGCCTTCGTCGATGAGAGCAAGGTTCTCGGCAACATGATTGTGAAATCGATTGAACATGATGAGAAGGACGCCTACACCTGGAGGGAAACCGAGAATGCGGATATCAAAGAAACAGTCTGGCTTCAGCTTGCCATCGCGCATTGTCCGAACAGACTGTTGCTGAGCATCAGAACTACCGTAGAGCGGTGCCAGATCCAGGTAAGAATCGACCTCGGAGATGTTGTAGTCGTCGTGACTGGTGTGGAAGATGTCGTGGATGATGATACTGGCAACGTAGAACAGCACACTGGAGATCTTGTTCGGGTGAGGCTCGAATTTCTTGCGCGCCAGAATGCTATCAAAGATGACACCAGGGTCTGGACGAGCAACAGGTCGCAACGACCGTGGACGGACCGTTCGAGCGTAAGGCTGACCCGCTGCTCCAAGATGAGGCCATAATATGTTATTTCCAGACCCGTCAGCATTGCGAAAAACGAAGTCGTTGCCGAGGTAAGACTGAGGGGGGTGCTGTAGATCAGTCCATAGTTGATTGAGAAAGGTGTTCGTGAGTGTGGCACTTGTTCTGCTGGTGACAGGAAGGTCTGCAGCCAACTGAATAATGCGTTCCATAAGATAGGTTTTGTCATCGATGGGCTCTCCTTCGACACCAACAAGAGCAACATCTTTAATGGTCTCCAGGTTCTTGATATTGAAAGCTTTCAGGACATTCAAGACCTGGTTCGACCACTTGGTCTCGTCGGTTGTTGATGCTGAGCTGCTCGAGTCACTGGAGCCTTGCTGCTCATTTTCGTCGTGCTTCAAAACAGCCGTTGCTTGTTTCTTAGACTTGATAGTAGCTTTCTCTGTACGGGACTCGGGATCTTCAGGGATGCACAGCATACCCTTCAGCCTCGATAACGGGGACGACATTCTGGTCGTTGTGAAATTTACCCCTGAATGGCAAGTAGGTCCGGAAATAGATCGGTAAGGACGAGAACTCTAGGTTGTCGCAGAAGGATACGGTTTAATACAGCTATGGCCGACAACGCCGTTGGTCGCAAGCGCTGCTCGAAGGGGATGAAGAACAATTGAAAGCGGTGCAGGTTAAGAGCAAGTCGTCAAGCAGAAAAAGCCCGGCGACCAACATGAATATTTACCTGATCAATCAGATGTTCCAGCCAGCCCCCTTCGCAGCTGAGGTCTGGGGGAAAGCGCCATCAGCGCTACCAAATAGTGCCTACCTCAGCTGAAAGCCTCTGGAGAAGGCGCACCCCACAGACAGTCGCTTCTGAAAGATTTAGTGATGGTCAGCACTCGATGTCCAGCATGCTCTGCAGTATCACATGAGCATACTGTACCAGTCAGGTCGACAAGTAGTGAAAGAATACCTACCTGTATTGGTGCATCATAAAGCTTTTGTCGAGCTGCGAAGCTTCGAGGTCTTCCCGGGGACGGCTCCTCCCGCACTTGAGCCGGAAGCGCCCAGAGGGGGAGAGATGACAAGGGCTCGAGGGTAACCGAGTAACG
Source organism: Vermiconidia calcicola (assembly GCA_035928285.1). Taxonomy (NCBI): domain Eukaryota; kingdom Fungi; phylum Ascomycota; class Dothideomycetes; order Mycosphaerellales; family Extremaceae; genus Vermiconidia; species Vermiconidia calcicola. The sequence goes on from JAXLQG010000009.1 coordinate 967,080, forward strand.
TCACGGGCTGTCAGCAGCCTCAACAAATGTTTTCGATTCGGCTGACGATTTTGCATATTCATCCACAGCGAGCTCGACTCACAACTGATTTTTGTCGTATATTACTCTTGGCTTCTTCCTGAACATCTGGGCAATCTTCAGCTTCTTCCTCCTTCTGTCATCATGGCGTCGAAGCCGGTCACTTTGCAGGTGCGCCCTCGTGGTAGGCTTCCCATAGACAGCGTCAATTTCAGTGCTAACAATTTCCCAGGAAAACCGATCAAGTCACTACCCGAGACTCTCGAATTGGGCCCCAATGCCACCGCTGCCGAGCTTTACTCTGAACTTGCACAGCGAAGCAATTTTCCCATCTATCAATTGCGTGTCACCAAAGGTTCCGACGGCAGTGTAGTTCCTAATGCAAACGACACAACAGTCCATGACACTGGCTTGCGAGATCAAAGCACGATATTCGTAAAAGACTTGGGAACACAAATTGGATGGCGAACAGTCTTCATCATCGAGTACCTTGGACCGATCATAATACATCCTCTGTGGCTAGCCCTTCGACCATACATCTACCGCTCGGCGCCTAAGAATGCATCTCGAGTACAGACATTATTATGCTGGCTCGTTTGCCTGCATTTTGTCAAGCGAGAACTGGAGACGCTGTTTGTTCATCGATTCTCGGCTGCCACTATGCCCTTCAGGAACGTCTTCAGGAACAGTTTCCACTACTGGGCTCTTTCCGGAGCCCTGATCGCAGCCTTCATTTACTCCCCATCATCTAGTGCTGCACATGATCCGAATCCTCTGTTCTTGTTACCAGGGCTACTCCTCTTTGCCATCGGAGAGCTTGGAAATCTTCAGTCCCATCTGACTCTAATGGGACTTCGGAGCTCGGGAGGATCGGAACGTGGAATACCCCAGGGTCCTTTCTTCAGCCTCGTCACCTGTCCAAACTACCTTTTCGAGGCCATCTCATGGATTGGCTTCTATCTTGTCAGCGGTCTGAGCTGGGGTGTTCTGATTTTCACCCTTGTCAGTGTGGCCCAGATGGCGCAATGGGCTAAAAAGAAGGAGCGCAGGTATCGCAAAGAATTCGGCGACAAGTACAAGAGAAAGCGATACACTATGTTGCCGGGCATTTGGTAGAGGGGGACGGTCTGGCTAGCGGGAGGTCGATTTTATCCTGGACAAGACTAGACCTGAAGTATTGTCGGGTCTCGATGAAGCAACACATGTCGCACTTTCTTTGCGTTAATAGATAGAGTCCAGGTGCTGATCCTAGCCGTCAGCGATCATTTAGAGCTGATGTCAAAATACATGATAATGCGTCGTCAACAACTACTGTATGAGCTTTCTACGGACGGTTGTGCTAGGTTGAAAACCTAGCTTTCTCTTCGAATGCTTCTCACCAAGGCCGGTGTCGTGGCTTGGGACTTGCATGCCGGACGGTGACACCTTTTTCGGAGAACTCGCCCAAATTGTAAACATCTCAAATCTGCTCGCAGGCTTCATAAATTTCAACAAGTGCACGTTCTTCGACCAATTGCTGGTTCGGAGCTTGTGAAGAGATGCATGCCTTGCATACACCCTGAACAACCTGCTCCTTGAGCTGCTCGAAATGCACTTCGCACTGCCACCACGCAAGACCTCACAACCTCCTCCTTATGCGCGCGCCAATGCAAGTGCATCCGCCGCGCTCAGGCGACGAAAGCAGCTGCAACTTCTAGGCTATGTTGTGCTTGGACTCCTGACGTTCTATTTGGCCCTGAGGTACATATTCTCCATCTGGGGTGAAGATGCGGAAGACGGACCAGGTGCGATCGAAGGGCACCAGGATATCGTCCTCCTCACAGTCTTCAACAATAAGACGATGAGCGAGGACTACATGGGAATGGTGACGGCGAACCGGGAAGACTATGCTGCTCGTCATGGTAGGTGTGATACTATCGACAGACAGGCAGGAAGCTAAGATCAGCAGGATACAAAAATTTCTACACCAACATATCTGCCTACAGCGATCTTGTTGACCCTGCCCCTTCGTCGTGGACAGTCGTACCAGCCCTCCGACATGCTTCGACAGAACACCGGTCAAGTACCTGGTTCTGGCTGCTGTCCGCCGACGCCTTCATTACGAATCCTTCGTTGTCGCTCGAATCGCATATCCTCCAACCCCTGGAATCTTTAATGCAGAAAGACATACCCGTTGTACCACCGGATTCAGTCATACACACCTTTTCCCACCTGAAGCCCTCCCGGACGCACCTTGTCCTTTCTCAAGACATGGACAACCTCGCTCACACATCCTTGCTCCTCCGCAATACCCCTTTCACTCCAGCAACTCCGGACAATTGGGCGCATTATTTCCTAGACGCCTGGTTCGATCCCTTATACCGAGCATACTTATTCCAGAAAGCAGAAAACCATGCCTTGGAGCACATTGTTCAGTGGCATCCTACAATTCTAGCAAAGCTCGTGCTGATTGAGCAACGGCGCATCAATTCGTACAACTATGCAACCCCACCGATCCGTGATGGCGATGGCAACCTTCGGACACATGATAGTATGTGGCAAGACGGAGATTTCGTTGTCAACTTGAAAGGCTGCAGAGAAAGTGACAAACGAAATTGTGAAGAAGAGATGGGACACTACTTTGCAATGTGGGAGAAACAAGTCGAAAAACTAGGAGGAAAGAGATCAGACCATAATATTGTACCTGCAAAGCCCATGCAGCAGCCTGAAGAGACAAAGGAGAAAGTTGATGTCGCCACTTGAGTATATCCGCCGAACGAGCGAAGGAATGAATGATGGTAATACAGAACAGTTTCAACGCTCGCAGAGAAGACATTTCATACCAGGCAACATGTTCAGAGCCAGAGCCACTAAATGACTGCTGGGAGTACCTTTCAAGGGTTAGCATGGCGATCCCAGATTCGGTTTCTTTTGCGTGCTAACAGAGTCAGGGTGCGGTTGATCGTGCACAACATATTTTTTCGGTCTTGAAGTAGGCTTGATGAGAGGTCAATGTCCTCAATATGATTCCGTTTTCCAAGTGACTTCCTGAAGTTTGCTTTCAAGAAAACTGCTGTACAAATCGCTGCTTTATCGAAGTTCTTCGAGACGACATGCAGATACAGGGTGAGTTTCAAGCAAGATCGCCCCTTTCGGCACGCATCTTGTCATATCTCAGTACTGCTCCTAGCAGGACTTGTGCGCCAATGGCACTAAACAGCCGTCAGCAAGGACATATCGCATTAGACGGAAGCACTTACCAATCTTCAGGACTGCAATACTCTTGGGGGTTGTGGCTAATTCCGTCCTTTGTCGGCGTAAAGATCATACTTGTCGGACAGCGGCGGTTCGTATAGCAGCTGTCATGGCCAGCGCCACTGATCATATATCTCCAAAGCTGTCCATCATCTGCCGTCATGGGCAAGTCTTGGACAATCTCCTTGGCGCTGGCCTCGACAGCGGCAATACAGTCAGGATGGAAGTCTACCGCGGGACTGTCGACCAACTCCTTCCACTCGACTTTACAGCCCTTCTCACTCTCCTTCTCTGCGATCCTGGAAAAGGCGGCTCGGCATGCCTTCTCGATCTCGACGAGCTTATCATCTTGCGTGTGCCGAACATCGAGGGTGAAGGTCACCGTGTGAGCCATGGTATTGATCGAACCAGGCTGGCCATTCACGATGCCCGTTGTCGCGAGACCACCAGCCTCTTTGGCAATCTTATTCGATTCGACAATCAGTTTTGCTGCACAGAGCATTGAATCCATTCGAGCGTGGAACGGTGTGGTTCCGGCATGAGTGTCCCGTCCTTTCACCGTGATTTCGAACCATTTGAATGCTTGCACTCCTTCACGTTGTCAGTAGATGATTGGCAAGAAACTGCCGCCAACAGACCTTTGACAACGCCAACTCTCCGCTTCTCAATTTCAAGACTAGGGCCCTGCTCGATATGCACTTCAAAGTGGCACGCCATGGGAAAAGCTTTGTACGACGCGGGCTGTTCACCCAGATACCCGATCCTCTCGAGCTCTTGTTTCATCGTCCGTTTCTCTCCATCCTCTCCCGATGGTGAGACCTCGGCCAGATTCCACGCCGTCTCCAATGGTACGGCTTCAGCCCAGACACCTGATGCTACAGCCATCATTGGGAATCTAGCGCCTTCTTCGTTGGTCCAGTTCACGACACCGATACTCCCCTCGGTTTCGACGTTGTTCTCGTGCAGGACCTTAAGAACTTCGAGACCAGAATTGACGCCTAGAATTCCGTCGTAACGTCCACCTGTAGGTTGAGTGTCGAGATGCGAACCCATCATGATCGGTGGTGCTGTCGAATTCTTGCCCGGCCGCACAGCGAAAAGGTTGCCCATCTGGTCAACGCTGGTTTTGCAATTCAACTTCTCGGCGGTCGAGATGAACCAGTCACGGACTTGTTTGTCCGCGTCGTTCAAGCTGAGTCGAGCCATGCCTGTCTCAGTGGGATGGCTGCAGGTCATTAGCGAGTGCTGGGAAAATGCCAGGATGCAAGACGTACTCTCCATATCGATGCGCTGCGCCATATTTGCAGCCGGTGTGGATAGCGTCCATCAGCCGTGACTGATTGACCTTGAGTGAGGAGATATCATGGTATGAGTGTGTGCCATTGACACCATTCACCCCGTTTGCGGACATTATTCTGGCACGGCTTGCCTTGCTCCTACTTGTCAGTGCTCCGGCAGATCCTAAGATCGATTTCGATACAGCACACGGTCCGAGTGACAGGGACGTACGAATACCCAGTATGGACATGTGGGAAACGAGGGTCTTGGGAAATTTTGCGCAACAAAGAAGAACTGTCTAAGCTTCGAACATGTCGGCTTGCCGTCCCTTCGGAGATTGATATGAGCACTATGCCTCACGCCGGCTATGACCAACCTCGAAGGAGTTGTCCGCTTGGCTCGGCTTGACTGTTGCCCTCCACGCTGGACTTGAGCGCTGGAGGAAGGCCGAGGTCGAATCCGCTCACTTTGCACAGTTGGATCCCATCAGGGATGCCTGTTTTCTTCGATGTCTACGCAAGAAGATGGATTGAGGCTCTTCATAATGACCTTGTAGCTCCTATCGAGACCACGAGGCAAAGGTGGGCACCCTCTCGATTTCTTGAGTCATGACTTTAGAACAAGAACTGCTCAAAGCCGGCCGTTTCTCGTTAACAACAATTGCCACGGCCCTAGGGACCGTCGCTAGCATTGAGGACAACTTGTCCTAGGAAGGAGTCCAGCATTTCCCTGCCTGAGTGCGTGCAAGCTGCTCGACTGTGGTCAGGATAACACTTACATAGGTCTATGCAGCCCGCGAATGCTGGAATCACGAATACCGATGTGGGAGGCTTGGGCCAGCAAACGTCAAAACACCCTCAAGCAAACTCCGGAAACGAATAAAATCCACACAAAATATTTATCTACTTCTACTTCATTATGAATATCACAGCCCCCCGGCTGAAGCTTTGACTCACTTTCATCATTGACTTGTTCATTTTGATTTCATGGGCGCTTCTTCTCCGTCATCATTAATGTTTTTGGTTGGGTTCAGCGCTTTGAGATTGGCTGTCCTTTTCAGAAGGGCCTGGCGCATTGGGTTTCATTCACGTGGAAACACCTGACGTTACAACTACTAATGGAGCCTGATGAGACCGAGTTGGATCAAAATGTCCTCGAGACAAGAACTGAAAGCTCATCTCCGCCTCTGCACATGAACGAGCACGCGGTCGCAAACGCAGACATCTTCCACAACCATCGGCGTCTTGTGGAATGGGTGCTTGCCAATGACGGCTACTTTCATCCTAATGCCCAGATCGCCTTTAGTCAACGCAAAGGCTTTCATGCTGTGGTCGTCGAAGGGCAACGGGCCGTCAGCGGCACCCGCATTGCAAGTTGTCCCATATCAGCCACCATTTCGGTGCTCAATGCGCTTGATATCAAACCATTCTCAAGTCATGGATCTCGGTTTCCAGAGTTGTTCCTTCACAGTCAGAGCAAAAACCCAGAGGCCTTACAAGCATTCTTCCTTATGGATCAGTTAATACTTGGAGACAAGTCATGGTGGGCTCCATACATCACGACGTTACCTACTGTTCAGGAGGTCGCAGATTTGCAGTTTGAAGAGGAGGCAGACAGAATCTGGCTGGAAGGCACCAATCTAAAAGGTGGCGTTTCCGAGCAGACCGCAAAATGGAAAGAAATGTATCTCCAGGGTTTTGGACAGCTGAAGCAGTTGAGGTGGCCTAACGCCCTTAATGGAGCATACACATGGTATGATCGAATCACACACAAGGAAGAGCAGCAAAGCTAAAATCACGTACAGGCCAATGTTTCGATGGGCTGCAACCATGTTCGGTAGCCGATCTTTCACCTCACAAGTCCTGGATGACACTCCACCAGCAGACCAGGCTCGCCATCAGTATCGCCAGACCCATGATGATTCTAGCTTACTTGTCAGACTGTTCTCTCAACGATTCGCAGTGCTCCTTCCGTTGATGGACTTGTGCAATCACAAACCGGGTGCGAAGGTCGAATGGCAGGCTCGGTTTGGCTTTGTTGGCCTTCAGATACTGGAGGACTACGAATCAGGACAGGAACTTTGCAACAACTACGGTCCACGCGAGAATGAAGGCCTACTACTGGCCTACGGCTTCACAATTCATGACAACCCTTACGACCATCTTGTCATCGGCATCAAACCCCCTCCAGGCTCGCCATTGGCAATCGCGCGTACATGGCAACCGGATCTACGTTCCGATCCAGAGCGCAGATGCTTCATCTTCGGCCCCCATCATCCTCGATCGACATCAGCAACGTTCCTGGAAACATCGTTATTCTCATTTGACCTACTGGACACTATCTCAGTCCTCTGCGCCAATGAGCGTGAGCTCCAGATGATGCTCTCCCGCAAGCAGACACTCATGAGCTATTGTCTCAGCCAGGAGTCCAAGTTTGAAGACGGGCGCATCATCCTAGCCACTCTGAGCCAATTATTGACCGAGTGTACTGCAAGAGCATCCAGGCTCAAAGCTACGGATCCCGCACAATGGGATCCTCCATTAGCACCCACGAACTCGAAACAACACCATGCCAAGGTCTACCGGGACAGCCAGCTCAGCATCGTGGAAACAGCCGCGGCTGTCTGTAGATACGTGCTCATGGCCTCAACAAGCGAAGACACCGAGGAGATCATCATTGCCAAACTACGTCCGACCTTGTCAGCTAGTACTATCGGCAATCTAGAACAGCTGCTGGGACGCCATCAGAAGCAGCTAACACATTCATTCGAACTGTTGACTCCCGAGGCCATCCTCGAGATGTTACCCAAAGACTTATCTGCCTCATTGCAGAGGTGTCTGTCTGAAGTCGAAGCCAATCTTAGCAGTATCGAATGTGAAGTCAAGCCACAAGCAAGTCTCGACAAGGCCCGTCTTGCAGTCATCCTTGCCGCATTGTACGGTGACTACACGCATGGAGTCAAATTGCCACGCAGAATTACTGAATGGCTCAAACAGTTGGCTGAGTGGTATCCACTAGACCCAGGATCGTGGGCATACGTGCCTACATCTGGCCCTTGGACACCAGGAGAGGAACCGCCTGAAGAGTTGATGGCGCTGCTTACGGCTCGAGCAGCTTTATCACCTACGTTTCCTGCTGAATCCGTTGTCAAGAGATGGTTGAGGCCGGAGAGGTTGTGCTGGGGGTGGAATATTATGGAGGAAGAGAAGGTCAGGGTTCCCGCGATCGTCTTGAATCTAGAGAACAACGTAGGCGGTACGCAAGAGGACAGCAGAGTTGTGATCTACTGGCGAAAATATTAGAGATGATACCCCGGAATGATATCTTTCCATGTTGACTGATCGTATCAGATTATGGTCAGCATTTTACGCTGGAATGCAAAATAACCAAGAAGCAGTCGACGCTGTAGTCTCCATGGAAATATAGCAATCGATACCGGCCATCTCAATATTCGAGATCCAGCTGATGCATGGCTCGGTGGGTAGTGGTCGAGTGGTATGCTGCCGTGAAAACTCCGGCGAAGCATTTCTTTCCCTCTGGGTGTCTCTGGCGGAGCATTTGCTACACCTCTGTTGGCGCAAGCTTCCGCCTGGTACGCCCAATCAGCAAACTGCAATTCCACACCAAGACGACATCGACATTGAGTTGAATTCCGCATACACCCTCTTTGCCTTCCTCTCTCTTCGTGCTGGCCCTTCACCAACTCCCTCGTCACCATCTCTTCCTACACACACCTACCCTCGGAATACCAGCCGCGATGATCATCCGGCCCAGCGCCGCGAAAAGCGTGGCCCAAGCCGCCACCAAAACAGCTTCAGCTTCAGCTTCCCGACCTCTCAGCGCCACCAGCTCCTTCTCCCTACAAACCCGCACATACGCCACCGTCCAAGAGGGACAACCCCAACAGCGCCGATATGGCGGCCTCAAAGACCAAGACAGAATATTCACGAACCTCTACGGCCATCATGGCGCGGACATCAAGTCGGCAATGAAATATGGCGACTGGCACAAGACGAAGGAGATTATACTCAAAGGCCACGACTGGCTGATCAACGAGATCAAAGCCTCCGGTCTCCGAGGAAGAGGAGGCGCTGGCTTCCCGTCTGGACTCAAATTTGTATGTCCTGCACACATCCTGTTTTCTTGTTCCTTCGCATACTGACGTGCGTGCGCTAGTCGTTCATGAACTTCAAGGGCTGGGAAAACGACAAACGCCCACGCTACCTCGTGGTCAACGCCGACGAAGGCGAGCCCGGAACCTGCAAGGACCGCGAGATCATGCGCAAAGACCCACAGAAGCTCGTCGAGGGCTGCCTGGTCGTCGGCCGCGCCATGAACGCCACAGCCGCGTACATATACATCCGAGGCGAATTCTACCACGAAGCTACCGTCCTGCAGCGCGCGATCCAAGAAGCTTACAAGGAGGGTAAAATCGGCAAGAACGCTTGTGGCTCCGGCTACGACTTCGACGTCTACCTGCACCGCGGAATGGGCGCGTACGTGTGCGGCGAAGAGACATCGCTTATTGAATCGCTCGAAGGCAAAGCAGGCAAACCGCGCCTGAAGCCTCCCTTCCCCGCCGCAGTCGGTCTGTTCGGCTGCCCGTCGACCGTGACAAACGTCGAGACCGTCGCCGTCGTCCCGACCATCGCCCGCCGTGGTGGTAAGTGGTTCGCCGGTTTCGGCCGCGAGCGCAACCAGGGCACCAAGCTGTTTTGCATTTCGGGCCACGTCAACAACCCGTGTACGGTCGAGGAGGAGATGTCGATCCCACTACGTGAATTGATCGAGAAGCATTGCGGTGGTGTCCGTGGAGGGTGGGACAACCTGCAGGCCATCATCCCCGGTGGCTCGTCGACGCCGATTTTGCCCAAGCACATCTGTGACGACCAGCTCATGGACTTTGACGCGCTCAAAGACAGTCAGTCCGGCCTGGGCACGGCGGCCGTGATTGTCATGGACAAGTCGGCCGACGTGGTCAGGATGATTGCACGGCTGAGCCAGTTCTACAAGCACGAGAGCTGCGGACAGTGCACGCCGTGTCGAGAAGGTAGTGCATGGACGGCAAAGATGATGGAACGATTCGAAAAGGGCCAAGCAAAAGCCAGGGAAATCGACATGATTCAAGAACTGACCAAGCAGGTCGAAGGCCATAGTATTTGTGGTAAGTCCTACAATTTTCACTTCCTTCCCCATTCCCATGGCGAAAAGCGGGCTGGTTGCGCGTTGGTTGAGGAGTTGGAGGCGACCCGAACCCTGTTTTTTTTCCGTGAACATGTTGGACTGACGCAAGTATGTATCGTGAACAGCACTCGGTGAAGCATTCGCATGGCCTATCCAGGGCTTGATCAGACATTTCCGACCACAACTCGAGGCCAAAGTCAAAGATTATGCCAAACAGCACGGCGCCGAGCCGTTGGCTGGTGGATGGGAGCCGGATTCCGGGAAGAAGGGTATCCTGGTTTCTCCCGGCATGTAAATTTTGGCCGCTTGTGCTTGTGCTGCGCAATCGAAGCGACGCTTTGTTTTTGTTTGTTTGGAGTGGATGATGATGCTCGATAGAGACGGTGGATGACTTATGGACGACCCATCATTTGCATCTGGCATCTGCCATCTTCATCTCCAAGTCAACAGATCAGCCACTTCCTTCATTCATTCATACGGACATGGGCTGGATACGGGCGGTGCGGCGCGTGGACCCTCTCCACAAGTTTTGACGCCCGTTCGCAAAAGAAAGACAGTCTCAAGAAAAGGCAGAGCAGAGCAGAGCAGAAAAGCCTCCATCCATCCAATCGCAGTTGTCGAATGGGTGCACCATCGCTCGTGGTTGGTATCAGGGCTATAAGGCAGAATGCGGAGGCGCGCGTTTTGCATATCTCGATCGTCTTCGCGGGAGAAAGTGAGGGTGCGTGAAAGACCGGAGAAAGAAAAAGAAAAGATCCCTTGATGTACTTGAATGTTTTCTGCGAGGCATGGCGCTCATGGTCCTATTCCTGTGTGCTAGGTAGGTATACAAGACAGAAACTATCAATGCATACAGTACATATCACGCAGTCTGCCCTAGCCAGCCACACATTTCAGCTTGCATTGATTGCCTTCTTCTATTGCTGCTGAACAACCTAAGAGCCTAAGCTAGTCCATCCTCACCACTTACTACTGTTGCTTGGTAACGAAAATGATTGTTGAGGCCAAAGATTAAGCAAGCTGGAGGTCATCAGAGGTATCATTGTTATACAAACTGCTGCTTGCAAACGGTCAGATTTCATCGCTGGTCATTGATACAGAGGTGTTGGCCTTCTGGCACTGTGCTTCATGCAGCAGCGACAGCGAGCTGCCGTATCCAATCTCCCGGACTCTGTCCAACGTCCAATTCTGGCACTTTCTGAAGATCTCTTTTCGCTCGGTGTTCACCATCGGTGATATTGCTGACTGGGTTCTTCTCCCCGTCGCCACCCTCATGCTTGCCCAGACTGCTAGAACTCTTCTGCAGCGCGGTCGCTCCTACCTTTTTCGCACGCTTCATCTCCTCCTTCCTGTCTTTCGCACTGAGCGCCGCTCGTGCAAGTCTCTCCTTCTCAAGCTCAAACCCACGCTTACGCTCATCCAATTCTCGATACAGTCGTTCACGTTTCTCCTTGCCTGTGCGGCCAACACGTTTGACCTCAACGCCATCATCGACAGATTCGCATTTGATGACCATGAAACTCACGCCATCGTGTGGCGTCTTGCTTGACTGAACCGTACTTGGTGAGGAGGGGAATGCTTCTGGTTCCTCCGGCCAACCACGCGATCTGATACCGAATCGTGCACTTTCGACATAGCTCTCCAACTGGGGCAACACCAAGAGCGTAATGTGCAGATCTTTGTTCTCATCAATGGGTTTGGGTCGTTCTGGCGCCGGGCTGCCTTCAATCCGGGGAGTCTGTTCTTCAAGGACCTTCTCCAGCAAGGCTTCGTCAACAGTGGCCGGGTGTACCGAGGTGATAAATCCAGAATGCATGGCTGCGGCCACAGGATCGGAATCATCTGTGTAGATTCCAGAGCCCCATAGATACCTCTCAGCGCAGATCAATCCTCTTTCCCGCTCTTGAAGCCATATTCGAGGTACACGAACGGTATAAGTACAGTTGACATGTTCTGCTTCAGTAAAGGAGGGAAGAAGATTGGGTCTGATAGAGACGTCGAACTTCTGAGAGATCGGCTTGTTGATGTCAACAGGACTAACTTCGGGGTCGTACTTGAAGAATCCCAGATGCCGTCGTTTGTTCCTTCGGGCCAAAGCGACGACGTTTGAAATCCTGATGACCTTCTTTGGCCTAAAAAGTGAAGGATGATCTGCTGCGGAGGTCTGGCGTTGAAGTCGGTGATGATGGTGGAGAGAAGGATGAGATGTTGGAGTGCCGGTCCGGCGGATTGTGCTGAGGCCATTCTTCCGTGTGGACTCCTCTAGATCCAGCTTGTAGGAGTGCTGGTATTTGCTCTTCTTGCCTCTGCCAGGTGCTGATTTCTTGCCATCCCCTACTTCACTTTCAGCCCGTACGTCGTCATCAAAAGCCTTGCGATTCCGCTTGCCCATTCCAGAGGCGCTCCGAGACATCTTCATCAGGTTCTCCTCACTCAAGCGGGCACCGCCCTCATTCTGCTTGAATGGACTTGCAGGTAAAGGCTGTGGTGTAGGTGTTGGGTTCGCAGATGTGGTACTCAAGCCACTCCCAATGCCAGAAAACACTCGACCGTGTTCCGTTTTGATGCCTGCATCAGGCGCCGGGGTTTGTGCTTGGGCTCCTTGCACAGCCTGAGGAAGAGGAGAGTATCTCCCTCGCTTGGATTCATTTGCCAAGGCTAGAATTGCTCTGTGCTGCGACAACTCATCGCTGCCTTTACGGGCTTGTTCGTCCAATCCACCCGATTGTGAGGCGACGGACCCAGCGAAGGGAGAGTAAGCTCGGTTACGTAGTCGGTCTCCAAATACTGATCGATCGCTTTGTGATTGAACCGAGTCTTGTCGCATCATGTTCTGTGCACCAAAACCAGGGTCCGCCTGGGGGCCAAAAAGACTTGCATACGGTCGACTGTCATTGCCATTCAACTGTGGCCGTCGCAATTCGGGGGACTGTGATTGCTTGAAAGGTCGGTCGGCTGGAGCGGATGTAGGCTGGGAGAAAGGCGCATTGTGCAGGGGTCGCGGCAGACTTGGTGGGCGTGTATCGTATGGTCCGACAAAACCATTGTGGCGTGGAGGCTCAGGGCCGTTCATTGATGACTGACCGTATCGGTCCAGTTGCGCGAGAGATGGAGGGATACTCTCTGGACGGGTTGGCAAGGGAGGGGCGGGAGGAACGGCCGTCGCAAGGCTTGGTTGTGGTTGACTCTCGGGTCTTTGTAGGATGCCACTTATGCTTGTACGACGTGTGCGCTCGTCGAACTCATCTTTCGGAGGCATCGCAGGCCCGAAAGAGGGAGATTGGTACGTGTTTGTTGATGGTCCTGTTCGTGCTTGCGTCTCGTAGAAAGGACCGGGTCTTTGTGTCATTGTGCCCGAACTTGAACGATGCTGTCTTGATCCAAATAATGTGTTCCCAACTCGGTCAGGTGTCTTCGACCGTGGTCTGTAGGAGTATTCTCCAACGCTTGATTTGGAAGGGTATTGTGGAGGGGACATGACTGCGCCGAGTGACATGGGGGGCCCGGACATCGATGGTTGCCGCGAAGGTGGTCTCGATGGTTGGCCGTGACCGTGGTAATGGTCATGTGCCGGCTTTTCTGGTTCTCCCCCCAGCATGGACGATATCGACATGCTACTTCCCGGTCTCTTGTGGGGTGGCGGAGGACCATTGTTTGTTGTCACCGCAGGAGAAGGCTGAGGTAGAGGAGGTTGAGAAAATCTGGGTGGAGGAAAATGCTGTGGTGAGGGCGGCAACATTGGTCGCGAAGAAGCGCCGTACATCGGGTGACTGTTCTGAGGATCAGGGTAGCCTGCAACGGAGTATTAGATCTTTGCATTTACGTGCATTTGGTATCGCAAAAGGACCCAAAGAGATGTGTGTAGCGCAGTGATAACTAGCGCAGGCACTTTCCCTCCGAGCTGCAGTCAAGGCAAGATTGAAGGATGTACGTACCCGTGAACGATCGTGGCGGACTAGAAGGAGTATTGTAAGGAGGTGAATGACCCGGCATCGCCATTACTGCAGATACCTGTTGTTGCGGATGTACAACTGGATGGGAAGAGTGATGGTGTTCAACCGGGAAGGGGTATGGAGGATAGTGATGATGCGGAGGCAGTTGCGTAAATTCGAGGGTGGATCCTGCCGCAACTGTAGGAAGGAAAATCCTGAGGTCAGCCTGGATTGTGAAGGGTTGGAGAAGATCGAAGCATCAACGTGCTTGCAGCAGCAATGAAGCCAGTATGTTTGTCAACAGTGCAAATACGAACGCAAAGAACGAGGGTAAAGGGAGGCGACGTGGATTGAGGATGCAGAAAGTGTGGATTCATCATGCGGATGTGATGCGATAGTCGAACCGACGTGGACAGTTTTCGCTTTCCGGGGAGCAGGGGGAGCCGCCAACAAGCAGGAACCAGCAGCAGCAGGTATGACACAGAGACTCGCTGCAGCCACTCGCGACCACGAACTGGGATGGCCACAGACAGCACGACCAAAAGGAGCCTGGAGCTGGGGCCAGATCCGTCAGGGATGCCAGTGACTGGATGGTTGGTGATAGGCGGGATTCGATCATGGTGTGGGATTCTGCGTTTTCGGGAACAAGCATCGACGAGGCCCATCAGGCATCAAAAATGCCCCATAGGTCCCCATAGGGCGCCCTTTCTTGCTGTGCTTGCGCAGGGTTTCGGGAATAACTGAAGCTGAAGAGAGTCGACCTGCAGCATGCTCCTGGCTCATCATCACACCATCAACACCATTCTTCACCAGCCGAGCCAGCCAAGGACAAGCCCGCAACTGCTGATGTTGTCGCTGTTTGTGTGGTCTGGGCGGGACCAGGGTGCCACGGGTCCTTAGCTAAGACGACGCCTCCCCGGCCGCCAAAAAGGCCACAGGAGCCACCAGAAGCCTAAATTGGGGTCGGTGAAAAAGTGACGTCGATCCACCCGGAAAAGGTACCTGGCTTGTTGGGTGTCTTTCCTCACTGCTGATCTGGCGCGGTCGTTTTTCCGATCTGTGCCCACAACAATTTCTTGTATAGCTCCAGTTCCTCGACAAGAGTCGTGAAGTGTGTGGGTTACGTCGCCTGGACTGGCTGCCTTGTGCTCACCGTCTGTTCTTTCTGCTGCTGGCTCTGCTATTGTTGCCCCCATCATTGCTTCTAGGTGGCATGACCGCATATGCGCGCTGACAAGAAGAGATCGGCGCATCGTTCATTCAAGATTGTCGCCGTCTCGAATGAACGTATCATACGCATCCGCAGGTATGAGATACTGCTGCTGTGCTGACACAGTTGCCATACTGGGATCACTTCCACGTACCTGGTTCAATATGTCTTGCTTCCCTCCATACTTGTTCGCCCTCCCCATGCCATGCTCCTTGCCATTGAGGTGGTTGCTGCTCATAGCCAGGGTGCAGTTGATAGTGGCCCTGAACTTCCTCCTGGTATTGACTGGGAGCACCTCCTCTTGCAGGGTATATCATCCTCTGGCGATCTTCGGGTTCTTTTTGACGTTGTTGTTTGGACTTCATCGCAGTGCTGGAATCCAAAAGGCTCGGTTCGTCGCGCCGGCTCCTCGTAGGTCTTTTTTTGGGCTAGAAATGAACGCGTTGAATAGGTGTGATATGCGCAATGAGGTTTCTCTTGTCCATATGCAATCAGCCGAGATCTTCAAGTATTATTCTTCATTGAATTCTTTCTTCGTTCTGAACATGGGCCGTATGTGCACGTGCTTGGGCCGTTGCAAGGACTCGCTTGATCTTCACGTTATCCGAGACTGGGGTCGATCGTCGTTGGTTGAATTCACGGCTCGCTTAGCGGTTACTGGATGGAATCAATTTTGGATTCCAAGGGTCTGGTACAGTACATATCCAAAGATCCGGTGCCGATGTGTAGGTGTTTTACAAGAAGAAAAAGTGAAGACCGTGCAAACAAATGACTCGAGGCCCTCAGAGGAGAAGACGAAGGCAGTGGATGGATGCTCCTGCGGCTCCATTGTGGCTCTGGCTTTGCTTCAATGAGGCCTCGTGCTTTTTCTCCCGCTGCTTGCTGCATGCAAGACACGGTTGTAGGACCGCCGTAGTCCCAACTAAAACGTCCAAACTTTGTGTCACCGCTTCCTCCCACCTCCTACATGGGTAGCTCGGTGCCTCCCACCAGCCGCAAGAGTGCCATCAGTGCGTATTTTTGCGGGCCCATCATGGCCTAGTAGCCTTATTGTCAGG
The DNA here is from genome assembly GCA_035928285.1 of Vermiconidia calcicola. Classification (NCBI taxonomy): domain Eukaryota; kingdom Fungi; phylum Ascomycota; class Dothideomycetes; order Mycosphaerellales; family Extremaceae; genus Vermiconidia; species Vermiconidia calcicola. The sequence goes on from JAXLQG010000009.1 coordinate 982,994, forward strand.
GACCTAGAATGCTTGCATCTTGACTGGGCGCCCGCCTCATGTCCACCAGAAATGGCGCGTCGGCTTCGGAGGCTTCGGTTCACGCGATTGGGATCGTAATGTTACTGTCATGGACTCTGTCATTCCCGCTACTGATCCATTGACACATGTCGCCCATTACAGCCACATAGCAGCCAGCAAGCGACCGAATTCCATTGCTTCATCATAATATGCATGACACAGTATACTCGTACATTCATGCGGCTTGCGAAGCTCTATTTCCAGTAGCTGTCAATTGACCAGCATCTGTCAATTTGGCTCGACTCGAGACAGCCATGCCTGCGTGCTTCAGATCTGTGGTTGAGATGGTCTCAACAGGTGCCGGCAAGATCCAGGCGTCACAATTTTTTGCAATAATTCCTCCCATGACGGACCTGCCAGTTGCATAGCCAAACCTCGAATCCCATACTTATAAAACCAGCAATACATATACCTCCGGAGTCGCTCACTGTTGTCGCCGATAGGGAAAACTCGCGGTCTTCCTTGGGAACATTGTCAGTGATTTCTGCAAAAGTATTGACATAGACCAGCCCGCCCAATAGGCCTTCCCAAAATATGACAGCGAAGATGATGTAGACATTTGGAACGAAGTTGAAGATTGCGTGCGAGGCTAACAGGACCAGATTGGCCACCTGCAAGAATGACGGTAGGTAAAGGTTGTGAATACGCAGAAACGGTGTCGAAGATCTCGAGATAAAAACCCCTGCCTGGTAGATTGCATTGTAAGTCGGATAGAAAGCCCGGAAGTGCTTGAACGGGGATTCTTTCAAGGGAAACAGAAGCGTCGGTGCTACACCTTGGTTGATGGTGTATTCTGCCACATACACAAGCAGCAATGGCAGCATGTAAGGGAAGAAGAGGCCTCGGGCTCGTCTCAAGTTGTGTTTGAATGTCACCCAAACGGAAGGACGGCCCTGCTTTGAAGTGAATGCCAGTCTGGACTCATCAGGCGTGGACAGAAGTCCTTGTCTCTGTTCTTGCTCCATGTCCTCATTCTCCACGTCTTCGGCCAGACTATCTTGCTGCTTCTTGGTATGTGTTCCGAGTGGTCCAAGTGGAAGGATCAGAAAGAAGCTGATCAACATCACGACCGGGAGGCAGGCAGAGGCCAGCAGTGTCGTCCGGACACTGAATCCCAAAGACGTAGTGGCTATCGCATACGCGCCCGCGCCTATGAGCCCGGCACCGCCTGTTCCACTCCCCCAAGCAGCGAGACTGAACGGTCCATAGTAATGTACCAATCCGAGAAAGCTTAGTTCTCCGCCACCACTGCTAAGAGAAGCCAGCATAACACCCGCCATCTTGGACGTTATTGTTCCTCCATCAGTGTAGCCTGGAGTAAGGGCAATGAACAGCATGCCCACCACGGACAACGCCACAAAGATGAGGATTCGAACAGAGTACGGTATCGCATGGATGAAGTAGGGCGCACACAGCTTGGTCAAGAAGGAGGGAATGACGTCGGCTAAAAGGACGACTCCTTTGGGGACATCTGGTCCGACCAGATCGAGGGCGGCACTCAGAATAACCACGTAGAGGACGTTGTTGATCAGTCCTGTTCATGTCTTAGCAGGGATTAACAGCATCGAATAGTGATGAGCCTGAGAGAGCAATGACATGGCGCTGCACTTACCAAATAGCCAGAAAGCCACACAGACCCTCGTTTCTGCGCCCTTGAAAGCAAGCTTCAGCCGTCCACGAAACATGGCCCAGGATGATGAAGGGGATCCTGGTAGAGGCAATGCCATAGTCCACACGGCCGGTGCCTACCTTGCCGCCGGTTCAGCATTCAGCATGACCAAGACGAATATATAGATCCGTGAAGTGAATGGTTCTCTAGGATGGCGACAGAGATAAGTATGCGAATCCGAGTGTAACGAGGATGAAGGGTGGAATTACTTGTGCATCTCCAGGCAACTCCAATGGCACGTGCCATTGTAAGTAGCTTTTAGTCTCAGGCCAGTAGGGCTAGTGATGCGCTAAATTAGGTGCCAGTTAAGTGATTGTGGAAGCTCCGGGGATGTATTCGTACCACAGTATTTGTCGCTCCCTACTCTTCCATCCTCAGTTTCACCCAAATCAAATTCTCAAGGGCTGTTCTCGTCAATGCAAGCTCGAGTCTTCTTTCGATTCATCTCGAAGCCATCCAGTCCAATCTTCCACGCTGGTCGCCGTTCATTCTGTGTCACTTCAAAAGCTGCGACACCCTTTCGTGCTCACCACCGGCCGAGAGTAATGGACTGGCTTCTCGGCAATGAACGATCATCCAAGCCTCTTGGTGATGCAGGTGGGCGGCTCAGCGATCTTAGGGGCGACCTGCACGATGCCTATTGTTCGATAAATAGCCTAGAGCGCCGGGTTCTGTACAAGACGTATTCCACCACGGTGCAGCGACTTGGGCTGCACTCCCAGATGCAATGGAACAGCGGCATCATGTGGACATGTAAGTGACCTGCTTTAGCTCTCACTGTTTACCGTCGGATTGCCAGTCTAGCTGACACTTTCAGGTATGGGCGCATGCGGTGTTGTTTGGCTCGTGTGGCAGCACGCTCAAAAGAACGTGACAGTGCCAGGTATCCCGGCGGAATACCAGACCTTTCGAGCACGGATGCGTCTTCGTGACTGGATGATGAAGAATTTCACCAGTAAAACCGATGATGTACCGTCTGGCCGATGGTGGACCACAATCACATCGGCGTTCAGTCACACGCAGCCCTGGCATTTGATCGCCAATCTCATAACGTTCAAAATGTTTTCACAATATCTGATCTACAGTGGGATCCCGCCCCTTCGGTACATGTCGCTGATACTGGGGTCCGCCGTCACGGGTAGTCTGGTTGGCACGTTCCAACAAGGCCGGTTGGAACAGGGTGACCACGTCAGACGCCTCGGTCTTGGGCTTTCTGGGGTGTGCATGGGACTCGGTGTTGCGGCAGCCGCAGTCGTACCGAAAGCCCAAGTGGCCATCATGGGCATCGTTCCGTTACCGCTCTGGGCAGCGGTATTGGGCTATGTGGCTTTCGACAGCTACATGTTGGACAGCCCGACATCCAAGATTGGTCACGGAGCGCATATTGGGGGTGCTGCTTTTGGGGGGGTTTATTTCCTCCTCGCGTTACGGGGAAAGTTGCCGTTGGCCAAGTGGTTTTGAGCGAGAGGTCCCACTCCGTTAGCAGCTTGAAGGGCATCACATTCGTTTCTGAGCTTGATACCGTCTGAGTATTCGCTCTCTCGCTCAGGACAAGGGTTAGCTACCGGAATGGGCGACTACTGGGGTGGTGTCCCGCTCAGAGAGGAACGCAACGGATGTGCAATCGATGTGACAGAGACGACTCTCCAAATCTCGTCCGGTCTAGCTATGTCTCCGAATGCATGGCTTCGCCTTTACTCAGGACGATCCTTCAAAAAGTATTCCACTTCTGTCGACGCGCATTGCCTCCATACTCGTACCAGAAACGCCATCCTCGTTCCTCTTCACAACGCGGACTTCAATGGATACAAGCTTCGGCTAGACTGCAGTTTTCGAAGATCATGGAAAGCAAAATGCCGAATGTTTTCATCATGTTGAACCCCACCACCATCCACTGAGGGGCGATGATGGCCGCATATCACGAATGATATCAGGATCATCATGGTATCACTCCACAGCAATTAGTAATGATTGAATGATACAATAAAAGAGCAATTCATCTTGCAGGTGCATATTTCAAGACTTACCAGACATCGTCTATTTACCAAGGTACACAGTGCATATCTCAAGATGTCGACTTCCCAGAAGAACGTGTTCCTGATCGGTCCAGGCTTTGTAAGTTCTCCTCTGTCAGTAGTAGACCATTTTCCTGACACCTGCAGATTGGCCGGAATGTCGTCGATTTGCTCCTGGGCGAAGGCTACACAGTCACCACGCTCGTCCGTCGCGAATCTTATGCCAAAGAACTGCAGAAAGACGGCATTCAAACCGTCATTGGTAATCTCAACGACGACGCGACCATCACCAAGCAGACCATCGCTAGTGACATCGTCTTCCATACGGCCACCGCCGACGACTTGCCATCAGTGGAAGCCGTGCTCGAAGGCATCAAAGCCCGCGCCAAGGACGGCAAACAGACCATCTACATCCACACCAGCGGCACCAGCCTCATGAGCGACGACTCGAAAGGCCAATTCAAGGGCGAAAAGATCTACTCGGACGACAAACCCGAAGACATCGACGCCATGCCGGACACGGCGTCTCATCGCCTGATCGATTTGGCCATCCTCAAGGCTCGCAAAGAACTCGGCACCAAGGCGAAACTGTCAATCATGATCCCACCACTCATCTACGGCGTGAATCAAAAGTACAAGCGGCTGAGTATCCAAGTGCCCACACTGGCACGCTTCGCCCTTAAGCACGGGTATGCCGGACAAGTCGGCAAAGGAGCATCGATCTGGTCGACGGTCCACGTACTCGATCTTGCGAGAGGGTATATCACACTGCTGCACTGGCTCGAGCAGACGCCCGCCGAAAAGGTACTGGAGAACCCGTACTTTTTCTGCGAAAACGGCCAAGACTGCGCGTGGGGGGAGTTCGTGGCGGCGATAGGACAAGCTTTGAAGGACGCTGGACGGATCACGGATGCCACGCCACAGACAATTCCGGAGAAGGATTATGACAACCTCTTTGGCGAGTACACGGCGTGGGTGGTCGGGAGTAACTCACGAAGTCGTGCGAAGAGGTTGAGAGAGTTGGGATGGAAACCAAAAGAGAAGGATGTTTTTGCGAGTCTCAAAGAGGATGAGATTCCGATCATACTGGAGGAGAAGGCCGAGTTCAATGGGTATGCTGGTGTTGCGGCTTCAGGTGCGCCGTCTTAAACATTTGTATAATTGTATGTTATTCCATCAGAGTCTAGATCTTATATGTGGCTTCTTGGTCTCGTCTTCAAGTTCGGCCAGTAACACACCCTCGGCGACGTCGTCGCCTTCTTCATTGTCGAGTTCAATTGCCCATTTGATCGTGCCGGCTTGGGGAGCCCGGATTTCCAGTTCCATTTTCATCTGCTTCACAAAAGCGATCACCTGGTTCTCTTCGACAGTGTCGCCCTCTTCGACGAGAACTTCAATCAGCTTCCCGCTCATTGGAAGAATAATGTGGGCTTTGTTATTGGGATCGCCTCGCTCGTGAGTGGAAGAAGTGGCGTCCGCCGACGCCGTCGTACTGTTGAGGGTCATTTTGTAGGACTGTGGTTTGGCGCCAGGGATGGTGTAGGATACATCTGCGACGAGCGCTTCGGGAAACTCGTTACGCGTTATGCGCTCGATGGACAGATGGTGAGCCGGTGGTTTCGTGGTGGATGATGATTGTCCGGGGGTCTCGAGCACAACGTTCCAGGCATCACCTTTTCTGAATGTCGTACCTGATGAGCCGCCGATGCTGGATGATTGACTGGTGTTCAGTGATAGCGATGGCAGATCGTTGTCGAGACTTGCGGTTTCCGCAGCGATCTTCTCGCCGCCCTGCAGTAGAACGTCAAGATTCTCTTCCAGCCAGCTCGTATCCGAGTCTCCCGAGGCGAATGTCCCGTCTGCGACAATGGCTTTGAGGAGATTCAAATTCGTCTTGACACCAGTTAACTTGGTTTCTTCCAAGGCCCTCCTCGCCTTGACAACACAGTCTTCCCACGTCGATGCCGTGACGATGATCTTGGCCATCATGTTGTCAAAATCCGCACCTACCACGCCACCCCGGGACAAGTGACTGTCCACTCTGACCCCATTGCCGGTCGGGAACTGCACATCGCCGACTTTTCCTATACTCAGCGCGAAGCCGGACAAGGGATCCTCTGCACACAGTCTCAATTGAATCGACGCCGATTTTGGTGCTTCCTTCGCGTCGTCCGACGACTCGCCCATCCTGGTGTTTGTGCTTGCTTGCAACCCCTGCGCAATAAGCAATTGCTCCTTTACCAGGTCCACGCCAGTGATACATTCACTAATCGTATGCTCGACCTGCAGCCGCGGATTGATCTCGAGGAAATAGAACTTGCCCTGCCTCACGTTGACGAGATACTCCCACGTCCCAAGGCCGAGATATTTCAATTGTCTCGCCATCCTGACCGCCGACTCGATCACAGACGCAACCACTTTCCTATCTCCTACAGGAGCCGGCGCAACCTCGACGATCTTCTGAAACCGTCTTTGCACACTACAATCCCGCTCCCAGAGATGTTTGATCCCACCTTTCCCGTCGCCAATGATTTGGACTTCGATATGCTTGTACCCGTCGACGGCCGCCTGTTCGGCGAAGACCGTCCGGCTTGGTGATTCGCCAATACACCTCTGCACGGCGTTCTCGAGGGCACTTTCATCCTTGACAAGCCTGATGCCGCGCCCGCCACCACCGTCGACGGCTTTGATCATGATCGGATACCCTACCTGGCTGGCGAACTGACGGATATCTGCGGCAGATCCAGTCGGCCGAGTCATGGCTTTCAGGACAGGAACACCGCATTCCGTCGCGAGCTGCTTGGCCTTGAGCTTGTCGCCTGTGCGGTCGAGAACGTCCCAGCCCGGTCCTACGACGAGGCACGATGCTTCGCTCCACATGCGACGACTGAACTCGGGACTTTCGCTGAGGAAGCCGTAGCCAGGGTGTACGGCGTCGATGTTGTGCTGTTTCACCAGTTCAATGAGGTGCCCTACATTCATGTATGACGAGGCACTGGGCAGTTTGATGGCGTGATGTGGGCGGCCGAGCGAGATGTGTGTGGCATCATTGTCGGTGTACACCGCGAATGTTACGGGTGGGCTGGGGAGTTCCTGGCATGCTTGAAGGATCCGAATGGCGATTTCGCCACGGTTGGCGACTAGTATGCGCGATATGGGCTGTTGGGGTGGTGGCATTGTCACAGCAGTTGATAGCCTTTTCCTTCTGTGGAGGGGATGTTGCGCTTCTATGTATGAAAGTTTTCTATACTTGACATGTCGACTCCGAGAGCAGTCTCAAGGACACGCTGATATGGCGGAGTCGTTCCATGGCTAATGAGTCTCGGCTCGACGTTGATGCAGCCAATGTCTCCAACTTGGAAAAGAGCCGAGGCTGAACTCGGATTTGACGTCGGCTGTGGAGGAGTATGGAGTCAATCAGCTTGTTCCCCGGATTTCGACGTCTTCAAGTATCTTCATCAAGGCTATCCGGAAAGACGACGTGGTTGGTTGGGGAGAACGTGGAAGAAGATACTTTTGAAACTTTTCGGAGTGAACGGCCAGAACTCAGCTATTCTTACGAGGCCGGCTTGAGACTCACTCGGCAGCATTATCAGGCCAACGATATCACATCCGCCAACTGTCAGGCCACCATATCAATCATGGGCTCAAAGAAATCGATACCAAGTCGGTCATCTGGGCCCGACGATGCGGAAGGACAGAGCCAGATCAATGACCCAGTCTACTCACAGCCAGCGACAGCCAAGGCACGACCGGGGCAAAATATGGCCATTGGCGAGGGAAAAGGCAAGCCTGATGCTGGAGATGATCCGGTATATTCTCAGTCTACCACCCAGAAGTCGACGAGCACTTCTCAAATCAACGATCCCGTCTACGGCCAGCCAGCAAGCGCCGAAGCACAACCAGGGCAGAACGTCGCTCAATCAGAAGGCAAAGCATCCATCGATGCAGCGGTTGACCCGGTCTATTCTCACCCTCAACCATCTGCCCCATCAAACAAGCCAGCAGCAGAATCACAAATCAACGACCCCGTCTACGGACAGCAAAACAGCGCCAAACCCCAGCCAAACCATAACGTTGCAACCGGACTAGGCAAAGGATCGGTTGACGCTGCCAATGACCCTGTTTACTCGCAATCGTCCTCGCATCAGGCCTCTGCCTCTCAGATTGATGATCCAGTCTATGCCCAACCTCAGACAGTTCCATCCACCGCCCCAAGCGGTCCATCCCCAAGCCCCGGTCAAGGCACCATCCCACCGTCCGATGATCCCGTCTACTCCCAATCCCGCAAAGCGACAGGCCGCCTCTCTCAACTGTCCTCCCAGCTTTCACCCAGCCAATCCGACTCCGAACCGGGCACCGCCATAAAACGTACCCGCTCACGCGGATCGAAATCCAAAACCAAACCTTCCCACGACGCCTCTTCTGACCTCCCCCCAGACTACTCCGACATCCTCTCTCAAATCTCGACCCTGCAACGAATGGCCCAGACCCCCGACCCAGCCAACAGAGGCTACAGCCGTCAAAAGACCTCCGGCAAACTATGGTCTCGCGAACGCATCTCCGCGCTCCTCGACCCTTCCACCTTCCGCGAACTCGGCTCCATCACAGGCACAGCGACCTGGCAACGCGACGCCCTCCACCCGCAACGCGAACACATCACATCCTTCACCCCGTCCAACAACCCACAGGGTTTCGGCCGCGTGACGTGTCCCCGTACCACACCCGCACAACGGCGCCAAATCTATCTGACGTCCGACGACTTCTCGATCCGGTCCGGCCACGCCGACGGCTCCGTCGCCCTGAAGACCCTGTACGGCGAAAAACTCGCCCTCCGCCTGAAAGTGCCCGTGGTCAAACTCGTCGACGGCAGCTCCGGCGGCGGCAGCGTCTCCACCATCATCACCCAAGGCTACAGCTACATCCCGCACCTGAACGTCTTGTCCACGGTCATCAAGCAACTCAACATGGGCATCCCGAACCTAGGCGCCGTGCTCGGTCCCGCGATCGGCCTGGGCGCCGCGCGCGTCGTGTCCACCCACTTCTCCGTCATGGCCGCGGACATCGGCAGCCTGTTCAACGCCGGACCCAAGGTCGTCGAGGGCGCCACCTTCGAAGAAGGCCTGTCCTTCTCGGATCTCGGCGGTCCCAACGTGCACTGCACAAACGGGACCATCGACAACATGGCGCGCGACGAGCAGGACTGTTTCGACCAAATCCGCACCGTGCTCGGCTACTTGCCCGATTGCGGCATGTACCAGGCTCCCCCATGCGTCGACTGCGTGGATGATGATGTCAATCGCGAGGACATAGGCTTGCGGAGCGTCATCCCCAGGCGGAAGAACAGAATGTACAATCCCTACACGATCATCGAGAGCGTCGTCGACAAAGGGTCGTGGTTTGAGATCGGGAGGATGTGGGGACGCACGAGTATAACGGGTCTGGCACGAATGGGTGGGCGGCCGGTGGGAATACTTAGTTTGAATTGCGAGGTCAATTCGGGGGCGCTGGATGCGTTGGGAAGTCAGAAGTTGATGAAGATGATCAAGTTTTGTGATGTGTTCAATTTGCCCATTGTGCAGTTTGTGGACGTTCGTAAGTTATATTTCTGTTTCTCTCTTCCCTCAGAATCTCTGCTACACTCCGTCACGATCAAAGCTCACAAATCTGTACTCTAGCCGGCTATGCCATCGGCACTGTCGCCGAGCGTTCTGCCACGATGAAATGGGGCGTTGAACTCGGCAAGGCTTATTATTCGACCACCACCCCTATCTTCTCCGTCATCACTCGCCGTGTGTACGGCGTCGCTGGTGGTATCATGCTCGACTCGCGCGAGCCGTGGATGAGAATCGCCTGGCCGAGCGGAAACTGGGGAAGTCTACCTCTCGACGGCGGTATTGAGGTCGGTCATCGTCATGAATTGAAGCAGATCGGCGAAAAGCATGGTCCTGAAGCTGTCAAGAAGCGATATAAGGAGCTTGAAGACGAGTATCTTCGACTCATGAACCCGGTGAGGTCTGCTCAGCCGTTCAATGTCGAGGAGATTGTCGACCCCAAGGATACCAGAAAGATTGTGTGTCGCTGGGTCAGGGAGATGTATGGCATCGTGATGCATGAGAGGTTGGCGGATCGTGCAGCAGGAAGGGTTCATGCTGTCTTCACCTAGGTAGGCGAGAATTACGGCCTTCTCACTCTTTCCCGTTCTCAGCCTCAAGCTCCTCGAATCCGCTTTTAGCCTTCTTCGTTTCTTCCATCTTGCCGATGCCCTGGAGCGTCAGATATACGTCCGTGCCCCAACCGTACATACTTTGAACAGCAATTGCTCCACCAAAATACTCGGCGTAAGCTCGTCCCAAAGGCAGGCCGTATCCAAGGCCTGCAATAGAGCTCTGATTTGTTCCACTGTTGGAAAGGGCATCCAGTCCTTCACTTCCTCCCGTGTCACCGGCCGCTTCAGCTGCTTCATCATTGTTGAAGGTGGTGAAGCTGTACGACCATATGTTTGCCAGTGCCTCCGGTGGAATCCCTCCACCCCTGTCTCGAATCCTCAAAGTAATGCAAGGAGCAGCAGCATTGAGCGGTCCGACATCGGCATCTGGAGAAGCACAGTATTCTTCGAGACCTTCTTGCGAAAAATCGAAAGCGTTGGCTTCGGTCACAGAAAGCTTCTTGAGCGAGTCAAGCTTAGTCGTCGTCACATCCGGTGCCGATGCGATTGTCACTTCGATGGTTTCACCTTCTTTACCAGATTCAACCGTTGCTCTCATGGCGTTCTTGAGCAGCTCCGTAATAATATATTCGAGATGCATGGGGATGTGAGCAAACTCTGCATCGACCTCGCCATTGATCACCAACGACGGCCGGACACCGTATTTCAGCTCACAGACTTCACCCACAAATCCTTCGCATTGTCTTACTATGTCCGCCGGTCGCAATGCCAGGTCAATCACCCCGACGTGGTTCGAATCAGGCGGCTGAGTGGCTGCGTCACCAGTTGAAGCCATATGGAGTGCGAGATGTTGTTCCGCGACGAGTCTGGTTCCTATTCTTGCACGTAGATGTTGATCCAGGAATGTTGTCACCTCAGCTGGTTCGATGTACTTTCGACACTGTAGGAAGCCTTGGGCTAGCGTGGGGATTGTATTCGAGTGTGTCCTGACTAGATCTGCCATGACGTCTGTGAATTTCATTTCTTCTTCTATCGTCTCTATTGGCTTCTTGTAGAATGGCTCCAAGGTGGATAGGGAGTGCAGGTAGTTGTTGTAGATCTTGGAGACATGAGGATTCGCAACAACGATGAACGGTAGATTTCGAAGAGCTTGTATTCGATGAGCTAGACGCGAGGGCAGGAGGGATAACGTGAAGTTGGCCGAGTCCAAAAGAGCAGCATCTCGCAAAGGAGGCTTGCCATGTCTATCGTGGTCAGTAAAGGTCGAGATGGTCGCGTGAGGTACTAACCTGACGAGATCCGCAAGTGTAAGAGGCCGACGAGGCTTGGCTGCGAGTCTGTATATTTCTTCATCTGAAATAGTCGCGTTTGACGGAGGATGCGACCATTCATTGATATCTGGAGGAAACGGTTGCTGAGTGGTTTGACTGGCCCATCTGCGCTGGAGCAGCGGAAGACCACGCCGCGAGAAGGCTGTCTTCAGCATTTTGCAGACACGGAGGAGCAATGGAGCATGACGCGGAGCACTGCAGGTCAGCTCGAGTCTGCGAGGAGCTCATCAATCATGTATATTCATCTCTCGTCCGACACAGAGTCGGAGGCATTGAGTCACGTCACAGTTGTGACGGAGAGAGACCGACTATGGACTGACGTACTGGGAAAGTCTGGCGAGAAATACCCCGCATTCTGACATGATGGAGATCATCTCGGCTGACCACCGAGCCACCAAGCAGATTTCCAGAAAAAATGGCACTGTCTGACCGCTGTAAGTCGTCGGATTTAAATAGATATACTATGTAGCTCCTCGTTATCTATCTAGAATCCTTCGCACAGAATATAATAGCGTTTGTCCTTAACGTTAGGAAGGCCATTAGTTCTATCGGTATCTTCCTAGTGATTTGCTGTCTGGGCGCCCACTGCCTTGAACCTGTTGAAGTGAAGCTGTATCCTAGATGTGCTCCCGGTCAGACGATGCCACTTTTCCTGGAAATAGGCTCGCCACCAAGACTGCTCCGAGCTCACGGGACGCTCACCATGACGGCGCCGCTTTTAAAACCAGTTACTCGCGTCTCAGCCTCGGCTCACGCTTCAACTCACCCGCACCGCTGTTCGAAAGCTAAGAAAAGTCTATGTAACCGGTACCTTTGACAAACGTCGCCAACCACGGGCCTTGATCCTTCTCGGAAAGCTCCACGTAGAACTTTCCATGTGCCTCTCCATCAATAGCACGGTACACAGCGGCACCATCAGCCTTGCGCTCATCTGCGTAATAGAAGCTGTCTCGGTTAACGTTTGGTCGCAACTCGGACGTGGCATGAACTACCTGTATCCGCGGTCCGCGTAGACTGACGCTGCCGTCTGGATCATGTGCGCTGTTGCGCTCTTTCCCATTCCCTGACTCATCAATGCTGGAATTGGCTGAGTATTCGTTATATTTCCAGTGAAGATAAAGGTCCGGGCTGCATCCTTTGGCAGCGCCTCGAAGGACTTGACGGCTTCTTTTGCCGCAGCGAGAGCACTGAAGGTATTGATATTCATATCACGGGTGGCATCCTTGAGAGAAAGTTCCAATGGGTCCTCCTTGTTCACGAACGTGGCCGCCGCGCCTGCCTTGGTCAGCATCGAAACAAATAGCAACGAACAGCTCCAGGAACTGACCGTTGTAGACAACTACGCTTGGATGGCCAAGTTGCTTGCGGACGGTTGCGAAAACTCTCGAGACGCTTTCGGGATCCTCCAGGTCGGCCTGGATATGGAGTCGCTTGTCGCTTGCGTCTTCCGTAGCTGTCCGCGACACTGTTGCTATCCTGTACCCTTTGGCAGAGAAGGCTTTGACGACACCGGCTCCTACGTTCTGGCCAGCGCCAAAAACAAGGGCGATTGACGATGATGCGGACATGGTAAGGTATTGCACAAGTAGCTTGTTGAAATGAAGCAGGGGAGGGACGACTTTGGACTTCGTGCACAATGTGACACTCTTTGCATACGATAATGCTGGAGTCCTGAAACTCTTACGACTTTATTCCACATGACAATGATCCCTTTATACCTCTTGCTCCGATACTAAGTCTCGAAGGGAATCCCAATGGTTCTGAGCGGTAGACGCGTTGCTTAGCAATCGCGCTTCTTCCACCTTCAATATTTGCCCAAGAGTCGGAGAAAGTTGCTTCGCTTTACATAATTCTACCGCCATCGCCATTCGACCGTATCAGCCAACACACCAAACATGAATTATTAATACTACTTCGCAAATACTTGCCAGTGATTACGGTACAGTGTACACGACCGAATACTTACCTCTCGCTTCCATGGCACATCGCGATGGATCCCGCGATGGGTATAAGAGGATGCGACAGCATCCCCTTCTGTCGATGCATCACCGCAACCAAACGAACTGAATATTATCCCAACCCTCTCCAACATTCTATACTGGTCTACTTATCGCTGCCTAATATCGACGAAACCTGAAAATGGTGTCCTGGGCTATCACTGGCGCGACGCGAGGCATCGGCGTAAGCTTCCCCAGATCAAAACCACAATGACATCCTCACATGCTAACAAGAGTATCTTTGCAGTTCGGCTTCATCAATAATCTTGTGAGTCTACCGGTACTGTTTAGTCTTGGGCAAAGGCATGTCACTGACTGCGTTGCCAAAGTCTGTTGATCCGAAGAACCAAGTGTTTGCCATCATTCGAAGTCGAGCAACTGCCGGTCCGCTTGAGGAGCTTGCTGCAAAGCGCAAAAACATCCACATTGTAGTGACCGATATCTCCGACCCGAAGAAATTGGACCAGGCTGCCGCTGAAGTCTCTAAAGTCACGGGCGGTTCCCTTGATGTCTTGATTCTCAACGCTGGTTCCGCAGGACCAGAGACCAGCGCGCTGCCGCCAAGTGCTTTGTGAGTGAACGGGCCTAATGCACTTGAGAGTTTAAATTGCTGACACTGTGCAGTCGTGGCAAGGAGGAAGCACTGGAGAAAGAGATTAATGAGAACATCAAGAACAACCTGATCAGCAATATCTACGTCATCAACTCCTTCCTCGATCTCGTTCGTAACGGCAAAGAGAAGAAGATCGTATTTATTTCCAGCCAAAGTTGCGACGTCGAGTTCACTCGTATCACTGGCTTTGCTACCGTGATGGGATATTCTGTCAGCAAGGCTGGCATGAACATTGTCATGACCAAGTACGGCGCTGAATTGGCCCAAGATGGCATCAAGACACTGTCGCTGAGTCCAGGATGGGTAAACACAGATGCTGGTGAGTCAATACGCAAGTCGAATCGTGTCGGCCCAGATGACTGACTCGGAACAGCTCAAGCAGTCACAGGCGACCCGGAAATACGTAAATTCGTGCTGAGTGCATTCCATAAGCTGGACCCAAGCGTCACTGGACCGATTTCGGTAGATGAATCAGTCACCAATATGCTTCAGCAGGTTCGGAGCTTGACGGAAGCGAACAGTGGGAAATTTTTATCACTGCGCGGGGATACTTTCCAGGGGTTCTAGTCTAGAAGCTGAATGGATCTATCTTACTAGATTATCAGAACAGTGGATGGAAATGATGGGCCCAAATACCTGCACTCAGGCAAATGGTGGTATGAATGGAACTCCACCAACAACCGCATCGAAAATTGTGAGATAATCGACCTGGTTCTCCGTATTGAGATCATGCTGGTTCCACACAGCCTCAACCATATGCTGAATAAGATGAATGTGACTTGATCTTCGTCTTGGGTCTTGCCGACTTTGTTCAAAGACGTCCAGGATAGCAAGGCGCTGATCATCGCCAACTGCTTCACAGGCGATAATGAACAATGGCCACGCGTTCTGGCATGTGATCATCTTCGTCAACAGCAGTATTCCCTCTCTCACAAGTCGCCGATGACTGAATTCTGTTCCTGCAACGCAATGGACCGCCCGATTGAGGTATATCAAGCACGCGAGTCGATGTAGATCGGCGACCATAGTATTCCGGTTCATCGGGGCCCCAGATGGTACGTGAATTGGACCATAATCTCCTACTGCCCTGGAAATGTTCTGTTCCAGCACCTTCGTGCGCTCCATTCCAGCATTTGCATAATCCATCTCGGGGGAGTTCGCGACTAGAGCTCGTCTACATGTATGTGCAACGAGCTGCAGGACATCAGTTGGACAGCCAATGTTGTCTTCTACCTGCTGCAGTATTAGACGATGCCGGAGAAAGTGCACAAGGCTTCCATCTACCTTTGGATCGCTTCCGTCGATGGCTCTAGGTGATCTTGCTGTTGGAGCAAAGCCGCAACCTTCATAAGGTACCTTCCAATGCCTGACGGTAAACTCTGCGAGGACCTCGTGATAATAAATCCAGTCCAGGAAGACGGAATATTCTTGCCGAACCAGCTTTGAGATTGCAGGTGACGTGTTGATGATATTTTTCACGGCGCATAGATATATTACCCAACTCCCTTTGGAGTTTGATTCGAGTGAGAGCTGTGATCATTAGCCGACCATGGCAAGCCTGTGCGGACCGGTTGTTATAGTACCTCATAATGATACAAAAGCATCGTTGCCATCAAGTTCTGAAGAAGCGTCTTCTCGTCGAGCCGGTTGATTGACTCTTTTACCGATGATACGACAATATGCTTGTAGCGAAAGCTCTTCAAGCTGCCGTGAAGCTGTAGGGATGCGAGAGCAAACACGCCTTGTAGGACTGGATTGGTCGCATCGGATGGATTTGAGAAGGCAATTCTCAATATAAATTGTGCCAAAACCTCCTCGTCAGTAGGTCCTAGTATCAGTGATCTTGATTCGTTGACTGAGATGATTTGGTCAGTATGATAATTGGATCTGGAGAGTCAACCCTACATACAGAACCCCAGTAAATGCGACTCTTCTCTGTTCATGACGGCGGGCGATAGATAGGTCGGGCGAGGGACTTTCATGGTCCGAAGGTAGCGAGCTACAGGTAACGGCCGTTAGTATCGAGCAGCTTGACAGTGTGTCGGAGGGTGATTTTTCACCAGAAATCCTTCCGTTCTCTAGTTCCTCCGATAGCGATATGTCCCAGCAAGTTGAATTCAAGTACCCCCTGACATTTGATGATTGAAGAGTATTCATTCCGCGGCGCGTATCTTGCGAGATGATTGCTCTTTTTCTGTCGCCATCTCGAGGCCATGACAGCTGCATGCCATAGCCTTGACAGACGCGCCGCGACTTTGTGCAATTGCCACATTTCGGCCAACGTGAGTCACATCGAACTTTGCGCTCTAAGCAGAAATCAGCCCATTGACGTTCGTAGGGGTGCTGTATTGGCTCTTGATGTTGATTACCTCTGCAAGTCCAACACCCTTTGATCCCCATGGCGAGATCCTTATGGGGCCAAGCCTATATACTTTATCCTCCAAATCGTAAAATCGATATAGGTTCAACCTGGGTTCATGAATGCGCCGTGAATCTTCTCTGGTTCGATGCTTACCTATATACCCACGTAGAGTGTTCTTATGGAATTGTTCACCTCGGTTCGTGCCCGTCATATCGGGCCAATCTAAGGTAAGCAGAGGCAACATGGCACCACAACTAGTAGGACAGCCAAATCTCGGAGAAAGTTGCCTGTGATGATTAAGCCGATCGGGCCTGAGCGGCGAGCAGTTAAACCACACCTTGGCTTATGTCATAATCAGTCCACCATTTTTTGTCGGCGGTGATGGGTGGTGATGGCGTCGGCCAGGCACCGAAATGCGATGCTTTCCCCAAACACAAGAAGGAGGCCAGTGCGTCTTGATACAAACAATCCATGGTGGCTGATCTTACATTGCATGCTATTGAGGACCCAAGCTGGACGTGAACAGCGCTGTCATGTACATTGAGCGCAACAAGGGACTGTATGGCAGGCGAATCCTCGTTTATTGTGACACAAGAGGTGTATTGCGCTGCTGTTGCTTGGGGAGTCCATGACATATAGCAAAAGAACAGCCAGTACAAGTAGAGACAAGTCACTAGCCTGAGTGACAATTCAATGATTCCCCGAACCTGAAATCGAAAATATCACGGACAGAAGTGCACTCACAAATCTCGCCGTTCTAGTGTCGGCTTCTAAAGTGAATCGATACGTTGGGAAGGTAGGGCCGAGACGCGTCCTGGCGCGCAACTTCAACTTTCCAAACAAATCATCCTGCTCTTGAACTTTTTAACCACAATCCATCACACGATAGTTCTCCCATTTCGAAACATAATCTTTTTCGAAATGCTTTCGAAATGCTTAATGTGTCAGGAACGCTGGCAGACGCGTATGGACGAATGTCCAGTTTGTCATTTTCCTCTTTGCATAGATGATGATGAACCCGAGGCGCGACATAGCTCGCAAACGCGCGATGATCGACATTATCGCGACCGAGACTATGATAGCCGAGACTATCGCGACCAGACTCCTTACGACGAGAATCAATACCGTCGCCGCGAGCCAGACTCCAGGTCTGGTAACCTACGCCGAGGTGATTCTCGAGCAAGTAGGTACACTCCGCGAGATGATGACCGAGTACGTAGGTACACTCCACGAGATCATTCTCGAGGAACGAGGTACACTCCGCGAGATCATTACCGAGAAAGTAGGTACACTCCGCGAAATCATTCCCGAGCAAGTGACTACACTCCACGAGATCATTCTCCAGGAACAGAGTACACTCCACGAGATTATTCTCGAGGAACAAAGTACACCCCACGAGATCATGCTCGAGCATCTAGCCATACTCCGCGAGGTCATCCTCGAGACTATTCTCGAGGAAGCGACACCCCGCGAGATCATTTTCGAGCAAGGAACCATACTCCTCGAGGTCATCCTCGAGGAGGTATCAACACTCCACGAGATCGTTCTAGGTCTAGATCGCCGTCCGTGCGTATCAAACGTGAGAAAGGGCTCTCAGAGTCGATGGAGGCTGCTGGTCGACCTCCGCACTCTCGGAGTGTCGGAGGGACTCCAGCAGTCGAAATGAGTGCATCTCATAATGTATCTATTGAACGTGACGATAAGTCCGCTCAATGGTGCTTCCATCATCATGTCTCTACACACCGCACTCCAACAGGTGCCGGTGATGTTTGCCCCCCTACCAGACATAGAAATTGTCCTGCTACTACCGCCATGAAACTCTTTCACCGCCAACCAACGGCAGATGAGGCTTCGAGAATGACGGAAAACTATGTCCATCCGTCCACAATCTTAGAATTGCTGGATCATCTCAGTGTGGTCAATAATCAGCTCTTCGCCGGCTACGATGCATTCGTCGAGGCACGAGACGCAAGACTCGAAGCAGTCCCTGTAGAGATCTTGCCCACATCAGCCTCAGAGGTTGTCAAACAGCAATGGACGGACATTATGTCTATGTCCAATACCATAACCGAGAAGCATTGCCAGAAAATCTATCAAGCTGTGGCCCAGGCACGAGCGGTCATGGTAACCAATGTTATGAATTCCAAGATGAGAGCCACACCAGGAGCCGCACCACCTGCTAAAGGCCACAAATACACCCATATCGAGGCTATGGAATTCCTCCAGCGCATGTCACCAGAGAAGGTACCTCCTCTTGCTACTAGTCTGATGATAGAATTGATCGGACGGCTTAGAGATATAGCCATATCCCTCGACAAAGAGACACAAAAGCTCACCATGGGGATATTGGAATCCACCCTCGGCTTGCCAGAGGTCCAATCCTCCACACTCTTGAGGACTCTGGTGAGCTTGCCTGCGCAGTGGATCCTACGGGCTCATCCCCGAACATCCCACAACAGCAAAGGCATTCACCTATTCTATTTCCCAGATCTGCATGATGATACAGAACGTGTGAGGGAGCTGGTCGAGCACCTATGACCTGGCGCTGGTCAGTACACTCCTTAAGTAGCACCCCCAGTTACAGCTCACGATGCGTACCTGCAGAGACGGGTGAAACGCTCTAGTTCCAGTGATGTGGAACTGATTCCCAGATTTGCTCCAGACCAGCTGCTACCATCTGTCGAATGATCAATTCGACGTCGGTAGTGCTGGCTGCGATGCTACCACCTTTCGGGTCATTCATTGACCTCGTTGGTGGCCCCCAGTGAAATTCAAAGTCGTGCCCTGATTAGGAGCGCGCACCTGAAGCCACAAAAAGACAAGTAACACCCTTCAGGTCTGGTCGGCGAAGGATTCTCACCTCTCTGCGGTGTCGGCTATCAACTGCGACCCCAGCAGGCTAGGAAGAATTCCAAACAAGTAGGTTCTATCTATGTTACTTGTCCTCCTATGACTAATTGACGTCCAGGAACTCGGGCATACCGGGAAATGTCTCAGGGTCGTGTACCAGGCAGGATCAGCGAGCATTCCAAATTCTGGTGCAAACGCCTTGGGACGGTTTACAGTGACGAAGGTCGCAATTCACGAGTTGGAACACCATTGTATCAGGTCGTCTTTCAGACAGTCTCCACTACCATAGTTCACAGAATCACAACGACGAAAGTCATACTGCCTCTTCCATTGCCTCTATCTGCGGACACGCCTGTGGTCAATAGTCGACTTAAATTGAAGTGAGCTTTCTGAAGCTTCTGTTCATGACCATGAGACATCGAATCCTGTGCCTTTGAGACATTCCTGCCTACACCAGTCTCCGAGAGAAGCGAACAAACTCTTCGGCATCCATACTTTCAATCGCCTTACAGCGGTTCATGGCATACTCATACATCAAAGAATGATCTTCAGAGTCACATGAACGTATTAGCACGCCAAAGCTGCGCAAAGGTGGTACCTACCTCGTTGATACTACTCAAACTCACCGTAGTCGATAAGATCTTCAATATCCGTGCCTGCCAAAAGGTCCTTTTCTTCCTGGGTAAGTTCCAGAAAGGAGGCCAACTCAAACTCCGTCACAGGACATACCAGCGAACCGTCTTGAGTCTCCAATTTCAAAGCCTTTTGCAAGGCTCTATGGACAGGTTCCCATAGGTTTGACCAGCCTTGTCTGTCTTGAACAAACAACCCGAACGTTGGAAGATATCTCTTCTTCAGGTCTGATATGACTGTGCGCCCCATGCTTTGGAAACAGGGGCCGAAAAGCGTCGAATGTAGAGCTTTCAATATGGCTAGGTCTTCGAGCTTTTGCTGGTCCTGACCCGAAGACCATATACTCAGCTCGAAAGCGGCCTTTTGCTTTCTGTACAAGGACTCGTACTCATTTAAGACACGTATTATGTCTCCCTTGGCAGCATGTAACCAATCAAGGAGATTAGCCGCAGCCTGCCCAGCATCGGAGCGTGCTTTAATCGCGGCCTTGATCACCGAGTGATTCAGGGCTGAGTTGACCAGCCTTATCGTGACGTCGAGCCCACTGGGGATGTCCACCATCCAAGATGTATGGCGGGCATGTTCCTGGGGGGCGAGCTTGACTAATTCGAGGGCACAGTATGCGGCTACAGAACCAGTCTGCCCAATTGTCTTGCGTGGAGGTCCAGCGATCTTTCGACAGAGGTCTTTGAGCATTTGAAGCTCTTCTCTGATATTCTCGATCAATTTAGTGTCGAAGGGTCTACTCGCTTTCACCACAGCATTGACCTCATTTTTGTAAACCTCGGCTACAGCGTCGTATCGGGTACACATTCCCTCTCGCTCTCCGAGCAAGGGGAAGAATGAAGTGCGACCGATTCTGATTTGATCAGTTATTTCGTGCAGGCCTTCATTTGTAGAGCTTGCGACCTTGTCGAACAGCGGCTCGAGCTTGTCAAGAAGGTATTGAAAAATGACAGCCTTCAGGAGCTGGCCGTTCTCGAAATGTTCCATGGCCCGATCGTCGACGCTGAAGCCAGCAACTGCAGGTTCATCATAGGTGATGGGGTTTTCAACAAACTGCTTACCCACTGGATCGTGGTTTGCAGCTGTCAACCCATACTGAGGCTCGGCCTGAGGCTTCGGCTGAGGTCTGGGCACAGGCGGAATTGGCCACTCGAATTTTGGGACCGGCGGACGTGGACCACGATGTCGACCTACGCCTTCTTCAGGCAGCGGATCGGTGTCCATCCTGTCAGAGTTCTCGTTCTCCATTTGCTCTTGAGCAACGCGGTTATGGTAATATTCTGCAACGTCAGCCCATTCT
Source organism: Vermiconidia calcicola (assembly GCA_035928285.1). NCBI lineage: Eukaryota > Fungi > Ascomycota > Dothideomycetes > Mycosphaerellales > Extremaceae > Vermiconidia > Vermiconidia calcicola. The sequence continues at coordinate 1,003,999 of JAXLQG010000009.1, forward strand.
CCTGGATCATCAGGTGGAGGCTCTTGATAGTTAATCACAGGTCTCCTTGGTAAGGTACCAGTACTGCGATATACATACAACTCCTGAAGGTGCCTGGTTATGCGAGATTGGAGATCTCTGGGTGTCACATTTCTGGGTTGTCCAGCTTGTGACCGGGCATCTCGGGGGACGGCACTGATGGGTCCTGAAGGACCTCTGCCTCTGCCTCTGCCTCTGTAATTCTTTGAGACTCCATTTCGACGTGCGCGATAGTTGTTGAACATCGTGAGGAATCGTGATCTATGTTCACGTTACCGCAGGAGAGATTGTGGTTGTGGTGAGCGAGGAAGAGTGCGCAGTTCTCAGAATTGAAATATTTGAATTTTGCTAGTGCGGTGCAGTCACGCACCTTCCACTTCACTGCCACTTCACCACCAGGGAATCCCTTCGACAAACCAAACTTACTACTTGACTTACTCTGCCTCAGTTTCAGGGCGAAACCATCCACCACGTTTCTGATCAGAAGATGACAGCAATTTTCTTTCTCGCACCCTCTTGGCCTTGATCTCGACGGTCGGAACAGCCAAACCCATTCCCACAACGCGATCCAGACCAACACATAATCTGTCACTTACCTCCTGCTCCTCAGTCCTCATCGTCTCCTCCCCGGTGCTCCAGCAGGATCAACGACGTTGGGCGGTACGGCCCGTTCCATGCAATTAAAGTCATGAGAAAAGAGCTTCGCGGAGAAGAGAAATCACAAAATCGGGAAAAATAAGCTTGCATGACTTGGCCCACATATTGCAAACTGGCGCCCTGCAGCCGACGTCAGCGGCGTTTATGTCTTTGCCCGAGAGGACCAGACAGAGTCTCCAACAACGAAAAACTGCGATGAACATCAGCTGTGGAATCGAAGAAGAGTTGAACAGAGAGCATAATGAAGTACATACTCCGAGTCATGATACTCAACATCGGTTAACACGGGAACGCTGTTGAGAACTTATGCTACAATGTATTCTCAGGCGGATGACTTCCTTCACTTACGTGCATGCAGAAACTGCAAATGTTCAATCCCTGACATAGTCGCAGAAGCCAGTTGTGGGTTGGTGTAGGGAGTCGATGTCGTTTCGGTACGAGTATCTGGACGAAACAGATGTACAAGGCACGGCTTGATACTGCTCGCATCAAAGACAAAGGCCAACGGCCGAAAGACACATGGCTGGAAAAGCCTGGACAAACAAGGAGAAGAGCACTGGGGGGCATGTGAGAAGGACTCGAAGATCGAGTGTCGCAGCAACATCATGGACATCGTTGTCATGGTCCAGACAGTTGGATGGGATCAACAGGCATGGTGGAGTATGTTTCCAGGCTTCAACACGGGTCAGGATGTGAAGAGATATTGTATTCAGACATATATACTGCCAAATTTTTTTGCCGCCTAGATGGAGTACCCGATCATAATCAAAGCCGTCGACGGTGGTGGCGGGCATGGCATCAAGCTTGTCAAGGATGAAAGTGCCCTCGAGAACGCCGTGTAGAGGTATTCTTCGCACCAACCCTCTGTAGCTTTCCAGTCCCATACCTCGTAGAACTGACCATGCAACTGGTCATGATACTTGGTAGGATGCTGGACGGTACATCCCGATGCGGCACACTTTTTGCCAGGGAATTTCTTTGCCCGAACAGTTCCAGGTTTGATATTCGTGAGGCATATTGAATATTGCCATCGTCAAGCCATGGAGGCTAAAGTTGCTGTGAGGCATCCTGGCGACTTCTGTCGTGTCTTGTCGGGTCCTGTCGTGTCCGTGTACGACACGGTTTGCCTTCTCGAACGTTGATGGCAAAGAATCGACCTCTAAACTGGGATAGTTCTGGGTTCCCGGTCGTCCAGACTTTACCTTTTGGCGAAACGGTACTCGCTCTCAATGTATGTATTGGCTATCTAAACTTCCCTGCAAGCAGAGACAAGCTCTCCCAGCAATGAAATTTTTTTACAAGGTCCCAGTGCAATACTGATATCCTTGAGCCATCCGACAGTACGCAGTTATCACGAACTGTCGAGATTTTCCTGGGGTTACGAGTCGATCATCTCGACTTGTAGTCTGTCCTCGGGGCTATAGCGATCATCGTACCTGTCAAAACATGCACGGAATGATCGATCCATTGCCGTCACTGGGTTTCCCACAACTTCGACAGTCAGGGTACAGTTGCCAACAAGGAGTGCATCATCAAAGATGAGCTCCGGAAATCGTGGCCCTCGGTGCAGATCAATCCGGAAATGAGGTGGGCGAGCAATTCCAACCTCACGATCTGGACCGACTAGAAGCAGGTTCTCTCCATCCATTGACACACTGAAGTCGTCTGCGCGAGCCAGTGTCCCTGCCTCATGGGCCAGGTCAATGATCAGTTCCCCTAGCTCCGGGCGATGACCTTCCAGCAGTTCACAAACCAGACGGTCAATCGACCGGACCAGTAAGCTACTAAGACACAGCTCTGCTCTAGTCTTTATGAACAGCTCTTGTACCATAGCCCGAGGTTCGAGGTGCGATATCAGGCATGCACCCAACAACTCGAAGAGCTGAAGCAATATCAAGCTTCCAGCGTAGGTTACCTTAGGGCGTGAGCATATCCGGTGAATGGTACCATACAGCACTGGCAGACACTGGCGGAGCGTCTGGTCATCGGCTTTGTTTAAAGCGTCTGACATTAGCTGCACTGAAGTGGCAGACAGCCTGAAGGGAGACGCGTGCGCTGTAATAAACAAGGTCATTGCTTGCATTAGCGGCGGCTCTTTCAGACGTGCTAGATGCGGCTGCGATAGCTCGGCAACCTTAACCACGGTCAATCCATGGATAAAACTGATGCTGTCCTGCTGCAGCGGCGGGTCACCAAGCAGATCTGACATGGCTCTAAGATTCAACCAGTTTTGGCCCATGGCAACCAGATCGAGCTCATCGTAGCCTGGGCAACCTACCATAGACTGTACAATCGTTTTCATGCTGCATAATTGGGCAAGATGGTTCCGCCGTAGTTGCTCGATGTCGTCCTGAGCCTCGTTGTGAGATTTCTGCAAAGCTTCGACCGACCTGGACATGAGCTCTTTGGCTTCAATCTCTGTCTTGGTCATCTCGTTGGCTGCACGTAGCTCCTCACCCAACTGCTCAATCATGCCTTGCAGTCTTGTGGCTGTCGACTGCGCGGTGGACCGCTCGGCTACCAGGGCCGATGTCTGTCTCTCAACTTCATCGGAAGTCTCTCGGACTTTCTTTCGAAGCAATCCGATATCCGTCTCATACGTCTGGATTTTGGAGTTGAGATCATTAGCAGACTGTCGCTGTTGCCGGTTCTCGCCTTCCAAGCATTGCAAGCGTAAATTTAACTCATCGAACCTTTGTTCAAACTCTGAGATCTGCTTTTGCTTCGAGGCACAATCTGTCTCGAGAGACGAATTCTGATTGTGTAGTGCATGGGCTGTGGACTTGACACGTTCAAGTTCGTCGCTCAACTCACGCATCCTGCTTGCCTGCTTGGTGGTTTCTTGAAGATGCCGTTCTTGATCTTCTTTAGATGCACGGGAGAGTGCCTCGAGCTGCTGTGACCGATTCTCGATCTCCCTTCGGGATTCAAGAACCTTCGTGTGTCTGATGGGACAGATCACTTGCAGGGCAACACTCATGAACTGGAAACCGCTACCACGAGACACAAGCTGAGTAATCCTGCGCTGGTAGTCGCAGACTTCGGTCTGCAGGCTGCCGATGGCATTGGCACCCTCAGTGGCTTGCGACTGAAGATCGAGCTCGCGGACCTTCATTGACTGTAGTGCTTTCTCAAGTGAACACACTTTGCCATCGGGACCGGTCAAATCTAATGACGCTGCTTGTAGGTCTGCGCGGAGAGTAGTGATATCGGTTTCAGCCGAATCCCTTTCTTTCTCACACTGCTTCAGATCCTCACGCAATACGGCTGAAGTATTTAACTCTTCGCTCAAACGCGTTTGTAAGGTCTGGTTATCGTTTGTAAGAGTAGTGATATCGGTTTCAGCCGAATCCCTTTCGCTCTTATACCTTTTAGAAGTCTTCTGCAGCACGGCTGAAGCATTTAACTCTTCGCCCAAACGCGTTTGCAAGGTCTCTTTGTCGTTTGTAAGAGTAGTGATATCGGTTTTAGCCGAATCTCTTTCGCTCTTATACCTTTTAGAAATCTTCTGCAGTACGATTTCAGAGTTTCGTGCTTCGCGTAATTGCGTTTGCAACGTCTCAACATCTCGGGTAAGAGTAGTGATGGCACTTTTGGCCGAATCCCTTTCGCTCTCACATTGTGTCAGATCATCTTGTAACTTGGCTTTGGTGTTACGTGCACCAACCAGTTGCGACGTTGACTGCTTTACCTCTTGTCGAAGCCTGGCTTCTTCACTTGCGGCCATGTTCTTCTCTGTCCGCAGCCGGGCCAGGTCGAATTCTAGATTGGCTTTGTCGCGGTCTGCATCTGCCAACTTTGCTTCTAAGGCCTTCACCTCGTGGGTGAGGTTGGTAGCTTCAGTCGTGACCAGGTCTTGCCCAGATCGAGTCTGGACCAGGTCGTTTTGCAGCCTGCTATTTTCAGCAGCGGCGTCACCTAGCTGGACTTGCAATTGGGTATTGGCAACATTTGCTGTCTTGACTTGTGCGTTGAGGGTGTGCACACGCGTATCCAGGTTGATGGCTCTTGTCAAGGCCGAGTCCTTCTCCTTTTGGAGCTGTTTAAAAGTCAGTCTCAGTGACGACAAGGAACGATTGGCAATTTTGAGGTCCTGTTTGAGGGGCTCCAACTCCCTTTTCAGTGTGGACTCGTTGGACTGGATGGCCCGTAATTGTGCTAATGCATCGTTAGCCTTTGCCAGTTGCGTGTCTCGTTCTTCTTCCGCTTTGTCCACAGACTTGGAAAGATGCATATGCCAGGCTCGTTCGGACTTTATGTCCTTTTCAAGGGCTGACACCCGCTGATCCGTCTGGGCCTTCTGGGACCGCATTTTTGACAATGCCTCTCTATCCTCTTGATGCCGGTTCCTCAGAGTCTCGAGCTCTTGGATGCACTCTTTGTCACGGACACATGCTGAAAGCTCGATTTGTTGGCCCTTCAGCGCTAAAATCAAATTGGTATATCTCCTGCGCGGATAGATGGTTGCGCTCAAGTCTTGGCATTAAATCATAACTAAGGTATACCCGGAAAGACCGCCTAAAGATTAATTTAGTTAACATTATAGTTAAAGGTTCTAGGTAAGGCTTTAACTAAAACTACTGTCGTTCCTCTCTTCTATAATTGGTAGAAGCCAGCTCAATTTACTAGATAATCTTTCTCTTTGATACTTTGTGACGAGGTCCCGAAGCTTTTCTCTAACCATTCCTTTGTGGTTGTGAAGAAATCATCTCTCGAAATATAGGACATTGAGTGGGATCTCCATACAAATTTATGCCAAGACTTGAGCGCAACCATCTATCCGCGCAGGAGATACGGTCAGAAACTTGGTGGCATCGGCCTCCACATCTCGCACCGTGCGCTCCAATTCGTCGATCTGGGACTGCACGCCAGATATTGCTGAATTTCTCGAGAAGAGTCCTCAGTTTCGCCCTTTGGGCAACCTCAAAAGTGGATTTGTCTATGTCAGTGTCACCTGGCATGGATTTTGTCTGCCAATCGTTACGACCAGCAAAACTTACGATGATGTGAATAGAGGGTTTCAGGTACTTGGAACAACGAGTACTGTGATGAAAACAGCTGCCCATGGTAGCAGGCAACTACCCGCCAAGTCGTAACAACTGAAACCCAGTTCGCACCTTCCTCATATCTCTGACCCAAGAGATTTGAGCCAAAAGCATACCTTACCTAGGTAACGTCAACCCTGCTGTGCCCACAATGGCACAGAAGATGGTATCGGTTTTCTCGACACAATGCAGCATATGGTCGTCCATGGCCCATCCCAGTACTGAGGACACGATCAGCACTTCTAGGGCATGGTCATGTGAAGAGCTTGGATGATTGGCGTTTGTACAGCGTAATTATATTGATATAAGAGGTGAGCAGGAAAACCGACAAGCTCCAGTCGTACGCGAGTGTTTGGTGTCGCAGACAAATTGGTTGACAATGTCGGATACCATGGAGCGCGAGCGAAGATCACTTTCTGCAACATGCCGACTTCACTAAAGCGGGATGAACCCTTCTCTCTTGCCAGTGACTCTCGCAGGTCGGAAGTGACCTACCTTGGGAGACATCCGCAAGATCCTTTATGGCCTGCTTCCTCGACAGTGAGTACTACGTAAGTGTCTGACACCACAGTGAAGCAATCACGGAACGAACCGAGAGTCGTCTCTGCTTAACCACGAACGAATACGACTTGCGTATTGGCTCAGACATGTCTTTGAGCATTGCGGCTTGGGCATCAAATATGCAATTTACGCCCTCCTTGACCGCAACATCCCCCCATCAACACTGATGTCCATGGCCTGTTTCTCAAACGACTTGAGGTGGTGGGGAACGTGTTAAGGGAAAGACCATGGAGTCGATCGAGGTACAATCCTGGGCCTGAAGTGTCTGCTGCTACGGAGGAAGGCAGGAAGTCAAGTTGGAGGAGACTAGGCTGCCTATATTAGACAACAGGATGTGATATCTTGGGTCCCGCTGGCCTTGATCCAGCCGGAGAGGCAGGGTGAATGCTCTACAACAAGGCGGGTCTTAAGACATTGCGAAACACCGATGTGGCAGTGTTCCGTTTACTACCTAGAAGCAATGGTACGCCGAACACGACTGAGTAACCAGGATCAAGCTCTCCTCGTACTCGTACTTGTCCGCGTCCTCGTTTGCATCCTCTTCTCAACCCCAGAGCTCTGCCTCCCTCCCTCTGACGCCGACGGATCGACATTCTCCTTGTCCTCTCGCCTCTCCGCCGTCGAACTCGAACTCGAACTTGAGCCAACAGGCACAGGGATACCCAGACTGATTCGCCTTTTCGGCGCCGGCGTCCCATTGACATTCCCGACATTCAACTTCCTCAATCTCCTGACTTTCCTGACTTGATTCTTCTCCTCAAGCTCCTTGGGCACTTTTTCACCGTTCTGGTTCTCATTCTCATGCTTTTCTCTCTTCCGTCCCTGTTCATCGTCGTTCTCCTTCCCGTCCCTTTCTGCTTCCGCTTGTACAGGCGTCGTCTCATCTTCGACTTCTTGCTCCGCTGCTTCCATATCCTCTCCATCCGGACTGACGACCCTGACGACTTCCTCCCCGTCTTCATACCTCGCAAGCGTACTATCCCAACTAACCACCTTCGCTTTCTTCTTCCGTTTGGAGCTCTTCCTCGCCGGCACTTCCGTTGTGAACCCTTGACCATACCCATTCCCAGCCCTCTCCTCCGCAGCCAACTGCACCAACTTATGCTGCACACCGACCGCGTCGCCCTTGTTCCTTTTCGTATTCGCCCTCGTCGTCAGCGCCAGAGACTGTGTCTCGCGCTGCATAGCAATGAACTCCGTGCCATTCAACCTCTTAAGCGCTATGTTGCTCGGTAGAATCGCGAGCGATTTCTGCGGACGTGGAAGTGGGATTCGCGTGATGAGGCGGGAACTTCGTCGTGGGGATGTCATCATAGTGTCGGTTTGTTCTTGGTCTGGCTGCTCGAGTGATGGACTTGGAGCGGGCGTTTCGTCCTGGGAAAGAGAAACAGCTGTGGCGGATGTTGATGTAGATTCACCCACGCTCACGTCCTCGATGTGGCATGCTGCCGAGCTCTCGGGAGACGTAGCCGTAGCAATCGTCGTCTCTATGCCGTCCATTGGCGCTGCTGCTGTTTCGTGTTCTTGAGATGTGGTTTGTTGCTGTTTGGCTGCTTTCTGTGCTCGGGCTCGGGACAGGAAATCGTGTAGATATGCTGTGTCGTCCTGGTCCGCTGGTATAGCGGTCGATTGATTGGTAGGCTGGGGAGTGCTTGAGGCAGGACCCGCTTCGTGCTCTGGTGGATTTGTATTTGCTTGCTGTACGGCAGATTCCAGCAGCGCCTCGGAAGCTGTAGCGTCTGACGGCGAAGGCTCAGGATCAGACTCGAGCGTGAATGTCTGATCTTTTTCTTCACCCTGACCGGGCATTTTCACACTGCCTGAGACATCTTGTGAACGCTCTGCCACTTCTGTCTCCAAGTCACTTCCTTCGACCGTGTTCGGCGAACACACCTCCTCCTCCGTGGCCTGCCTGACAGTCACGATACTGTCAGGAGGTGAAGTCGCAGCATCTTCTTCTTGTACGCCTCCATCGTCAGTCTCACTTCCACCGGAAGGCTCCCTCTTCTCAGGCTTCAGCGTTGCTGCATTTGCATTAACAGCCACAAATCCGATACCGACACTCTTCCTCTTCGGACTCCCGACCGCTGCCGCATCATCCCATTTCGACGGCACGTACTCGATGATATTCTCTTTATCTTCCTCCTCGTCTTGATCCTGTCTACTACCAACTCGTAATCTTTTCACAGACCTCCCATTCGCATTCGCACCTCTGGCACCTGCACCCTTCTGCTGCCAATGCTCTCCGAAATTCGTCATGACTTCTCCCAGAGGCATACGTTTCCATATTTTCTGCGCATCGTTCCGTGGCACGTATGGCGTTGCGGGTCTTCGCTCCCACGCTCGCGGTAGAGATTTGACGCGCTGCGGCGTGAATGTGTAGCGCTTTGTGGAATCTGTATGTACAACACGCGTAGGACTGCCACTGCCACTGCAATATGACTTCTCTGATAATGGACTGGAAGATGGAATGAAGGGCGTGGGTTCCAAAGATTGTCGCTGGCGTGTGGGCGTGGGCGTGGGCGTGGGCGTGGGCGTGAGCTTGGTCGCCGCCATTGGGAGTGCCATGGTAGGAATGTGTCTGGGCAGATTCGCAGAACCTAAGCACACTACTTTACTTGCGGCTAGTAAATCATGGCGAGATCGTCCGGGGGGTTGAATGTATTTTATAACAATAGGCAGCTGCTCGCGTGGTTCGTAGATACTGCAGTCGTGAAGAAGCAAACAAGATGCGACGCGCGGGAAATCTGTCTGTGTTGATGCCCGCCGAAAGTGGCTAAGACCACATCTAATTTCCTGCGGCCTCCCATCGAGCCACCCCCCCACTCAGTTACGAAGAATCTTTATCAAATAAACTAATTCATTGTATTGCTGCTACTGCTGCTGCTGCTGCTGCTACTGATGCGCTCTCAAGGTCGCATCTGCTGGTCATCTGGCATATCATCTATGCGTCATCAATCATATGAACGAACATAACCCCGGCTTTGGTCTCAGTATTACTCCAATGGACTCAATCAGCCATAACTGATCGACTTCCCACAGACCATTCCGCCTTGACAACATCAGCCCGCCCATTCCCAAATATCAAATCGCTAAGACATGACCCATGTTGGTGTACAGTGATTTTTGTGTACATGACTCATTCTTCCCAGACATTTCCCTTGTTTTTCCCTTATGACGCCGATGACAATGCAAAAAAGAAGACTCCGTTTCCGGTGGATAGGTATCCAAAGACCCCGGCGTGCTATGCACAAATGATAGATGCTAAGGACAGTTGAGAAAGAAAAGGATTGATTACTTGCACTCTTCAGTGTTGCTGGTAGTGCATGTGAGGCAGAAATTCGGCCGTCTCGATGAACCCGCGGGGGTAGCCGGTCGGTGGTGCGCTCTGTGGTGCCGTTGTGATTGGGCTGTCGTTGACAAAATGGGCATAATCCCAAGATGGCATGCGGGTGATTGGTGCAGTCATCGGACCATGTGGCATGGCCATTGTTCCTTGAGGAGCTTGGACCATTTGGTAGACGTACTGACCATTGACGTCGTATCCGGGGACATACTCTGGCATCTGAAGTTGCAGCTCCGGAACTGGTGGTGGCCCCTGCATGCGCATCGCTTGCGGCCCGGGCACATAGGATACTTCAGTGTGGACGGGGTATGAGCCACTGGCAGGCATGTACTCCGGGTGAGGTGATGGTGCATAGTGGTAGTCGACAATCTCTCCATTGGAATAGACCGAAGAAGTCGGGGTAAGCAGCGAAGAAGCAGTCGATGAGTAGCTTGCCGAGTACTTGGAGATGATCTTCTTCAAGGCAACTGAGAGAATTTTCCATGGGAAGACCTTGACATCCTTCTCGATGTTGCGAGGCTTGGGATGTGGGAAGCCCATGATGATCTTGAAGAACTCTTCGCTGTCTGGCTTGGCCTTTGAGACAGTCATTGGTCTGAATCCCTCAAGATTGCGACGGATGCGGTTCTTCTCCTCAACTGTGAATCGGACACCAACAAGTGACTCAAGCAGGTAGATGGTGTCGACAGAGGTAACGAAGTATTCGTTTCTCTCCTTCCACCAAATGCATGAAATACAGATGCTGCTTGGCTGCCTCTCTTGGGGGGTCACTGGGCCGAACTCAGCCGTGATGGTGCTGTTGGTTTGGCTGCGTTTGAATTCGACAAGACGGCGACGAGCCTCCTTCTCGTCCGAGGTCCAGCCTTCCTTCATGGTGTCCAGATCACCCCTGAGCTTGAGATTGGCCTTGAGAGGCATGGCATAGGGATTGAAGTTCTGGGTCTGTGGCACGGGCATGCCGGCGAAAGGTTCTGGAGACGCCTGCATAGTCGAGGTTCTGACCAACTTCGGAATGGACGACTTGAGAGGAGAGCTAGTGGCCGGTCTTGGGATAGGGGTTAAGGGCGCTCCTGGGCTTTGCTCGCTCTTCACCGTAGTGAATGAGGGGCTAAATGCAGGTGTGTGTGGTGATGGAGCAGTCAACGACACTTGCGAGGCTGTCGAGGTTGAGTAGTGGTGACCAGATGGTCTGGGTGATGGGATTTGACCGGCACATGCTGGGATTCCAGTGCTGCCAGTTGGTGTTGGCACGAATGGTGAGTAAGGTGAAGTTTGACCGCTGAGATCGTAGTAATCTCCATTTGGGTCTTGGACCTGCACTTGTGCGTATGCTGCTCTCTTTTGAACTGGGAGGTCATACTCATCGATGTTTGATACCTTCCGCTTGAGAGATTTGTATGTGATGCTGTTGGTCGACGCCGCTCTCGAGTGTGGCACGCTAAAGGTCTTGAAGTCCCGCACATCCGCTCTAGAGGGCTTGCGCTCCTCAAAGCTTTGTGCTGGCATGTATTGAAAATCGGCATCCTGACCCGGTCCAGACTGCAGAAGGGGATGATGGTCATATGGCGTCTGAGAGAAAGAACCATAGAACATCGGACTCTGAAGGGCAGAAGCTTGGAAATCTGGAACAGGTCAGCAAACAGCATTCTTGGAATACTTCAAGGACTTACTCATGAGTCCTGTTGGACCGACTTTCTCATAGCCACCAGACATGGGGAAGTACTGACCAGGGATGGCCCCGAGGGCGTCCTGGAAGTGATTGCCAAAGTGCTCTCCCCCAAAAACCGAAGGGTCGTAAGAGTCGTCGACTATGAAGGGATGCTGGTAGTCTGGGAAGGACTGAGATTCGTGTCAGTATTTGAATCATTTGGGAAACCCAGGAAGAACCCGCTGGCCGACAACGCCGAGTTGAAGGCTAAAACATGGCCAGGGATGCGTAGATTGCACTCACCTGAAAACGGTCGTGAGTAGTCGACGCCAGATTGGCGGTATTGACGATGTTGATGTTGATAGGAAATTAATGTTCGAAAAAGGCACGAAGCGAGTGACTGGTTGCTAAACGAATGTGGTGGATTAGAGGCGTGGTTTCCTCAAATCAGAGCGAGCGACTGCTGGAAAGTGTTATCGAGATCCGAACGACGAGTCGAGTATCGTCGTTCTCCTGATAAACATCCGAAGGACGCTTGGATGGTTGAACAGGTATTTCGCCCCCTAGAAGTCTGAGACGTGTGGTAGGAGGCTGGCTAGGCTAGCGACGACGACCTAGATGGTCGTTGTATCCAGCTTGCGAGGATTTGAATCGAGACCAGGAACCTGTGGTGTGGTTCCTAAAGAGTTGAAGATTCGGGATCTTGAAGCAGATCTAATCTCGAAGACAAAGAATTCCAGACGGATGGAACGAACTATGCCACCGATCAGCCAAACTATTGCGGGCAGGTTTGAAATCTTTGACCAGGATGTTTTCTTGCTTACCTTTCTGTAGAAAGATCGAGATGGAGGCTGGATGTCTTGATGTTTCTGAATATTCCAAATAGATGGGCGGCTGATAGAGTGAAGCTCTCTCTCCAGAACTGAGACACTGGTCACTGCGCAGTGTTAGCAAGATATTCAAGATATTGCTGGACGGCACGGCGCATCGAGAAGGACAAGTTAATTTTAGGCAGCAAGGAATTGAATTTGCAAAGCAAGGGCGGTTGTGGGTTATTCTTTTCAGGTGAAGGGGAGAGCCGAAGTGGTAACAAATCATTCAAGGACTCCAAGGAATTACGCACCCGACACTCTGGATTTCGATGTGGACCAGTCGCAATATGGTCAAGGTAATGTTCTTCCCACTCTTTTAATGTCGATACCTGCTGAATTCCAGACAAATATTCACCAACAGTATGGCGAGTGCAGTTGCTCGAAAGTGGTCTGTAACGCAGATAGGCTGGCTGGGCGAATTCTCTACCAAGGATTCCCGCAGCAAAACTCTTCGACCCGGTCGTCAGGTATAGTAGTTGTCAAAGTGCAAATGTAGCGAATGTTCTCACCCAGCGGCAGGACTCGGAAAGTTCAGGTAGGTGGCTGGAATGTACAGAGGCGAAGGCGGGATGTTGAGGCTTTTCAGCGAATGAGTCGAAAGCGAAGGACTTGAGCGATTGAAGGTCCAACGAACGAGAGATCAAAGGCGTTGAGAAGCGAGTGTTGGTTTCGTGTGAATAAACGAAAGTATGGTCTGCGAACAGAACCAGGAAAAAAGTCGAAGCAAGGTAGAAGGGTTGATGGAGAGGTGGAGCGGGAGTGGAAGAGAATGAGCCGAGGAGGGGAACGGAATGGCTATATCGGCCTCGACCAGCCAGATCAGAGGGAGATGGCAAAAGGGTTCAAGCCTCTCAAGGAAGAAAGCAGGCAGTGTTCAATCAGGTCACGCAGGAGTCGTGCTCGGCGAGTTAACGGGAGCATATCCCCTTCGCTCTCTGTGTGGTCACTGGCACTGGCGAGTTGGATGAGGCAAGTTTAGTGGCAGTGAGCGACTAGCGGGCTGAATGGAGGAAAGGCAAGGGGAACAGGATGTTCGAGGAGTGAGGATCCGACGAGGGGGTGCAGCGATGAGTGGGTTGAGGTGTGGGCACCGTAAGCCTACCACAGTACGGCAGTACGGCAGGCAGTACGGACTCGGAGTATGTGGTTCGATGATGGCAGAGCGAAGGAAGAGAAAAATAGAAAATAGAAAAGCGGAGACACGAAGACTCGAACATGTGTTGCGAGTCGCGAGTGGCCCGACATCAGCATCATGCACCTACCACAGTCATTCACAGTAAACCTCCAACCGTCTCTCTACCAGTCACTCACTGTCCAGTCACTCCAGTGTCCTGTCCTGCTCATGTCCTTGCTGCCGGTGTCTCGTTATCTTGTCCAGAGTCCATCTGGTGATCCCACAGTCTCCTGCCTGTGACGAGAATGTGACGGTCTCCAGAGGGACAGGCACCGGCAGCTGGCGGCAAGCCCAAGTGGGAATTGTTGTTCTCTGTCTTCCATAAGCGTGTTTGGGTGCGTTACGAGTTCGATGACAGCTGGCTCCAGGAACGACCCAAAGCCAGTGAGCGATCCACAGGCGTGGCAGCCAGAAAGCAACCAGGGCGTTTGATCGGGGTTGGCCACACTGGGACCCATTGAGGTGACTGGACTAGAAAAGGCTTGCACTTGCACAGCCGCAACACGGGAGGGAGGAGAAAGGCACAAAGGGCAACGAAAGGGTGCAAGAATCCCTGAAGCCTGCAGCGATCAAATGCCGTTTGGTGAGGTCATCAGTGGCTCCAGTGCCTCCCTGGCCTCGCCGGTAACCTGGATGGGTTTAACGTCACCCCACCGGCCACATCGACCCTTGTTACAGGCTTGTTCCCCTACTTGGCTTCCTGCCGCTTCCCCTACTCTAGCGCCATGGACTCGCCCAGGGCCTTCTGTTGTCGGCTGCCGTGGGCTGCTCAGTGCTGACCTGGGCACTACTGTGACTGACCAGTCCCCCCGCGGCTCGAATTGCTAAGTATAGCCCACCAATCGTCCAACCGAGGCCCTAGCGCCCAACCAGCAATTCACTTTCCTTTTGCTTGAGAGGCAAAAAGCGACACGCCGAAGACGGCTTCATCAGCAACTCAATGGGTCGACCCAGCGGTCGGGAACAATTGGTTGGAAATGGGTGTCCTCGCTTCTTCCCTTTCTGACATGTCCATCAAACGCGTACTACCGGCTTCTGTGATAAACAATGCATGCTTTGCTTCGCGGGCCTTGCATTGTTTGTTTTGTTCGACATGCAATCCGCAAATCACCGACAAATCAACCCCTTACGTATACATAAAGTCAATCGTTCTCGGATCGAATTTTTGTCGGTTTGCCACTTCCACTGCCACAATCATGGGTTCGATGATCTTCGGATTACCCGGTGCCTGACATTATTATCGTCCCAGCTCATGCAAGACCTGCATATGGGATCCTGGCCCCGTGCGAGATTCTTCTGCTGTACTCCCTATCTCGTATCTGCTGCACTTTTTTCTGAAACTTCACCTGGCTTCTTTTGACATGGCCTGCCTCAAGCGAGGATGGATAGGTACACTACTATCGCTACGTTCAACTCCGTACGATAAGCTAAAGTGTCTGATACTGGTCAAGTCTGGGGAAACATCGAGCCATCTTTTCCACCGGCGTCGTTTCCTAAGCCAGTCGTGACCAGCCTTTGTATGCACGGGCAAGGGGGCACGGACAATGGCGCCGTGTGATCCGGTATCCTTTTGATTCGGATCAACTTCAGCTCTGTTCAGAGTGATGAGCACGACCAAAAATGGATACTTTTGGAGCCTTCAGCGGCATCTATCTTGCATGAGGTCGAAATTGCGAAGATAAAGTGCCTTGATGACTGCCTTCTGGAGGCTGGAGCACGAAAGATAATTCTCGCATCGCATCGCATCGCAGCTTCATTTTCCTACGCTACGCTTATGGCTTCTTTTTACGGGCCATGCCGCGGGTCGTTTCTTAGCTTGTGGGGATCATCGACCGACTCTAGCCAAAAAGTTCGCCATGTGGTCGCTGGTGAGGCTACGAGCTACAACAACATAGCTCCGAATCTGTTCTTCTACAAGGCGCCGGCTACGTTTCGACTGACTCTCCTGACTCGGCGTCGTTTGCGCGCCTCCCCTGAGTCATCACATTTGTTAACAGCGCCACTATCTACCAGTACTTGTATACAAATCAGCCGTCATCTTCCTTCGTGGCTTGACCGGAAAACCAAAGCAAATCCTATTTCCGCGCAAGATCCTCCAACGCGTAAGGTGACGTGGACAGACAAGAAAGAAAGAAAAGCCACTCATTTCACGTCGTGAGGCTGTGAAAACTGAATCTTTGGTCACTGGGTTAACTAGTGGTTGGATGAAACCCATAGTACCCCTTTCTATTTTTGCCGTTATGCCCTGGCTGGTTCGGTTAATTGCAGACTATCCCATTACAGACGCGCCAGGGTCTGCTTGTTGAGTGCTATGGTATATCACTTCTCGCCACCTCGCACCAGCCAAATGGATACCAGACTTGTGGTCATCATGACACACCCGCCTTCTTGGTTCCCCAGGCCAAGTGGCGACCGACATGGTGACTAGCATTGTCGTTGCGCGCTTGATATGTCCGATTCGAACAGGGACAGTATCACAGTACTCGTACAATGCTTGGGAGCGACCCGAGCGAGTATCCTATCACACCGAAAAAGTGTGCGTCCGTCCCTGCGTCACAAACATCCTAGCTCCTGATTCATGCAGCGAAATGATATGAAACCGTTTCGAAGGTCCAGACACTGCAGATCCATTGCGATCGACCAAATGCTCAAAATATCGACTGTTAAACACCAGCTCATCAGGGATCGACCAGACATTAGACCGCAAACAACTGCCGATTTGCGGTCTGTTTGCGGTCTGTCCCTCCCAATTCTGCCTCTCGAGTTCTTTTGCGCCTATCACTCCTGCATGGTCAATTGTACAACGGTAGGATATCGAATCTGTCAAACCAGGCACAGAGCAAAACTGAATGGCAACCTATGAACCAGTCATCGCGCCAAGTCCTTGTTGAAGGCTGGACACACATTCTGGGCCAGGCCAGGGCCGACCCGATCAGGACATTTGTCCTTGTTCTGTGTTCCCCATCCGGTCTCCCTGTCCTTACCGCCTGTCGATTGTGACATTGAAGAGGTCGCACTGGGTACCAACACAGAATTGTGATCGGCAGTACCCTATTCCTGGATCGCATCTGCAGGGTCACTGGTGATCTGTTGGCTGTGCGCGTTTTGGTGGCTTACAACCTGAAGAAGTCGTTGTCTTTTCCACGGCCCATTCGATGCGAAGGTCCCTGGGGTCATAGAGCACCCACACGACAGCGCAAAAATAGAAAAAGCTGATGCAAAACAGGTTGGCACCGTATGCAAACAATCAAGGCGAGGGCATTGCTTGAGGAAGCAAGGAAGCTGATCAGAACAGTCTTACATTGACATGGCATATGTCGACATTGGCTAATTATATTCACAACTTACTTTCAGCGCCTTCCTTGGAGATCTCGACCACCAACTTGCCAAACTGGCTAGCCTTCTTCATGTCATCGAACAAACCATTGATGGCATCTATGTCGAGGCCTTGAACAACCCGAGAGACCACAGGCTTCGCCTTTGTTGACTTGACGAAGTCGACCATGTCTTTGAACTC
Source organism: Vermiconidia calcicola (assembly GCA_035928285.1). NCBI lineage: Eukaryota > Fungi > Ascomycota > Dothideomycetes > Mycosphaerellales > Extremaceae > Vermiconidia > Vermiconidia calcicola. Next base: position 1,020,837 of record JAXLQG010000009.1, read on the forward strand.
CTTCCTCGAGCCCATGGTCGAGCCTTTTACCTCGACATTCTTGAGGACAGCCTTCATCAAAAATGGCATCTTAGGTCCGGTAGTCATACCGTAGACTGCGATGACACCACCCGGCTAAATGATTGTTAGCGAATACCTCAAGACACAAAGCGGGTGCACCGTACCTTTAGCAGACTCGTACTCTTGTCAACGATATCACCGCCCGCTCCGTCAACAACAGCATCGAGCTGCTTATTCTCTGCAGGCAGCATGCCCAATAATTTCTTTTCCCACCCTTCTTCTTTATAGTTGATTCCACCCTTAGCTCCGAGCTTCATAGCCTTTTGCAATTTCTCCTCACTGCTGCTGCTGACGTAGACGTTCGCGCCAGCGGCTCGCGCAATTTCGAGTGCAAACAAAGCCACACCACCACCAATACCCGTGACCAGAACATTTCTTCCCGGTCCGATGTTGCGCTCTCCGCACTTGCTCATAACGGCCCTCCATGCCGTAAGGCCAGTCAAAGGCATGGCAGCAGCTTCAACAGCGGACAGATGATCTGGTGCCTCCTCAATCTCCGACTCGTCAATGACCATATACTCCTGCAATGTGCCGTTCGCATTCAACTTGGTGCCGCCGAGAATCTTATAGCCGCCTTGCTCCTCCGGTCCTTCGGGACTGTCTTTCCAGCCTGAACCCGGGTTCACAACGACTCTCTTGCCCTTCCATTTCGTATTGGCATCACTGCCGACAGCAATGACAGTGCCGCAACCATCAGCCAGAAGGGGTACGCCAAAAGTCGTGCCCGGGTAAAGATGTTGTCTGATGAACAGATCACGATGGTTTAGTGCTGCAGCGTGGATCTTGATCAGGACTTCTTTGCCCTTGGGTGTAGGCTTAGCGACGTCGTCGAGTGACAAAGGGTAATAGACCTGGCCGGGCTTGCCTTCGACCTTGGAAATGGAGATTGATTTGGGCATTTTGGTCTGGAATCCGGGCGTAGAAGAGTGTTGCTCTCTCTCGTCGGCTCTTCCTTGGACGTAGTAATCAATGTAGTGGTTGACCCAGGCCTTCTGTCACAGACTCCTTTTTGTTCGTTTGCAGAGACTGGACGTCTGCTTAGAAATTCAGCTCGGTGTTCTTTCGCGATATCAGAGTCTACCGACCCCTCGCCGTCAATCAATGATGAAAGAGAAGATGAGCCGAGGTGATGTGAGCTGCGGAATGAGGAGAAACTCTTTCCCCGGACGACGTCACGTGTCCAGTCATCTTTCGATGAGCTCCTTCCCACCAACGCAACGTTTTCGAGGCGAGAATCCAGCGTCGCCCTCGTATCTTCATATCATCCCTCTCGTCGGACCGTCATGGAACATCAAGCTGCACAGCTGACCAGAAACTGGAAAACCCGCGAGCTGAATCGTATTCCTTCATCAGAAGACTGGTTTGCCTAGTATCCTGATCGCCAGGACGAAAGCGATTGGCTTGTTCCAGCCCCGAGGGATCCTCAGCAAAAGATGCCTCAATAAACCAGGCCGTGCCAGGGCGCTACAGGCACTACAGGCAAGGTTGGTGGACCGGATCTTCTTATTTCGATGCACAGGACTCGCTGGTCAGCAAATCAAGCTCCATCTCACAAAAACTTTAGGCGACAGCCAGTCTTTGGGCGCTGGACAATTTTTCCGCCCCCAATGCGTAACATATCAAATTTCGGGCCTACAGCTGCATCATATTGACTCACCGCGACAGAAGACCGAAACTTCTCACCTTTCAACGGCGGATTGAAGAGTTAGCCTTCTCAAATGTCGACGCTGAATGCATTGCATTGATCAGGTTTTTTCGTTCCCAGTGCACGGCCAGAAAGACATCGGGCCACCCAGCTACGGAGGGGTATTCCCCTATCCCGCCTCGGTCTCCGAATCCTTCGACGACGACAACGGTTGATTGATAGCAACCAGACCGCATCAAAATGGGATCCTTTGGTGAAGTGACTGAATTTGGTCATGGTTTCAAGTCACAATTTCTGTTTGATCCCAAATATACGAATTTGAATCATGGTATGTTGTACTCCACTTCCTAAGTTGGGGGATCAAAGTTCCTCGAAACATTTCGGCTTGTCAGCGAGTGCAAGGCTGTTGCGTGGCCACGATGGTGCCGACCATTGCAGTTGTGGACAATTGAAGGACTAATGTAAATCCATAGGATCGTTTGGAAGCTACTCTCTACCTGTTCGCAATGCCCTACGTGGCTATCAGAAGCTCGCCGAAGCAGCACCGGATAAATTCTTAAGATATCAATACATTGACCTTCTTGACAAAGCAAGAGAACGAATTGCACGACTCCTCAATGTTCCGGTGGACGAATGCGTGTTTGTTCAGAACGCAACATCTGGTGAGCGCAAATCCAGGATATGAAACGACACAGCTAACGTAATAGGTGTCAACACTGTTCTACGAAACCTGCAGTACAAGGAAAAAGACTGCATAATCTATTTTGATACCATCTATGGAGCTTGTGAGAAGACTCTAGCTTCAATCCTCGAGACAAATCCTCAAGTTCATCTTCGCAAAGTCGGCCATGGACAAGACTTTGGCTATTCGCTGCCCTGCACACATCCTGAAATTCTCAACGCTCTTTCGCAAACCATATCTCGCGTCATTTACGATGGATATACACCCAAGGTTTGCATATTCGACACCATAGTCTCTCTGCCCGGAGTCCGGTTCCCGTTTGAGAGAATCACGAAAATGTGCAAAGAATATGGCATACTCAGTGTGATCGATGGCGCACATGGCGTTGGCATGATACCACTGAACCTGGCTCAACTCGACGCAGATTTCTTTGTGAGCAACTGTCACAAGTAGGTTGAGATCTTCACCTTGTATCCATCATTGCTAACGATGCATAGATGGCTTTACACACCTCGAGGCTGTGCGGTGTTTCATGTACCCAAGCGCAATCAACACCTCATCCGAACCACGTTTCCTACTTCGCATGGATACATACCTCCTCCAACCAATTCATCATCCGTAATTCGCAATCCACTACCCCCGACAGAGAAGTCTGACTTTGTAAATCTGTTCCAATTCGTCGCCACTGTCGACAGCTCAGCTTACTATTGCGTACCGGCGGCTTTGAACTTCCGACAGAACCTTTGCGGTGGCGAGGAGGCCATCTACAACTACATCCGTGATATTGCTCAACGAGGAGCTGATTTGCTTGCCATGGTGCTCGGGACCGAAGTTATGGATGATCTGGATGCTGGCTACGGTCTGAAGACAATGGGAAGCTATGAAGCCACCGATCGACGAGAGGGAGGGCGGTGGTTTGGCGGTCTGCGAGACTGCGCTATGGCTAATGTCCTATTGCCAATCACGATCGTTGATGCAGCTTCTCGGGGAAGCATCAGCATGGGACCTGGTGGCGCCGGTAGCGCAGGCGGCCTGTCACCTGCATTACGGCAAAGTTCCTATGGCTTCTCTAACCCAGGCAACAACACGCAGACCCTCTCTTCGACTCCTGGCGGTCTTTTGGGCGAACCGAGCATCTCACGCTCACCCAAGGGGTCCCCGAGTATTCTTTCGGCAGGTCCTATTATCGTGCAAGAAGCCGATGTTCCAACTCACAAGGCATGGATGGAGAAGACGCTGGTGGACGAGTTCAATACGTTCGTTGCGATCTACGAGTACGAAGGCAGAGTCTGGACCCGCATTTCTGGGCAAATTTATCTAGAACTCAAGGACTTTGAGTGGTTGGGTGAAGTGCTCAAAGGACTTTGCGAACGAATTCGAGCCGGAGAGAGTTTGCGGGGCAAGGACCCGAAGTTCAACTTCAACGAGCAGCTAGAAGCATTGACCCTGCAGTCGCCAAAACCACCATCCCGACAGGGTACGGCAGGATCCATGAGGAGATTCGACATTACCCAGGGAGGATGGGTCGAGGAGTAGTGAGTTACAGCGGTAGGTTCTCTCCAGAAATGGGGGAGAGCTGGGGTTCGGTCGGGTCTTTTTGTATTGTATATCCGGCCCGGCTTCCGCAATTGAACAGGAAGCCGCTGTTGGTCAAGACCGAGGAGATGTTTTGATGGATGAACGTGGTATGTAGTCGGAGAAGGACGGCAGCAAGTGACAGCGAGGGACAGTTGACGTTGCACATGGTGTGTCATGTTCCTGGGAGAGAAATTCCCGCTATTCCCTCAAGGAGAGGCGAAAGGGCGGACGGTGACTAAGAAGTATCTTTTTTCACCTGGTCATGGACCATCAGGGAAAACTCTGAGGCGGCACGTGAACAGGCGAGGACGGTGGAAATCTCACACAGGGTCTTCGGCACCGACGCCAAGCGCCGTGATGCGTCTTTTCCCCAGATTCGGATCACATATGGATTATACCAACAGTATTAGGGCTACGTAATATCAACCTCTTTCTGACACCACAATTCCAGCCTTTTGCTTGAATGCTTCACTTTTCCCCCGGCTTTTTCTATCCAATTTTTCCTGCTGGAGCTCGGATCTCTTCCAGGCCGCTCGCTCGTGGCTCGTGGCTCCCACATGACTCCCTTGACTGGTCCGTTCATGCCAAAGAATGCTAAAGAATGCTGCGCCAGAATCCGGGGGATGGTGTGATTCATAGGTTGCCGTTAACTGCTTAGTCGACAAGTCTCTTCGTGGTACGCGTTACTTGATGGCAACTTTGCCATCCGCCCTTGATGGCCCCAAGATGAAAACAATGACACAAAACTAATCTTTTCATCCTTTCATTCGATTTCCATTACCCCCATCTTTCCTATACAACGCATTTGGCTGCATATTTTCCTTGTCCTGTGGAGTTGACCGGCTTTACATCCTGTCTCCTTAGCACCTCAGCTGAACAATCATAAGTCGCCATGACAATGACGCCTTCCGCCTTCTTAAGGCGGGCGCATATCAAGCAACTCCTGACCCATAATACCACAACCCAGAACGAAAAGAACAAAGAAGTCGCTGTACACCAACCCTACTTACTGCTACCTCCAGAAGACATGTTGTCCGAGAGAAAGTTCTCCTACGCTTCGGTCAAAGAAGAACAAGGTATGTTGCCCTCTTACGCCACTCGCAGTTCCAACTACTAACAGACTACCCACAGGCCAAGGCATCCCTCAGTCCTTCGAATCCTCTCTGTCGAGCCGAGACCTTGAAGAAGTCGAATGGATAGCGTGGCCGTGTAGTCAATGGTGCAAGACAAAGGGCCTTTGTTCATACCATGCGGGCGGCACACATGACGATTACGTGCGGACGAGACTAGAAGGCTATGCTCGTAGCAATCCGAGGAAGTTGGAAAAGATCCTGGACGAACTTGACAAGAGGAGGGATGCGCAGAAACTCTTCAACCTTCCAGACGCCAAAGAAATCACCCTGGTTCACCCACGCCCAGCCAGTTTCAGCCTCGATGTATGGAGGGAAAAAGTCAGAGACGCAGTCGGCACCAGAGACTTCACTCTCGACGGTACCACAGACTTTACTTTCGACGACACCAACGAGGCGGCGATCCTGGACGAGGACGACGATGACACTCTATCGCCGGCTTCAGTCTGGAAACAAACCTCATACCTCGAGTCCATGCCCATTGAGATCCTGGAAATGATCCTGTCCCGCGTCACAGTGGACCACACAGCCGACCCATACGCACGACCACACGTCGATCTCGCCTCCTGCTCGCTGGTCTGCGCAAAGCTCTACGATGCAGCAGTACGAGTCATGTACCGCCATGTTTCCATTCCTCAGTCTCGAGCCTTTTCCAAACTTATGCGCAGCCTCAACAACGACAAATCTCTAGGCGAACTCGTCCACTGGCTCGACTTCTCCCACTACTCGAACATGGGCTTCGGAAAGGCTCGGACGGCACGCAACCAGACACCCTTCCTCAAACCCGAAACCCTGCTCGCATGTCTGGACATGGTGCCCAAACTCCAGGCGTTTTTGGTCCACGAACATGTCGACGACGAACTCGATACGAAAATCTTCACTAAACTCTTCAGCATGCTTCGGCTGCAAGCCCTTGACCTTTGTGCTTGCTCATCCCGCCCGTTCACCGAGGCCTTCACCAGCGTCGTCACGCAGCTCTCAACAGAGGCACCATTACCGAACTTGAAGCGCATTTCTCTCCATGAATGTACGACCCTCCAGGAAGAAGTCTTCGACGCCCTCCTCCCGCGCCTCACGAACCTCACACACCTCGACGTCGCTCACACATTCATCAACGACGCAGCGCTTCTCTCGATCCCGCCCACCGCACGCATCACACATCTCAATATTGAGCGCTGCACACATCTGACCGGTTCTGCCGTTGTCAAATTCCTCACTACACACCCCGCCGTCAAAGACAGTGTAGTGTATCTCAACCTCGCAGCCGATGCGAGCAGGCACAGACTCCTCGCCGAAGCCGACGTGTCCAAATTACTCGCAGCTCTCCCACCGACACTGCGGTCTCTGAACCTCAACGGCGCGCGTGTCAACGCAAGCCATGTCCCGGCACTGCGCAAGCTATCGACTCACGTGGAGGAACTGGGTTTGAGGGGTGCACAGTTGAGTCTCGGAACCGACATCAAACCGCTCCTGAAGCAGCCTCATGCCATACGCTACTTGGATCTCGCAGATATAAAGTCCGTCACGCAGATGAGCCTCAGCTACAGTCCGAGCAGTCTGACCGACTTGGATACGCTGCCGTTGGAGGTTGTGGAACTGGGTCAAGATGTGCTCGGCGAGGTCAAGAGACGGAACGCCCACGTCAAGAGGCCCGAGTGGGTCGTGAAGGAATTGGGACGGCGCGGATGGTTTGCAAGGCAGCCTGTTGTCGAATCCTCCGAGGGCGACGTGGCCGTGGCGGCTGTTGACGATGGGAGTCGCGCTTGGAAGATGGGCGCGCGTTGGTGGGGGATGCGCAAGGTGCCTGTTGTCGAGCAGGATGTTGGCGGCATGTATGGCTACTTCATGTTCAAACGGTCGTGAGGACCAGGAGATTGAGCTTGGGCTCGCTACGACTTTTGGGCCGATTTTGCATTCTGCATTCTGCATTCTGGGCACTGCAGCTTCGGCGCCTCGGTTCGATTCAATTTGGTTCGGGCTTGAGGCATCCTTTCGAGCAAAAGGCATGGGCGTCTCTTTTTTTGAGGGGGGGAAGCATTCTCGATTCATGGCGTTATACAACAGCACTGTGACGGATCTGGATTTCGACTTGCGAGTGTTTGAGCGTTGCATGCAGGGGTTTGGTCTCTTTTTCTGGAACAAAAAGCGTTTTTTCTCCCCCCTTTTGGGCATTGGGCATGGCATGGCATTGGCTTGGACATGGCCTTTCCGGTTCACGAAGCATACTGGGCATAGGTCAGGTCACGAATAATACCTGGGTGGAACGAAGTAATGAATACTTGACGATGAATCACGAGCACGAGCACCATCATTTTCCAGCATTGCATTCTCTAACACGGTTTCTCATGAGTAGTAGGAAGAAACAGTACGTGGTTATAACAATTGTTTTTTTCCTCATGAGTCCCAGGCTTCTCAAGAAGTGAGAGCTTCCCGATGAAATGATTTTCACTGTATAATGTAATATAAAATAATGCCACTACCTCAGGTCATAATAGGGATATTTCCTTTATCCGGGGCACGCCGGGGCCATGCAGGAAATCAATAGAACAGCAAACGCTAATAGTGGACACAAGACAGTCCCGTCCACGCAATTCCCATCTCCAGTACGCAGTACGCAGTACTGGAGCCGGCTCTCCCCTGCTCTCGAGGCTCCCTTGGCTCCTCGGGGCGCATATTGTCATCTCTCAAACTCTCAAAGCGACAATGTGTGAACAGATCAACTCGTGAGGACAAGCCCGTTGAATCTCGAGTGTATAGATTCCCGGAATGAGTATTGCATTGTGTTGCATTGCCGAGGTCGCCCCTGTTTTCTTGTTACATATATGACCAAGAGCGGAGGCTGAGATCGCAGAGGTGCGCTTTGGCGTCGCTTGCCCTTCGTTGTGTGTGTGCGCGCGCGGCATGGCACGTTGCGCACCGAGCTTGTGGCTTCTTCGCATTTTTTGTCACTGAACAGCCGCGGAGACTTATGATCTTGGTCTTGAACATGAAACTTTTGGCCGCGCCTGCTGGAATGGTGGGGTTGGTATTGTAATGCCTCGAGGTTATATCAAGTCGGAGTAGCCAGGGTCGGTTACGACCTCTTCCTCTTCGGGCCAGCAATGTTCGGGAATAGACGTGAAAGATGGTGGTTGATGGTAGATTTGTCTTTAGGAGGTGCTTTCTGTGTGATTGGCAGCAGATATTAGTGATCGAAGGCCTGACTGCAACAACAAGTATGAATGTGTATGGGTCGTGCAGAGAGTTGAGGTTTCTGCTGCCGCTGGAAAGGAAGGGGAGGGGTAGGACAAAACGTACCGGTGCATCCATGCACTTTCGTAGAGCCTTTTCAAGGTGTCCGCAGCCTCCTGTTGCGGCGCCGGCGGCCCAGCAGTCTGTTTGCAAGAACTTCGTTAGCGCTTGGGTTCAAGAACTTGAATTATATAGAAGTGGTTGTGTAGAAGAGCCGCTTCGATTCCCAGAACTGTGTGACTCCGACTATTCGGCCTCTTGAGTGCCGCAAGGCCCGTTTCAAGGCTGTTCAAGTCCAGATCAAGGCCACCTTTTCTTCGGGTCTTGGATCAAGCAGGGTGTTCACATACTCAACATAGCACTCATCGGGCCCAGACAGGGATTGGGCTCTGCTTTGTCGGGATGTCGGACTTTTAACCGGGATACGGATTGTAGTCGGATGGGGTTGATGGCGGTGCTTGAGCCTTTCGGAGGCATCTTGAGGGATTTGTGAGAGAGCTGCTAGCTGCTGAGGAGATCGATGCTAGGTTCGAGGTATGTTGTCCCAGAGTCCAATCCAATGCAGATAGCTCGACTGCGACGGAGAAGTTTGGTCCCTCTAGAGCGCAGGTCGGAACCCTTCGAATTGTAGGGAGATTCGGGTGTGCTGCTCGGCGATTACGCTGGAGACGGCGGCCGTCCCGAGTTGAGAGGGATCGGGATAATATGCAAGTGACGGTCTTCGATTGAAGAAATGTCGAATGCTCGCGATGTACGGATAGTTGAAATCGCGGTCAAATTTCACCAAGCAACATTCAGGTCACGTGGCCGGCGGAAGCTGGCGAGCTCTTCTGCTTTCTACTCACCTTGAACGGATACAGATAAAGGTGCTTGATTGGACGGAGTTTGCGGAGAAAATGGGTTGCGTCCTGCGGCGAAGTAGAAGCATTGCGATATGACCATCTCGCCATCCAGTATCTTCTTTCCTGTACTTTCCCTGTCATATAAGCCCTTCTGTATTGTATATTTTTCTCTTTGTGTCTATCGCCCTTTACGATGAGTAGACCCGGACCCCAAATCTGGACATGCTCTCGTTGTCTACTTCGAGCCCAGCGGTTGCGGGGAGGTCTCTCGAGCATCCCCAGCATTGAGCCCAGGACAGTCCAACTTTCCAGACGCTCTTTCAGCAGCAACCTCCACCTCCAGGACGAGAAACCTTCGGAACCAAACATTGCCCAAACCACCGCCCAGGATGAGCAGACCCAGGGCGCCATGTCGCGGCGACTGGCGGAAATGGCGGAAGAGAGAATGGACACCGGCAGCAAAAGTGACCGCAAGCTGATGCAAGATGCCGGCTTTTCAGATGATTTAAAGGCGCAGTTAGAACAGAGGATCGCTCAGACCAGTTTCGATGCTCAGAATCAGAGAGCTGCAAGCCAAGTCAACCTGCCAGTACGCTCCGAGCCCCTTTGCTTGATCGGGTGGCAAAATAGAGCCCTTGAATTGACCATGTAATGCAGAGTGCAGCGGGAAAAGGCACGCGCGACATAGCCGGCGCGCAGCCCTGGACAGGGTCCGAAAGCCTCCACGACTCAGCTCTTCGTATGCTCGACGATTCCCATAAGAGACTACGCACACCGAGCAGGCCACCCTCTCTGGGAGCGACAGTCAACCTCCGCCCTGCGCCGAAACCGAAACTCTCTGCCGCCGACCGACTCGCAAATGCCCGCGACCGGACGTCACGATACGCGGTAAGCCAGCAGGAGGGCTTGTCCGAGGAAGAGCGAGAAAAGTACCGCAAGGAACTCAAAGAGCGCTTCTCGCCCGGTGCGAGACCCATGCCGACGTCGCTACAGGGTCTGACGAGTCTAGCGAACGAGCGGATTGAAGACGCGATCGCACGGGGCCAGTTCAAGAACATTACACGCGGGAAAGGGATCAACGTCGAGAGAGATCATAACGCAAACAGCCCCTTCCTGGATACGACCGAGTACTTCATGAACAAGATCATACAAAAGCAAGAGATTGTGCCGCCGTGGATAGAGAAGCAGCAGGAACTTGTCAAGGCCGTCGCGACTTTCCGCGGACGCTTGCGCAATGACTGGCGCAGACATGCGGCGAGGATGATTTCAAGTTCTGGTGGAAGTGTGCAGGATCAGGTGCGCAGGGCCAAGGCGTACGCGTTGGCTGAGGAGATGGTCAACCCGAGGATCCGCAAGGTCGAGAATTTGACCTCGATATCCCCTGATGGCACTTTGACCAGTGTCACGGTCGAAGAGCGCATTGCCGCGGGTGTTGGCGCGGAAGGTGGAAGCGAACCTGCCGTCGCCGCTACGGCGACGGCGACGGCTGCGTCTGCAGAAATGCAAGACCAAGGAGAGGGAGAACACGCGCAGGATTTCGTCCAGATACGAGTGACAGAGCAACCCGCTGCTGAGGAAATACCGCCTCCTGATGCTGCTCCTGCTGCTGCGACGACAACGACGGACACCGTACCAATCGCCGGCGCGGCGACCACCAGGCCTCTTGAAGCAGTTGACCAGCAACAGCCACAGCCCCGTCCCATCCGCGCAGCCGCATATCCCTTCCGCGACCCATCATGGGAGAAAACCGAACTAGCCTACCACACGCTCGCCGTACAACAACTCAACGCTCTCACCCGTTCCTACAACCTGATGGCCCCGAAAGTCGCGCAGAAGCCCTACTTCACGCTCCCCCGCGAACTGAACCGGTGCTTTGCGGACGTTGCCCCGTTACTGGCCGACGAGATCCTCAACCGCAGTAGGAAACCCCTTGTGAGGATCAGTGTCATGCCGCACCGTGAGGGCGGTGTATTGGAGCGCTTCGGTGCTGGTGCAGGCCATCAGGGCCGCATTAGAGAAGAGGTCCAGGGTAAGGAGTATGGGTTTCGACAGTTCTGGAAGGATTTGTTTGGAGCCGGCAAGAAGGAAAAGGGAGGAAGACAGATGGCGTGAAACTTGGACTTTGACCTCTTGACCTGGCACCGACCAGCTTGTACTGCGCATGGGTATACTGAACGCGACCGGACCAACATGATATGACACGAGACGATGGGGCTGGTGATGGTGATGGTGATGGAGACGTAGATGTAGATGTAAATAGTAGCCGGTAGCGGAGACCATCGACATGAATTGGATGACTAGATGAAACAGAACAGCGGACTTCAAGAGGACATGGAGTTGTAGAACAGATTGTGGAAAATATTTCTTTCAAGGACCAGACGTTGAATCTACTGCGTGAGGGGCTTATCTCAGTCATACTATCTCATTTCCATGGCTTCCATAAACTCTGGCTCCGGAAAGGCCATACATCCCGATTGCCAGACCATCATACATCCTCCTGCATTGCGGACAGACCATACATCTGGCACCGTCGGCTCCCTCGCAAGGGCTCGAGCGTGTGTCCATGCGCTCTCGCTCGAAGTGGACTCTCCCCATTCCTGTAGACTCGGGTCTGAACGGGGGCACGAACGTGTCGTACAGCCGTTGCGGCGAACACGGGGTTTGGATTCGATTTGGTGGTGCCACCTTCGCGGGCTCCCTTCGCTTTAACTTGCGGTCGCAAGCGCGGAGTCGGAAGCGGCCACGTCCCCATTCCAGATCTGCATCGTAGTCGTCGAGGTCGTATGCAGATTCGTGCCGACCGTCCCGAACACCCCAAGAATAAATATGCTGTATACACCAGACCAGGCAGAAGATGAAAAGGCAGGCTACCCATAAGCAGCCGAGGACTTTGATGAAAGTGCCCAGTGGTTGTGTGAGGGCGTCTGTCTTGGTGGTATTATTGCCGATTGTCGAGTTGAGGATGTGGCTTTGTGCCGGCATGTTACTATTGTAAGCCGCATCAACTATCGACCTCGCCCAGATTGTCTGTTGTTGGGGCATGTGTCGTGGCTGATGGGAGATGCCGGCAGGGATATTGGAAGACGTAGATACAACAATTTGGCCAGGATAGCGACCGGCATCGAGGTGGAGGTTGAGGTTGGTGTCACCATATATTGTCAGTGTTGCGGTTCAAAGAGGGCTGATGGTAGGGCGACAAGCGATAGCATAGAAGTCTGAAGGTTGGAAATGCAGAAGGCAGCAAACCTCGAAGGAGCAGGAATATATATTCTCAAACGAAACTTTTCGTCGAATATTAGGCATCAACAGAATGAGGCCACAAAGTTTCGGTGAGGACCTGTGTACCAGATTACTGGCATTCAACCTTTCGCAGAGACTGGTACAGGCGAGGCTGATCCTCCAAAGTTTTTGTCTTCCTCAGGAAATCTCTGGTTTCGCCAATACGCGTCGAGGAATCGTGAGGACCGTCTCGAAACTCTCGGCCCAAAAGACAAACCTTGAGACATTTCAGAAATCGAAATGTCTGCTGCCTGATTCACCACGACTGACTGGTCCGCCGTCGTTGAAGTATTTGCCCATCCGGTATGGCTAAACCGTCCAGGATATCCGGATTTTCTTTGAATGCTTGACTGTTGATAACATCTTGAGCTTTTGACATATTTCGCTCGATAACAATTCCAGGTGCTTCACCGCCTGTCATTCTTTCGCCCTCGAGTCCAATAACCACACTGCCACTCTCGAGCACTCTGGCGAGGTACCGCATAAGGCTTGTAAGTGCCTCTTGTTTGCGGCCTTCGTTCGAGTCTTTAGTAATTTCCATGGTTGTAGAAATTATCGCAGGCATATAATATGGTAAAACGGCCGTTTCATTGACATTCCCGTCAATGTTTAGACCTTTGATAAGTTTTTCTTTGCTTGCCGCGTCAAGTGCATCAAACGCTTTGGAGAAGAGCTCCGCTTGGTCTTTGTCGGCTGTGCGGCCCATTGTCAACAGCCGCAAGAGTGCTCGCTCTTTGCGATCGCTTACACTCAGTCTGCGGAAACCCTTGATGTGAAGCATTGTACCACGTTTCGTCAGGATCTTATCGTAGCCTTGCCGAAGAGTAACCTCACCGGCTATGATCTCAAGGGATATTTCGTGAACTGTCTTGAATGCCTGGAACACCGGCTCGATCAAATTCTTTGCACCTGAGGAATCCAGATGACCCGCCGCACCGGCCACATCCAAGACTTGCTCCATGAACTTGAGCTCGAATGCATGTTCGTGACCTTTCATGGTGAGAAGGCCCTCCAGGTTGATCGGAACACTCTCGGCTTGAGCCAATTGGCCAGCATTCAATTCTGACCCAAGTTCTAGTCCTAGCATCACGTCTTCTCGCCTCTCGGGAGTAAGGTAGTCGAGACATGGCACCATACCGGCCTTCGCGGCCTCCAAGAGCAGAGCATCATGATTTTGCTCGGTCAAGGATTGACGTGTGTGAAAGAAAAAGTCCTCTTCGAGGTTGGGATCTTTTCCAAGATCGTTAATGACCATGGATAGAATCAAGGTGAATAAGTCATTGGCACATTTCAATCCCTCTGAGAACAAATTGCAAAGCCATTGGAAGGATTCCTCGGTTAATCGACAGTCAGGCGGTTGACCACGAGTAAAACGTTGGTAGTCTAGGTTATGAATCCATCTAAGCGCAAGGACGCCTACTAACGTCCGATTGATCTCGTCGTAATTCGTGCCGTACAGTATCTGCGAAGGACTCGGATCGTCGGACGTCCCATTCGCATAGCGTTGCTGATCGGTGCCTTCGACAGCCTTTGCCGACTTGAGGCGTTCCAATTCTGGTTCGAAGGCCTCTTTAATTTGCGTCAGTATTATGGTTTCATCCAGATCAAAGAATTTTCCGAGATCAATGGTGTCTTGCAGAGAACACCTAGGCAGGGATTTGGCCATCATCCAAAGACTTGATCAGTTATCATATCGTAAAGATTTCCTTCTGTCAAAACATCCAGATCCTGCGACTGATAGCATGATCGAGATGAAAGTCTGCCGGTCGAGGAGGTAGCGGTGACTTCTCAATCAAGCTGAACAGTCAACGATATGACTAAGATTCACTTGCCGCAGTATTGTGACTGTTTACGGCGCTCGAGATCTCATGGATCGTGGCTGTGCTCGGTGAAGTGAAAAGCGCCCTGACTCCTTCCCGCGTCTAGAACAGTGACACCTCGTGGGGCAAGTCCGGTAGACGTTCCTCTCGAAGCGGGGTGAAAGACTCGGAAAATCAAAAGAACAAAAGGTCCAGTGGAGGGACGGTGAGGCTGACTCTGGCCTTCTCGCAGAAGCAAGGCGTAGCATTCAATGGATCAGTGGTCTTGGGCGAAGCGAGTCAATGGTGGTAGAAGTTGGAAGTTGCCGCCAGCATTGCCCCCTGGATCTGATTGGTTGATCCCAGATAGTCAAACCGCAGCTTCCTGTGCTTCTTCTGCTTCAACCTCGCTTGTTCAACTGCATACCGTCAACGGCTCCTTTACACCAGTCGAGATGAACATCCAGCAGCCGTCTTCTTGACCTCGTCGTGATGCTTCTTCCCAAGAGTTTGTAGGCGAGAAGGATGCTCTCGGTGCCGCATCAAGCTCGACATCTATCCTCTTGACGAACACCTCAACTGAAATGCGCGAGAGTCTTTGACTGGGCGACTAGAGGGTATCAGGAGTAGGGAGTCGTCATGAGAGATGCGACAGGTGTGTTTCTCAAGAGCAGAATCACAATGAATAGGGTCATCAACAGAGCAGGTATAAGCCGTTGATTGACACCGCAAAGACAATAGATTCACAACAGCGGCCTTCAGGGTTGTATACAATGCATTGAGAAACAGGATATGGCTATGAATTACACACTGCATATTTACAATAGGATGCACCTGTTCCAGCCAGACGGCCACTCCCAAGGTCAAGTATCTGGATGACCTCTACAATTGATACCCTCCCTGTCACCATTCTCCCCTGGCCTATACTCACATGCCAAGCAGATCCTTCACATGCTGGCTGTGAATGCATGTTATTGTTGATGAAATGAATACAAGTGAATGCAGGACACGTGTGGCTGGCAGTGTCATTGTCACAGGCTTGGCTGGATTCTTCTGCCTACAAAACGCGCGACCTTTCATTCTACCAATCTGTCTTCCTTTTCTCTCGGCGACGACATCATGGCTCCCCCAAAAGGTACGGCGCCTCGCGCCAACCAGTACATGTCTTTTGCCAATGCCCAGTCATCAAGCCGAGCAACCCGCCGCCCATCAACCCAAAATCTCGACAGCGAGACAAACCCCCTCCCTCCTGTTTCTGGGCAAATCACATACCCAACATCAGCAATCCTGCCGCGAGACCGTGGTCTTGGATTTGAAACATTTGACAATCGTCTCGAAACCCCAGCTCCTAAACCTGTGGAGAAATCAGCTCGCCGCCGTCGCAACATGAGTGCCTGGCGTCGTCCATCGGACGATGAGTGGGCAACTGACGATGATGTTAGCATCACGTCCGATCTCATGCCAGACAGCGCCAGCGAGGGCAAACCATCACCACCACGCAAGAAGCGCAAGCGCGACGCGAAACAAGAGTAATATTCCCCATCTTTCCCAAATTTCGTCAACTGACTGTCAAACTTCAGCAAACCCGTCCAGAAGTCCGCTGCTGACGAGGACACATCCAACGAACTCCCGGTAGACATCTTGGATCCTATTCGTGAAAGTCTCGCCGAAGCCGACGATGCTGATCGCATGATGTGGGCCTGGAGATTACAGGGAAAGAGTTGGGCAGCAATTCATGACGAATTCCTCAAACTCACTGGCCACGACTACAAAGACGCCACCTTGTCCATGCGATACGCCTACATGAAGCGAAGATTCGCCGCCAATGGTTGTCTTGACGTAAGTACTCGCTCACTTCTCTCACTTCCTCTTGTAACACCTTGCCAGCTCCCCGAGTGGCACTACCAGAAATACCCGTTCGATCGCTACCTCAAAGATCTCAATCTTAAACGTTCTAACGAGAACCAACAGTACGTCAAAGACTGCGAAGTCATGATGAAAGCCAACAAAGAGCTCAAAAAGCAGCGTTTGGAGGTCGCGGCTCGCATCTACAAGAAGGAGGAGGGATTGGACCTTACCCCAGCTGACGTTGAGAAGAGATGGGCGAACATGAGAAAGATGGGCAGGGACATTCACCCAGAAGAGGATTACCGTCCATACCGTCGATCGGATAGGGAATTGCCCAACCAAGGTGGCCTGGCGCTGGATCGCTCTGAAACTGCGTGGGCTAATTCTTCCAAACGTCAGTTAGGCACGGCTGACAGAGAGGTCACTGATGAAGAGCTTGCAAGAGCGGATGCGATGATTAAACGCGCCATGCTGGTCTCATATCCTGATAGTGATTGAGGAATGACTGAGGAATGATTGATGGAGACCTGGACACCAGGGACATCATACCAGACAGTCTGGAATGGACTGCATCAGACGCCATAGGCATCTGACAATGCAATGAATCTTGCATGACTTTCGGTTTCCATTTCTATCCTTTCTATCCTTATAATGAATTTGGCGTCGTCCTAGTCGTTACTCGAGTTGGGACATTTACATGAGTATGACGATCATCTGTCGATCAAGCCGGCATCGAGCCCCGAGTTTTCCCTTGCTGACGGCCTTGTGACGCTCGGATCCTACCTTGAGTTCCAGTTGATCTCTCGTTGCATTTATACAAGACTGGAACGTCGCGCAACGTCCTCCTCGCTCACAGTATTGCCCTCGAAACCGAGGAAGATAGATGTCTCCCAGGCGTCAACACCTGTCAAACTATCTTGTGTCAGGCCAGCGACCAACGCTCGCATCGAAAGCGACATCAAAATGCAGAGCCACGGACAACAGGATGACACTGGGGTCACAAGAGCGTCGCAGCATCCAATCCTACTACTGGAAGTCCAGGATGAATCTGCGCTCGAGCAGAGCCTTCCTCCCGAGAATGCGCAGCCAGCGATGAGACCGGTGTCAAGGAAAAGACAGACCAGTATCTTGTTATGCGCTTTTATGGACGTATTTGTTACAATCGGCCTGAATCAGGCTTATGGAGTCTTTCTCAACTATTATCTCACAGATGGAAGCAGTGAGAAGGACCCTTTCTTACCCAAGAGCGAGGTCTCAAGCAAAGCGATGCTGGCATTCGTTGGGACATTAGCCGCCGGCCTGACCTGGGGAGGCAGCATATTCGTGAATCCTATCATGGCAAGATCAAAAGACCCTAGACGCATTACTGGAGCTGGAGCGGTCCTCATCGGCGCTGGCTATGTGCTCGCAAGCTTTTGCCACAAGGTCAGCACCATCAGTCCTGTCGGCGATGCTCCCACTGATAAACACAGGTATGGCAACTTCTTCTGACACAAGGCTTGATCTATGGCATCGGCACGTCATTGATGTACTTCCCAGTCCTCGCCGTCGCACCCGAGTACTTTGATGCTCATCGGGGCTCTGCAATGGGCTTCATTTTGTCCGCTGCTGGAGTGGGAGGTCTGGTCTACGCTCCGGCAGCACGTGCGATGCTGGCAAGTTTAGGTGCAGCCTGGACTCTGAGGATCTTTGGTCTAGTCAATTTGGCCATATGCGTTCCGATCGTGCTAACTACACCACCATCACGAAGCCTTGTCAAGCGTCCCACACTGGTAGACATCAGGCTGGCGAAAAGGCTCACGTTCATCCTACAAGCTTTGGCTGCTATGGCACAGGCTGCGGGGAACTTTGTGCCATTGACATTCTTGCCAGAGTTCAGCACGAGGCTGGGATATACGGCTGCTTTGTGAGTTTTCCTACTCTGGACGAAGAAGAGATAACTGACGAGCCGTAGTGGCGCCGGCCTCCTATCCATCAATAACGCCGTCAACACGATTAGTCGGATAGCCATGGGTTTCATTGCAGATGTTGCTGGAAGACAAAACACGCTTGTCTTGAGTGTCCTCGGAAGTGCCATCACCGTCGTGGCGTTCTGGTTGTCCAGTGCTTATGGCGACAATATGAACCTCTGGATAACTTTTGTGGTCACTTATGGTTTGTTCGCAGGAGGATACAATTCATTGTTCCCGACCACCGTCATTGAAGTGTTCGGTGCTCAAGCCTACGCATCCGTCAACGGCTTCATCTATTTCATTCGAGGTCTCGGAGCACTTTGGGGCTCTCCTGTTGGAGGTGCTCTGGTCAAAGGAGGAACACATCCACAAGCGTATGTCGCGATGATATGGTACGATTTTGCGCTGCTGATGTTGTCGAGTGTGTGTGTCATTGCTGTGAGGGGGCTTGATGCTTCGGCGAAAGGCCAATTCAAGCTGAAGGCATGAGACGACTGAAGTACGTAGGTACCTAATGGTCACGACTTATCGAAGGATGAAGACGATAATGAAGAAAGCATCTCAACTCTGCCGACATCGGCCTCTGAATCCGGGGCAAGCCTGTAAACAGTGACGCCTAAAGTGACCCTGAACGGAGATGGATCTCTCCCCGAGTCCCCCGCACGTAGCCGAATTTAGCCGTGGAGGAATCAGGAATCTCCTGCCTTCCCCAACCTGATGATGCTGTCTTGCGGTGTCGCACCACCTCGCATCTCCATCTGCTTTGCCATACCGTAGCTATTCAACAAGCTTCCCTTCTGACCACCAGACTCACGGTTCGTACGCCTCAATCAGTTCCGTCGTCTGCCATCATGAACAAGCTGCCGCTTCGTTGCCCTCCGCCGTTACGGAGGTCTGCCCGCAGTTTCAGCACGTCCAGAAGATACGCAGCCGACCATGTGAGAATAGTAGAAGTCGGGCCAAGAGATGGCCTGCAGAATGAAAAGAGCACGATACCTCTGGATACGAAGCTGGAGTTGATCCGCAGGCTAGCCCAGACCGGTGTCACACACATGGAAGCCGGATCCTTCGTGCCTCCGAAATGGGTCCCTCAGGTTGGTTCCAGCCGCTGAAGAAAGACTGATTCGAGACTGACAGGTGCAGATGGCCTCGACAGCAGAGATACTAGAGACGATGCTCGCAAACCCTCCCTCCGCGCCTCAAGGCGTTGCCTACAACTACCTCGTCCCCAACATTCGTGGCTTGGAGAGTCTCGTCAAGACATTCCAGGCAAAAGGCGCGAAGAACCCTACGGGGTACCCTACACCTCCTCCTTCTCCTCAACCTGAACAATCACGAGGTCAAGGGCCAACAACCTCAGCCGCAAATCCAAGCGAAACGTCCTCGACTGGACCTTCTTCATCCGCATCTGCCAACTCAACAGAGATCTCCTTGTTCGCAGCCGCGACCGAGGCGTTCTCGCAAAAGAACACAAACTGCAGCATTGCAGAAAGCCTGGAACGAAGTAAACCTATCATGGAACTAGCAAAGCAACATAACATCCGCGTCAGAGGCTACGTCTCGGTGGCTTTGGGCTGCCCATACGAAGGACCAGACGTCGATCCTCATAAAGTTGCCGAGATTACTGCATCGTTATTGGAAATGGGCTGCGATGAAGTCTCGGTGGCCGACACAACGGGTATGGGCACTGCTCCTCGAACGCAGAAACTCCTCCAGACATTGAAAGAGGCGGGCATTCTGGACGAAGATATTGCTCTTCATTTCCACGACACATACGGAATGGCTCTAGTCAACACTGTTATTGGTCTCGAACATGGCGTAAGGATATTCGACAGCTCCGTGGGTGGTCTTGGTGGATGCCCATACAGTCCTGGCGCTACAGGAAACGTCGCGACCGAGGACCTGATCCACCTGTTCCATAGTCTGGGCTGCGAGACGGGGCTTGATATGGTCAAAATGGCAGAAATCGGTGAATGGATCACCAAAGAGATCGGGAGGCCGAATGATTCCAGGGCGGGCAAAGCTACGCTGGCTAGGTTGAGAAAGTCATCCTCATAACTGTACAATCTCTGTGAGTGTTTATCCCGACGCTCATGGACATTCTCCACCATTCCCTTCCCTTACCTCTACCACCGAAACAAGAAACCGCGGTCTCCAAATGATCCGAAGCCGACGCAGCTATCCTATCAAGATATCAAAGATGGGTTCACCCCTGGGTAAGTCCAAAGATCGACCATATCCTTGCAGCAGATCATCCAGAGTACCCACATATATACCCATAAGAACCTCGTCGCCCACTATCGATATCGACAGACTATGGAGCTACGGGCTTTTCCTGATCGACTTCTGACAACCATGAAACACCACGCTCGGACGATTGAAGAGCAAAATGTTCTAGAACGCCTTCTCTCTTGGAATGCTATACTTTGTGGTGTCTGCCGTTCTCACGGCCAAGTCAAACATGTCCTAGGTTTGTTTCGGACATCGTTTTGAAATTTGTAAAGAGACGACCATCACGCCATTGCGTATTGCTGCTTGGCTACAGTATCCATGCCATGCGCATGCGCATGTCCATATACATATACATATACGGTCAAAGCCATTATCAACATGGCGTTGCAGTTCCTCAAACATCCCATTGCTTTTCAATTGTACCGACGGGGCTGGCTCTTGTCGTGTTGTTCTGTTCTTGTGACCTTTTCCATCTTTGAACAATTCCTGGTTGGATCGAGATTGCTTTGGAAAGATGCCGTTCGGAGTCCTTGAAGACTACACATTGCCACGGGTGCCGGGAACGGTCTCGCTGACCGACACATATCAAGATGGAAGTAGGTCTGCTTCTCGGCCTATACTCTATGTCACATCTGACCCATGTTCCTTACAAAGACCATGCAGACCTGAAGAAGGTTGGGGACATTACCTTGGTCCCGCAACCGAGCGACAACCCCGACGACCCTTTGAACTGGTGAGCTGAAGCAAAGACGACAATGCGAAGTCCAATAACCCTGACTGCGAATCATAGGTCGCCATGGAAGAAGCATATCCTACTGTTTGTGGTGACATTGACGTCCGGTGTGACGGTTGCGTATGTTGTCCCTTCATCTACACAGCGTAAGATGCTAATACTGATATCCGTCCAGCCTTGGACCGATGATATCTCCTGGCCTGCCACTGTTGGCCATCCAATTCCAGAAGAGTCTCGACGTCGTTTCCACATACCTGGTCGGCCTGTTCATTCTCTGGACGGGCGTCTTCACCTTCTTCACGTCGGCCGCTGCATCCGTGTGGGGCAAAAGGGTCATATTCATAACGTCCGGCATCGCCCTGCTGGCTTTGAATGCTTGGGGCTTTTTCGCAAAGGTAAGCCATAAGCTGCCTCCAGTCGAGCCACAAAGCATGAGTTGAGAGTTATGTACACCTGGTGCCGCTGCCGTCGATCATTGATAACTGATAACTGACGTTAACTGGCGGGTCAGTCCTTTCCACAATTCGTCGCCATGCGTCTCATGCAGGGATTCGCCTCGGCGCCGTTCGAAACCCTCGTCACATCGACTGTGCAGGATATCTTCTTCGTACACGAGCGAGGTCAAAAGCTGGCTGTTTGGGGCTTCATGATCACAACGGGTGTCTTGCTGGTACGCCCCTAGGCCCTCTCAGATACTTATGTACTACCAGGTACTTCTGCGCGACACGCTGACTTTTGAAATCAGGGCCAAGTGATCTCGGGCCAGATCATCCAACAACTCGGCGTGGAGTACACTTTCGGCATCTGCTCGTTGATCTTCATCCCGCTGGTGGTGGCGACGTTCTTCTTCGTGCCGGAGACCGTGTACCACCGCAACACATCGACCAAGGGGGTTGAACTCCTCCAGAAGACCGGCACCGCCACCACCGCCACCGCAAAGTCCGACATTGACATCACTACTACTATCAGCACAACGGAAATCTTGAGGATCCGAGCTGGACAACACCCGGCTCCTGCTCGCAGCCCTATTTCTTCCTTTGGCGGCGGCGAATTGGCCGTCTTCCGCGGCCGCGTGTCGGACGAGTCCTTCTGGCGCCAAGTCATCTTGCCCTTCCCTCTGTTCCTCTACCCGGCCGTCATCTTCGGCAGCTTTATCTACGGCAGCTTCTTCGCGTGGCTCGTGGCCGTCAGCGTCGTGTCAGTGCCCATGTTCAGCGCGCCGCCCTACAACTTGTCCCCTGCGCAAGTCGGTCTAACGAACCTTCCATTGTTGTTCGCCGGGCTCGCGGGCGCCCCCGTGTCCGGCTGGCTGGCCGACAAAGTGATCCGGAGCATGGCGAAGCGCAACAATGGCGTGTACGAGCCTGAGTTCAGGTTGACGCTCATGGCCATCGCCGCCGTCCTGAGTACGGTCGCGTTCGTGGGGCTGGGCAGTTCCGTGGGTGCCGGTGCGCCGCTGGCCGTGCCTTTGTTGTTTGTCAGTTGCCATAGCATGGCGATCCCGTTTGCGAGTCAGGCTGCGTACACGTATGTCACGGATTGTCACCCCAGGGATGCGAATCAGGCGTTTGTCACGATCGGCTTGGTGAAGGGCGTCTTGACGTTTTTGAGCGCCACGTTTATTAATGGCTGGTTCGAGGTAAAGGGGGCGAAGAGTGTGTTTTGGACGATTGCCGCGGTGAATGCAGCGTTGAGTCAGTTGACTGTGCCGATGTATGTGTTTGGCAAGAGGTTTAGGGCTTTGGTAAGTTGAGCTCAGTGGCCCTTCCCTAACCCCCTTTGCCCCCTGTGGTCCAGTCCAGTCCAGTGTTTGATGATTTGTTCGTGGCGCGGAAAAGACGGATAGGCCCAGGGCTAACCCCTTTATCTATAGGTTGCGAGGAAAATTCAGACGAGGATCTCAAAGTGAAAGACAAAGAGTTGGTAAAGTGGACGAGGTGCTGTCTGAGAACAATTCTATGGGCCGGTCGGGACTGCTCATTTGGCCAAGAGAAGAAAGGGGAAGAATGCGAGGACGATATATGGTGTTTCATGTCCTTCATTTGAGACTGGGGGTTTTTTTTTTGAATTTGAATGTTACCCCCATTAAAAAGCAGACGAGGTTGAAAGAGGGCCTGCCTGATTCTCGTAGTATAGACTCAAGAGTTGATGATTGCTGGACAAGATGGTGGGGTGGCCCCTGGTACTGGTGTCAACCAAGCGCATTCAGCACGACAGTCCAAGACACCTGCATGTAGGGCAGCTCAAGGTCTGCTGAGGCGGACGACAGCTCCCTCTCCACTTGCCCAATGGTCAACGACTAGTAACGCCGGCGTAGAGGAATGGGACCTGCCCCGTGGAAAAGCAAATGCCGATTTTGCCAGCGCTCGTCACGTAATCGAGCTCCCGCCGGCTGTGCTGCAGAAGGGACCAGCTGAGATAGCTGTATTCCGAGTCCGGTGCGTAATGGGCAGCAATGTAGAAATACGTGGCTTCTTCCTCGCCGGGTTCCGAAGAAAGGAATGCGATGATGCCGTTTCCCTTGACTGTGAAACCCTCGCTTTGGTACTCGTCGAATGTCTCGTCCATTTGACGAAAAGCATCCTTGTCGTTGCAGTAGTGCTCGGTGAGATTCTTGTCGAGCCTCCATTGTTTTGACGTGATCGGAGGAGACATGGTCCCAAGTTCCCTCACCCACAGCAAATATTCAAATTGAGGATCAGGAAGTTGTCAAGGTAGCGCTATGATATAGATGCAAAAGAGGTACTTTGTGCTGTGGGAATCCGGTGAACTAAGTATGCGTCCAGTCCCACCTATTTATGCTGAACTGGGCAAACGAAGGGTTAGCTGGTCGGGTTCGAATGACCTATGCAATACCTGAAAGTGCAACGGAGTCAGCTTTTCATATGCAGTCGAGCATCATCAATATGGATCAGTCCCTCGGCCACACTGGCGCCCCTGTAGCCGTTTTGTAGGGTCAGGAAGAACATGACTTGGATCGCTGTGAGGTGACGCATCGTATTCGATTGACAGTGAGAGCGATGTTGGGTCCGTGCAGGGAGCGTTTGTACTCAACCATATTCGCCAGCGGAGCGGCGGACTACCGTGGCTTGGTCCAGTGATTTGGCGAAGACTTCACTTTGCGATTCTGTCTCGGTCTGAAGCTCGAAGGTTGCTGGTGAACCATGGTTGTAATTCTTGTCACCTCGACGATTTGGCCAATGTCACCGTCATAGAAGACGCCGCTGTTGTCACCCGGGTATAAGACGCCAGATACTAGGCCTGAAAATTTGTTCCCTGCTGGTGTTGGACTTCTTTACATTCCTGCTTTCGATATCAGAAGCAGTGTTGCATCGTCAGTCCCTAGCTTCCTGGGTTGGTGGCTGGTGTGGAAAGTGCTACCAGTAGCATGTCCTCCATCATCCGTCCCAGGTCAAATATTGATGATAACTTCGAACTGCATGATCCATCTGAAGATGAGATCGAACGTATGTCGTTGACTTATTCTTCGACGCGTTCGATGCTTTTGAACTCCGCCGTAAAATTACTGTCGCGCAGGAGACCGGTTTTCACCGCTTTCTGACTCATCGCTTCCACTACATTTCTCGGTTTTGAGAAAGTTGTAACACCACGCTTCTCCATCATGCCCATTATTCGTGGTAAGAGTGCCGGCTGTTCTGAGCCTTGGAATTCAGTCTGATCGTCAAGATATCCAGTCGCTGTGATCCGACTTCGCAATCGTCCGCAGCGTGCGGCTTCACAATGCGAATATTCTACTTGAACCGGGATCATGGGCGCGTTCGAAGATTATGGCAACAGCACGTCGGACGATGGCATCAAACTTGAGAGAAATGCTGGCCTTTTGATGGCAGTATGTAACCCCTTGCTGTGTTTCACCAAGGATTGAAGAGTACCCGAATGCAACAACTGACGTTATGCAAAGACGAACAATGCAACCATCGCATATAAAGCCAGCACTGAGCGTCTATACTTGCCAGAGCCACATTTTTACAAGCTGATTGCAAAGCACCCCATCCAGACCTCTCCAGCGATCAATAGGGGCTACTGGCTTCGTATGCGAGCCATTGAATGGGTGGTGCGCCAGTTCCTCGAAAAGCCATCTGGCCAGAAGAAGGTCATTGTCAATCTAGGCTGCGGATAGTAAGTCAAACGTGCCACTTCCTACATATGCAGTGCGAATGCTTACCTACAAGTGATCCTCTACCATTCCAATGGCTTGCCCGTGAGAAGCCGCTATGCTCAAACACGAAATTTATCGACGTTGATTACGAGCCGCTTATGGAAACCAAGCGAGAGATGATTTTCAATCAACCAGACATGAAAGGTTTGTTGCACTCTGTGGTAACCAATCTCATCGATGGTGAGCCTGCAGTCTTAGTCGACAGTCAAGAATACTCAGCACTTGGTTGTGACTTGCGCAATCTCCGAAAGCTCGGAAAGCTGCTACGGTCTGTGGTAGACCTCGAAGACAGTATGATTCTTTGCATAGCTGAGGATAGCACTTGCTATATGCGTATGGAGGCAGCTAACGCTCTCATATCATGGACTTCTGGACTCTCTACAGGTGATTATGCCACATCTCTTGTGAACTCAGGTGGAGGGCATAGAGGCAGACTGACCATTTGCAGACGTAACCTTCTGTATTCTAGAACCGCGCAGCCCTGATCAGCCGGACAACGCATTTACCTCGAAAATGACAAGCTATTACGCCAAGCAAGGAACACCCTTGAGATCTGTCTTCGAATATTGTGGCCAACATACCTATACTCAGCGTTTTCGTGAGGCCGGCTTCACCCAGGTCCAGTATCAAAACCTTTGGGAGCTATGGGCGGACTCTAGATTTCTGTCACCATCTCAACGGATGGCTTTGGATCACGTCGAGCCCTTCGACGCGTGGGAGGAGTTTGCTCTTTATGGCAGCCACCATTGTCTCGTTGTGGCGCATACTCAAATGGACCCAGTTCTACCACAGAGACTTATGTCTCGACGGAACTCTGACGCGAGCGACGATTCTGACATGTCTGCAAGGACATCCTCGCCAAACAATCCCGAGTCTCATCTGACCGTTTTTCGTTACTACAAAGCGCCGGGCAATCTCTGCGAGCGGCATCACGGCTCGACTTATCCAATCCCCGGCCAAGATGCAATTGCTGTCTATGGTGGACAAGGACCTACATCATGTCGAGCGACAAGTGCGGTATGCAGGCCACGATATCTCCGAGACGAGACGCCCACAGTTCTTCCAGCCGAAGTCGGTGCCCGTTGCTGTCATGTCTGTACAGCGATGAACAATGGGGACAATATACTTGTCGGTGGTCGTGCCTTGCCCAGTCAACCAATGCGAGACTGCTGGCTACAAAAAGGCAACACATGGCACCGGATCCACGATTTGCCCGAACCCCGTTACCGATGTCGAGTTGTGCCCGTCACATTGCCTGACAACGTCTTCGGCGCTGTCTGTCTGGGTGGGAAGACCGGACCCACGAAGGTCGCCACTGACATATTACTCTGGCAACCCACCAAAGGTTGGAGCGTTCTTCGCGCCTTGAAGAACCAACCTGTACCTCGATTCGGTCCCAATTTTATACGCTTGGGTTTCAATCACGGCCTTTTCTTTGGAGGTATGCGACAGGACGGAGTGATATGTCAAGACTTCTGGCGCTGGAGACTCGTGATTCGTGATAACGTTGTGATGGGCATTTCTTTTCGCCCTTCACATGCTCTGGACGCGAGCGCTGGAGCTTATCCATGGTTCTCCCGGTTTGGCGCTTCCTATGGCTTTGTCCAGGATAACCTACTCATCATCGGCGGAATCGCCAAAGGTGGTGGCATACCAAAAACTTACGAAATCCTGTCGTTGACTGGAAGCTTCTCCATCCTTCATGACGAAGGGAAAGAATTCAGCCTACGCGTGACATCCCTTGAACCACTTAGAGAGCCGTCTTGCCCTCGACCGTTCTTGATCGGACATTCAACCCACAGAACGCAGTCTGGTATGTTTGTCATTATCGGTGGTGGGGCTACATGCTTTCACTATGGCAATTATTTCAACAAAGGCATCTGGGTTTTGCACGACAAGGAGGCCGGGATCTCTGCAGATTGGGTTATTGTCCCAACACGACCTTCCATCCTACCTGGCAGTGGCTCCGAGCCCAGTATTAATGGTGGCGATCATCTACCGGATGGCTTTCTCATCAAGCGAGCCATGATGAACAGCCACGATGACTTTCAGACAGCCTTGCGGCGGGCACGACCTATCGTCATTCCGAGACTCGATTTTGGAGCGTGTACTCGACTGTGGACTTTGGATTATTTGAAGGAAAAGATGCTCTCCGAACAACCCCCACAGCCTGAAGGCGGCGTATTACAGGACGGCCCAGACCATACTGTCGAGTCTGAACAGGTCAAGACATCTCTTCATAGATACCTGGAAGGTGTTGACGTTATATCCTCCGACTTCTACCCACAGAGTCTTACTACCACAACTTCAACATTGCCGTCTGCCAGTCTCATGCAGAATCTGCCGAAAATAGCTCCCGATTTTCAGCTACCAACACAGATGAATGTTTTGGAAAATCATATACATGCTACCCTTTTACATCTTTCTAATGGTATCAGCGCGTTTCCCAGGCACCACGTTACAGGAACTGTGCTTTTCCAGGCCCAAGGCGTGAAAAAGTTGGTCCTATTCCCACCAAGCGACCTCAACGAGCTGGCGTATCCAGCTGGCTCAACAAACAGCAATATGCGCGTTTTCAGCAATACCGGACCAGGCCACAAGTACTCATTGCATCCTCCCCCCAGGACACGTCCTCATCTTGCGATGTTGAAGGCCGGAGAAGCTTTGATTATTCCGCCATTCTGGTCATATGCACATGTGCCACATTTGGAGCGATCAAAAAGCGGAGGACAGGTTTTTAACAGCGTGAATGGTGAAACGAACAGCAATGGCGTTGCAACAAGACGCTTAAGCCATGCCGGATCTGATATGTCGGTGTCGTCGTTGTCGAGCGTTTCGGAATCTACCAGCGACTCACCAAGCTACAGTGGTCCAACAGACGATGTCCAGGATAGAAATGAGCCGGAAAGAGTCTCTCACTTGGACATCGCCATCAGTGTCTCATTCCGAAATTTAGACACCTCCAAATATGTCGTTCGGACAACGCCCACCAGCGACATTGGTCTTGCGGCTTACGAAGATGGGCGGCGAGATATCGACAGGATCCTTGGAAGATTCACATGCTCCAGGCGTCAGTCGAACATTGGTAAGACAAACGAATCCAACACGAACGGACGTGCCGAGCCTAGAACGATGCTCGATGATTTGCCGAAAGATATCACCAAAGCCTTGTTGGAGAGGCTAGGAAAGGAACTGCTGATGAAGGCAGAATCTCTGTGACTGATGGGCGTCCCGGAACGTATCAACACATCACCAGTCGACGCAAGTGCTTGCGCTTCACCACGAGCTGTGCTGTGTTCAAGGCGGCAAACGATCTATGACCTGTTGAGTCTGCGGCTTAGAGCGGACATTGGATGGCGCGGTCATGTTGAGTACATTCTCCTTAGTCGAAGGTGACTTCCATCAATAGGGTAGCTGGGTCAGAGTCTGCTCAGATCAATCATTCATTTCAAACGACAATCCAAGCTCCGTTGGACGAGATCATACAAAAGAAGGATATTCGCTTCATGTTCTGGACATTCATGCAATATCTCAGCACAGAGCTCATTATCTATTTACCATCCGTGTACCATCTTCTGAGACCCTTTCGAATCTATCAACCCAAAAGACGCGAACTCAAACATGTCTTCAGCATCAGGAGCATCGAAACCCATGAATTGGAAGCTCGCTCCCACCGGCATGCACTACTGCAACGAAAAGAAGTCCTTCGACCGGATCACCATGTATCCAGCGAATACACATCCAGAGAACAAGGGATGGGGTTCAATCACACTTCCAATCCAGGCAAAGGGTTCCAACAACCGAACAGTTTTCACGTACTTTCGCCTCACCGCAGTTACGTACAGACCCGGAGGTGGCAATATTATCAGCTTCATCCTGCTGCAAAATACGCATCCCGGCCTCGAGCTACAGGAAATGGGTGGCGGCAAAGTCGGCCTCAAACTTTCCCAGTTTGGTAGGGAGCCATTCCTCATCTGCGAACGGCTGTAATGGCTACTTGCACCCCGGTGATTCTGGAGGCGAGTCTTGTTGGATTATCCTTGCTCACCGTGAGCTGGCATGCATGCATATGCTGATGGTGGACGAATTCCATGAGTCTGTCTAGTGATACGCAGAGCTCATGGCGATGGTGATGACTGCACGAGCGAACAGGAACACTCTTATACCCGATCAAACGTAGAGTCCACAGAATCTGATTTAGTCATGCCTTTCAGCATGCCCCGTTTGCTCCTATATGGTTTCACCTGGATCGTTACGACCAATGGATCAAAAGTGGTATATTACTCTGCATCTCTGCAACTCATGTTCTCTGGCTTGCCTTCTTGCCTACTCCCGGTTGTCTGTCCGTCGTCTGCATGTCACATCTTTCCCCATCCATCCTGGATCAAATCTACCTGGAGTAGTCCCAACATGCCACGGCCGCACAGTCCGCGATCACAGCCTCCTCATCTGCCGCCGGGGCTTAAATACGACGAGGTCCTCCTCCCCAGACCACCGTCGGCTCGACGTCCTCATTCTCCTCCATATCCACCTCGACGACCACCACCACATCTATCTCCCATCCACGAAAGGCCAGAAGATGGCCATCAACCTCACCGCGGCTCAACCATCCCTCGCTCCCTGTCATCCTCGCAACAGCGTCGGAACTCACAAGACCAACGATCCGCCTCTCGTCCTCTCTCTTCCTCCTCACGGACTTCC
This sequence comes from Vermiconidia calcicola, assembly GCA_035928285.1. NCBI lineage: Eukaryota > Fungi > Ascomycota > Dothideomycetes > Mycosphaerellales > Extremaceae > Vermiconidia > Vermiconidia calcicola. The sequence goes on from JAXLQG010000009.1 coordinate 1,050,729, forward strand.
TATCCCCCATGGATCCTCAACCTCCGCACAACCAGCAACGCCACACACACGCACACGCACACGCACACGCACACGCACAAATGCTCCGACGCCCGCCTCTTCCGCCCCGAGCGAAAGCGAACCGGCACAGCCACCACCGTTGGCAGCAGAACCAGAACCAGCACCATCGCCGTCCCCATCCTTCCCGGCCCGACTCGACTCTTCAACTTCGACGTCTCCGTCATGACCCTCACACCGACCGAATACACCCCCTCCGCACCCTTCTCCGAACTCAACTGGCCCCTCCTGGCCGCTCAGGGCTTCACCAAGCACGACCTTCATCGCGACCATGTGCATGATTCGACATGGACAACAATGACACTCTGTCGACGAGAAGGCTGTGGTGGCCGCCGCCGTCCCCCGACACGCTTGTCCAGCGTGATTCGTCATCAGAACGTCCCTGGCGTCGACCTGCTGTGGTGCGGGTACGACGCAACCATAAGTCCACGGACGTTTGTGCATATGACGGCGTTGGAGATGGTCGATATGCGTGCGTGGACCGAAGGCGTCAAGAACGGCGCGGTGGGTCAAGTGGCTGATATGGATGGGAGGTTGGGCTGGATCGAGCCGGGGGAGGATAGTCCGCTTGACAGAATCCTTCAGAGCCGTAACTAGTGTCAGGCCTTGACTGTCACTGTCTCATTCTCTCTTTGAGGATGGTGGAGTGGGAACACAGAGCGTGCGGTTATGTCTTGCTGAAGGTTTAAAGCGAGCTTTCCAATATCTAGTACATAGGAAAGTATTCGGCCTGGACTATAACTTGGTGAGAATGACGACCTGGGTTGTCACGAGGCTGGAACAAAATGTTCGAAGGACACAAGCTGCAATTCGCATGAAGTCTAGCTCTATTGAATAGCCTTATCAATGTATGTAGCCAAATGGACTCTATTCACCACCGTCTGCTTGACCCCGTCACAGCACGTCATGACGCTGGGATGGACATGAAATCTCCTCACAGCTCAAGCACGAGCACGTCCATGCAAGTGGTTCCATGGATCACTAGAGACCAACCGCATCATCACCATCCACCATCATTACCTCCAGGCTCTCTAGGCTCCTCCCAGCCATCCGCGCCCAATTGCATCCTGCTGCCAAAAGGGTTCCTGCTGGAAGACGGTTGACAGGCATGCACATCCTCCGAATTAAAGCAGCCCAGACATTGGTGACTCGCCAGGCCTGCTCTGGCGCCACGACCTTTGGGTTGCGGGCGATGGTCAGGTGGGCATTGTTCATTCTGATGGCTTCGCGTGGCTTCTGGTAAAGTCCGTGTCGGAACCGACGAGGACCGTAGAGGTGTAGCATCTCTCGTAGGAGTTTCAGACAAGTACCCATCGATTTGGCCCCGACGAGGACGGCGGGCTCTCCTGGATGGATGAGGTGTTGATTGTCTTCGGCGTCGGGATACTCTAGAACGAACCACCCACTCCGACGCGGAACTGTCTGATTCTGTGGATCCCGACTCACTGGCAGAGTCTTCAGGCAGCTGGGTATGAGATGCCCGCCGATCATTGTGGAATTCAACTATGGGGTCGTATCGTCCTCGTCGATGATAAGACCTATCGGGACTCACGAGAGGAGCTGCGTGCTCATACTGACGTGGATGCCGGCGTTGTCGTGGCCGACGCATGTCTTCATAGGCCAAAGCACTGACAGTGGAAATCCAATCCAGAGCGCCAAAGGGGGAGTCGAATGAGTCGTCCAGTTCAACAATGAGTAAAGGTTCAAGCTGATATCGATGGTGGCGGGCCCGAACATGGCGAGAATAATGACGATGTCGACTGCGACGGCCAATGCGGCTGTGACGGACATTGCCACGGCTTCTGCCCCTATCGTTCACCCGATTGCCCCCTGGGACAGGAGATCTGGCATTGTGAGGCTGGCAAGCTCTGTCGATGCGCTGTTCCAGATCATCAAAAGTATGCTGAACACGCACGAGAACGCCATCAATATGCTGCTCGACTCGACGACGTGATTCCCTCAGATGGCGTCGTATAGCAGGAATGGCTTGGTTGCTATTTCGGACATTGTAGGTGGTGTCTGTGGTCGCATGATTCCTATATTCATCTCCTGAATCATCACGCGGCACTTCCATCGATGTGCCATGTCGTGAGTCTTGCTCTTCCGCCGAGGTTGTCGAGTCGAGAGACTGTATTGTGGCAACATTGCTCGTAGGTCCATCCGGCCGAAGAGAGTCGTTGCGACCGCGATCCAAGGCTTCGTCGCTGGCAGAGGGGGTTCTGGCCTCAGTATCATTGTCGGCATTTTGAGGTCTTCGGGCCACTTGCGGAGGCCAGAAATTTGAGCCATCTTCCATATCAGTAGGGTGAGACATGTCCTGCTGTCCGGTAGAGTCTTCCAGTCGAGCTATGCGTAGTTGCGCAGGACAATAGAGATGGTTTTGAATCTTTCAAGATTCGTATTGTGACAAGAAGGAATGAGTAGCAAATGGTTTAAATAGCTTTTCAAAGACAAACGTCCGAGATGATGGACGTCAGACGGCTAGAAGTGAGGTGAACCACACAGCCTGAGGAAGACGTCAATTCGACCCGTGGTGAATGGTGGGTGAGCTCTCACCAGTCTGGTGACTGACAGCTCTGGCATCCTCATCCACCAAATGAATCGACTGTTCGATCCGGCGCAGCAAACGACAGAATACTGTGAAGGACGAATTCCTGTCGATGCTCAGGCCTGGTGTGTTGACACGAAGACATGGTTCTTGTCATATATGATCGTCCGGAGAGAGCTGTTGAAAAGTCGTCTTCCATTAGAAGGAAATAGGGTATCTCTTTGAATTTCACATATCTGCTCGTTGTCAAGCAGGTCGACGACAGTCCTGCGGGCAATCCCCGGGCCTCGTTCCCCAAAGGCTTTCGGCGGTAATGTACAGAAGTTATAATTCGCTTTTGACGCCGATGGTGTTACATATCGATCATTATGCCTCAGAGGTCAGTCTTTCAGCAGCCTCCCGTGCTCTCTTCAGGTCTGCCTGTTGCTTCCGTAGATCGTCCATACCGGCTTTGACAAGTTGCCTATCGTGCGACGCCTTCAGAGAGAATGCCTGTAACTGCCTTCTGAGTATCTCGTCTTGCTCCGTCCTCGTTACATCCTTGCAGCTAGTTGTCTTCTGAAGCCATCTCCAAATATCTTTGGGGTCTTTGTCGTTGAGAGGTAGCGTACCATTTCTGGTGAAGATCGGTAACGAGGGTGAGATTGATGGAGGAGCGCTTGCATCGACGGCAGGCTGAGGTTTGGATTGTACCTCGCTCCATTCATCTCCATACTGTTTGTTGTCCTTTTGATCTTTCAATACCTCTAAAGAGGCTTTATCCGTGCTCTCAAACGTCAGCTCCATCTGCGAGGCCGTTGAATCTTCGACTCGGATCGGCAGGGTAGGATTGTGGTATTTGAATCGTGGGAGACTTTCTTTGGCAAAGATTCTGGGTCCGTGGTTGCTTACGGCCCAACTTAGTCGAGGATATCGCACAACAAGTCGAGTCAACTGGGGGGCCGGTGGAGGAGGAAGAACAGCTGCGCCTCTGCCATATTGAACGGCCAAGAGCTAGAGAAATAAGTCACACAAGTCCATGAGATGGATTCAACCAGGACACTCACTTTCTAGTCCTCGTTAGCAGATATAGTAGGTCGTCAGATGGACAATACTCACAGGTTGAAAGTTTCGCATGCGCTTCGCCAGATTCACCATTTTCGCTGTTGGCTTAAAGCTATCTCATCTGCTGTGATACGAATGACAAGATACAACTTCTCCGAAAACAAGTCGAACAAATCCACCATATAAGCTCGCTGCACAACACAAAGATCCAGAACAATGTACAGAAGCCTCCAATTGCCCAAATTCAAGATTCCGCGTCTGCGCTCGGAAATTCCTGCGACAAACATGCCGAGACAAGGCTGAGACTCGGCGTTTTTGTGTTTGGTATAAAAGCGGAGACTGGCTCTGCAAGGCCACGAAGAAAAAGGGGCAGCGTGCATCGCGGACCCGCTTGTGGTTGTAGATCGGTCGATGATGGACGGTGGGATATAAGAGCATGCTGAATGAATGAAGGCAGTGTTGCAGCATCCCCAGTGGAAAGGACATGGTGTTCACTGGCGGTGAAAGTACTAGATCTTCACGCTGTCAGCTTGGCAATCAAGGATGTCCCTGGCCTGGTCTGTAGGTAGTCCATCTGCTCAAAAGATCTGACATACTCCATTGTATTTGGTTTTGTGTGAATCTTTCAGTCCAAGAAGCCTCTGTATCCATTGTCTCCTGTCATGAACTGAACGTGGTGGAAAAGTAGAGGTGGCGTTGGGCACATCCTTGTAGGCACTGCAGCTCAGGGTCGGATGATGGCAGCAACGGCTATTGTAGCACAGTCCTCGTGTAAGATTCGCAAGGTTCTTTGACTGCCTTTGAGGATCCCTGAAGAATAGCTGTCAGCATGGTGCTCTGCTGTGCACGACGTGGAACGAGGTAGCATCTGGTTGCAGGGGAAACCACTCTCACAGAAATATGGGAATCCTGGACCTTGCTTGAGCGTTCCTTCTGGTATGGATGGGAAGATGCTCTCACGATGAAAGACAAGGATTTGTGCGTCCCTCCTTCGGCGGATTTCGTGCAGACTGCCTGGTCGAGGTGTTCTTGCAAACGCACAGAGAGGACGACGGGGTCCTTAAACACTCTTCGTGTGGACAGACAGCAGATGATTTCTTTTTTGCTTGTGTCAACAGAGAAGAAGAGGTCTGCTTCTCACGTTACATCTCTTGACTGTAGCAACAATGAGTCTTTGCCAATATTCAAGCGTTGTGTACATGCTCCGAGGAGGTCCGAACCTTCGAAGACGCTTTTGATCCAAAGGAATTGGTAGGACAGACTAACGTAATGCTTCTAGTAGACGAACTTGTGTTAGAGAAGGCCAAATGGCTATGGAATATTGGGATGGAGAGATACTCTTGCTAGGTGATCTGTCTGCTCGACGCTCTGAAAGTGCAGTCTGCACTCGCTCCACCATTCCTAGAATGCAAACACACAAGCACAAGGCTGTTGGGGTACAAAGGAAACTTCTAGGAGGACAGAGGACATGAAGAAAAGGAAGAGGATAGTCAACGAGGTCTGTGGAGGATTCTGGACAGAGCAGGCTCTTGAATTGACCAGGATATCGATACAATGCCATTGGCATGAATGGTCTGCACAAGACTGGACAGCAGCAACATGAAGGCCAGGAACACATAGCAAAGACTCAGAGAAGGACTGAAAGACCAACCTAGACAGCTTCCTGCATTGCTGGTCCTGGTGATTGCACCGAGTAGCGCAGGCAGGGCCGGCTGTCCTTCCTCGTGGGTGGTGGCAGCCAAATCCAAGTGTCTCTTGAGGTGAAAGTCTTCTCATCTCTCTTCTCATCTTCATCCAACTTTCTCTCCTCCACAATCCATCCTTTCAACTTTCATAATCATCAGAATAAGATCCTGCACTCTCTTCTCATCGTGAAAGCCGTATCAGGTTGCCCGTGAGCAGCTTCGCGAGTCCCTACAAGGACGGCGTCGAAGTACGCTGCTGTCACCCTGAACGGCGTTCACCTCGCTCTCTTTCCTCAAGCACCTTCATCACATCAACACCTTTTCTCATCCTAAGACATCCTCAAAGACTCTTTACTCCTTTCCTGTGACTGTATACAGGTATACAGTGCACTCCTCTTATCATGGCTGACTCCGATGCTGGCAACTGTCAGCTGGACGTCACCTCACCTGAGGACCTGAAGGTCACCAAGGTGTACAAGCATCCTCTGTACAACATTGTCCAACTGGGTGATAAGCCATTGAACCCAAGATCCCCCACTGCCATTTTCTTTGCAGTCATGGGTCTCCTAGGCATCATCACCTACCAGATCTTACTCTGGCTCAACATCCGTGCGAGCACTGCTGTGGAAGGACTGTTTGCTGCAAAAGTGTTTGCATTGGGTCAATGTATTGAGAACAGTGAGTGACCATGTTCCCGTCGTGAGCAGTCTGAACTGACATCCTCATAGTGGGAGCCATTTGTGACTCTTTGTGGCGCCTGTTGGTCAACTGCATCCGCAGCGAGGTCCCCCGTCCCACCCTTCGTCTCATCGGTGACAATGTTCCAACAGTCGATGTCTTCATTGTCTCCTGTGGCGAGCCTCGTGACATTGTGCTTGACACTGTCAAGGCTGCGCTTCAGATTGACTACCCAAGAGACAAGTTCCGAGTCATTCTCTCCGATGATGGCAAAGATGAAAAGCTCGAGAGAGCATGTCAGGGAATCAGCATCAAATACCCGAACCTCTTCTACTGGGCTCGTGTCAAGCCAGAGAAGAACCATGGATACAAAGCAGGCAATCTCAACGCAGCCATCAAAAAATTTGACAAACCGGCTGAATTCAAAGCTGTCTTCGATGCTGACATGATTCCGGAACCTGACTGCCTTCGTGCTCTTGTACCTCATGCGCTCATCGACAATCGTGTCGGCATGGTCACTTGTGCTCAGGTGAGTTGGACTGATCTCGCCTTACACCCAGGACTTACTGACAGATCATAGCACCATTACAACATCCCCGACAATGATCCTTTGTATCAAGCAAATGTCACCGGTCCCGGCGCTGACGATGGTATCCGTGACAGTGTCAACGCTGCATGGTGTCCTGGAAGCGGCTTCATCATTCGTCATCTTACTTGGGTTGACATCGGAGGCTTTCCAGAGTTTTCCATCACTGAAGACCTAATTACCAGTTGGATGCTTCACGGCCACGGCTGGAAGATTTCGCTTGTACATGAGGTCATGCAATGGGGTATTCAACCAGATGGTCTGATTCCTCACTTGAAGCAACGTCGCCGCTGGGTAAGTGTTGATCCAAGTGCGAAAACCTTTCCGTGACTGACAGATGCAGTGGACTGGCCACATTGTGGACTCCTTCAAGTTGAAGTTCGCCTTTGATCGTCGTCTGCAAGGTGCAACACGCGTTCAACGTATTGCCATGTTCCATCACTGTCTGCGTCCCCACTTCTACACCGTGTTCAGAATGGTTGGTCTGATCTGCACAATGTATGCCATGAGACATGGACAAGTTGTTGCGACTCCAACAGACAACACTATGAAGATCATGATGGTCCTTTACACTGTCCGATTCATGGTTGGCAAGTGGTCCGATATCAAGTCAATTCGTAATGGTGTCTTCTGGAATCTGCGTCGTCGTCAGGCAACAAATGCCTGGCTGGCAAATCACTTCACTCGTGATGTCGTGCAGATCATGCTACCGGGACCATTCAATCTGCTTCTTGGTTTTGACGTCAGTGGTGCCGAAAAGACCTCGACTGGTATCAAAGAGCGTGATGCAAAGCTATGCCCCAGAGGAATGCTTCGACGACTCTGGACGATTCACTTCCGTGAGGGTGTCCTGTACCATGGTGCTCTTTTCGTGCTGTTTGGCTGGATTATCAAGCGGGTTGTCGGACCTCAGTTCCAAGATCCATCACCAGACTTTTGGTTCAAGATCATCACAGGTGTCGGATTTCCTGGCCTTGGCCTGATTGACAATGTCCCTCTGTACCTTGCACCAGTCATCTATGTCATGTTCCCACCCACGATGCCAAAACGTCGTCAGTGCATGGTGTACGATCAAGAAGTGCAATTGTGGCGTCCAGCACCAGATCGAAAGGTCATCAATTGGACATCAGCAAGTTGGTGGCTGGCAGCTCCTGACGTTCTGTCCTGCATCTGGCTCGTGTTCGTCCTCCTCTGGGTTTTTTCCAAGACCTTTCAAGGTTGGGTCAGCTTGGTCTGAGAGTCCAGGCTGGGATGAGATGGCAGGTGTTGGCAATTCAAGGCGTTCGACGCACCACTGCACGCAACACATCCATGTCAGCAAATCCATCATTCATCACACAAAGAGAAGGGAGAGACTGGTCAATACGAGCTTGAACCAATGGCGTACAGCATGAGGGCTCTTGACAATGATGTCGATCAACATGCCATCGTGCACAATGACTGTATCCAGATGTGACCATCTGAGGGCTTTACAAGGAGGCTGGCTTATGAGAAGAAGACAACGTCATGATTGTATGAGTATGACCAACAGAATTCACACAGCAAGAGCATGACAGAAGAAGAAGCTCACACAGAAGACATCGACAAGATGGACTTACAGTGAAAGAACAGACAACAGAAATTAGCTTGTACTCTCAACTCAATGAACATGGCCGGAGGTTATTGCTGCATCAAGCACTCCGCGCATTATCCAACATCTCCTTCGCTTTCAGATTCTCCTCAAATTCATCAGGTTCCTCTTCTGCTTTGTCCGTCTTTCTCTTCGGTCTCAGTCCCAATTCTGATTGTTGATCCCAGATCCGATCGTGTCGTTTGGCCCATCGTTCTCTCCTCTTCTCCATTTCCTTCTCTGTTGCCCGCCATTTACTCTTCAGTATGCGGCGAACAGCCTCAGGTGAGACTTTGAAGTGCTCTGCCAGTTGCGGCGTGGAATATCTCTCTGGATCCTCCGCATGCAGAGCTCGAATTCCTTCCATGGTGTCTGGAGACAGTTTCTTTCGAGGATTCCAGCCTGCATCACCGAATTTCTTCTGCAATGCGTCCTTTTGCGTTTGCCACGGCTCTGACCTCTGTTTCTTAGGTTCGGCTAGGTCTCTCAACTCCAGTCGCTTCTTCCCCTTCCTCTTGCTACCGCCGGTGTCTGCAGCCGCGGCACTCCCTGTTCCGGCTGCCTCCTTCGATGAGAGAACATCATCTCCCATCTCAACCGGATCTTTCGGCCGTCTGCTCGGCCGTTTCCATTTTCTACCAGACGCTCCTACACCTTCATCATGTGACTGTTGCCCGCGTCTTGCTCCTGTCTCTTCTACCGGACCATCGTCCGACGCGTCTAGTCGAGCGGTGGAAAAGTATCTACGGCGCTTTCGAGAAGGGAGACCGTCGTTCATCGAAAAAAGCATGGAGGCATAGGGGTACGAGGAGAGACTTGAGGACGTTGTTGCGACCTGCGGCTTGAGCGAGGAAGGTCTGGAGAAAGTATGTGCATGGCGAAGAAGAGTCGGGGTTTGTTTGGAGCTGCGGAAGACGTGCAAAAGACATTTGCTTGACTGGTTGTTCAAAGCCATCGTGTTTGACAAGATCTGGACCTGCTACACGATGAAGGGTGTTGTGAAGAGCAATTTCAACGATGTTTGAAGAATATTTTGATGCAGGAAGGGATTTGGCGGTCGTCTTCATTGACATGACTAGAAGCGACGCTGGAATTATGGGAATCTTGACTCGTGCGATTCGTTGACATCAACACCATCCGCTAAGGAAGTCCAGGTACCACTTTCGCCTCCCAAAACATGTATTTTCTTCATCTTGGGGCAGGTTGCTGCCGACAAGATCTTGGTCCAACTTTGACAAGATGGCATGGCCAAATCCTTTTCGAAGAAGGGATCAAAACACGCGAACATGCTGGGGTTATACATTCCAGCTGACCCCAGAACATCTTACGCCTGAACAGGCTCATCCCATGAAATATACCTGCGATGTATTAGGAGAAGAGTGCTACGAGATTTTAAACCAGCTTGATCCGCCAGCCACGAGACCAGACTTTGCCAAAAATGAGGCACAAGGAACGACAACGGACGGGAAGCCGGCCCTGCCCAAGCCCACCAGGGACTTCTATGTCCTCCTCCGTGACAATAAAGACAAACACGAAAAGCTCCAGCAATTATGGGACGAAGTGACAACGACCCCCGACTGGGTCGACTGGGATCAGATTGCTCGTGGGCAAGACGTCTTCTACCGCTACGGTGGTGCGACATTGACTGGGCTAGCATACCAGTCACTCCTCGGAGGCATGGGGGCAAACCGCGTCGTCGAAGTTCTTGCGAGAACGGGCGGCTTCTCGGTCAAGGTCGCTCGTCACCGCCTGTTCGAAACGACACAGCATATCCTTGAGTGCACGAAATCCATTGAATCGATCAAACCAGGCGGTGGCGGATTCGCATCCAGCTTGCGTGTTCGACTTCTTCATGCCGCAGTCCGCCAACGCATCATGAAACTTGCAAAGACGCGGCCAGAATACTATAGCGTGGAGAAGTACGGCATTCCGATCAATGACCTTGATTGCATCGCCACGATCGGCACGTTCTCGGGCACGATTATCTGGCTCTCTCTACCGCGACAGGGGATATGGCTCCGCGAGCAGGAAATCGAAGACTACATTGCACTGTGGCGACTGATAGCGCTCTACATGGGCACGCCGACAGAGTGGTTTGAAACACCAGTCAAAGCCAAAGCCATGATGGAATCACTGCTGATGAACGAAATCAATCCGTCCCAGACATCAAAGATCCTGGCTGCGAATGTCATTCGCTGTCTGGAAAATCAGCCGCCGACCTATGCGTCGAGATCGTTCTTGGAAGTCAATGCACGTTGGCTGAATGGCAATGAACTATGTGATGCGCTCGGCCTTGGTCGGCCATCGGCGTGGTACTGGGCCCTCATGGGTGGTCAATGCATTTTCTTCATGTCGATCTGCTATTTGTACAGATCCATTCCGGCGCTTGATAGACGGAAGGTCAAGGCATTGCGCAGTGTCTTCTGGGCGCTTATTGTGGAAGGCAAGTTCGGTCTTGGGCAAGAGACTGTCTTTGATTTCAAGTATGTTCCTGATTACAACGTCCTCACGGCCAAGGGTGGCGATGAAGAGGTGAAGACGATAGACGTGGGGATTGAACGGAAGTATCGGAACACGCTGCTCATCGCTACGGGCTGTGTTGCTGTCGCCGGGTATGTGGGTGTGAGAATTACTTCTGCCATCATCTCGAAGATTATCTGAACCGGTAATGAAAAGCAGGAAGACGCCAGCTCTTCCCTTTCGCTCAAGTCGCAATCAGAACCCGCTATATCCCTAAATCTATCCCCATCTCGACTCTGGATTGCCCCGTTCCGGTTCACCAAAACGCGCAGCACTGGTTACGCTCCGCGAGGAAAGCCATCAGCGGGCCAAGTCTCGCCCACCTCGAGATGACCTGGCACATAAAGGGAAAATACCCGGAACGACAACCCAGATACACTGTCATAAGTCCCTTTTGCGCCCCGGCATCAGCTCTTCGCAGCACCCGACGCCCTCGTCGATTCAACAATCCGAACAACCCCTAACCGACACTTACATCCTCTCTCCGCCTCTTTCACGGAAGGACGTCACAAGCTTCTAACCCAAGCCCCCAAACTCTGGCACTCTTTCGTCCCCTCGTCGACACCAAACGTATGCCGATCGCCCAGCCCGCCCTCCAGATCCTCCAGACCCGGCGGCTCTGTTATCGGTCTGTGGCTCGGATCACATTCCTCACAGGCTCGATTCGCTGCGAACTTGTACGCCCTCAAGACTGCCGGGTCCGGTTTGGGCTCGAGGGCGCGGGATATGGATTTCGTCAGCGATAGGCCTGTGCCACTTGGGGACGACGGGCTTTTGCGACACGGCTGGGAGAAGGAGAGTTTGTGAGACGGGTGGGACGGCGTGCATGTGAATGTTAGGGTGAAGGAGCGGCACATCTTTTCCTTCGAAGGCAACGGGCGGGGCTTGACTGCTGGGGAATAGGGGGCTTCTGATGTTGCGTTTGTGTGTGTTGGGCTGGAGACTGGAGTGTAAGGGAAGCGGAATGGAGAGGTGGTTGAGGTTTTTCCTCTCGAAAGCGACCAGTCGCCAACGGGATGGTGTGGCGCAAAGGTCACCAGGTGCTATGGTATGCGGTGTATGGTGCCGTTGTACAAAGTAGAGGGGCCTGATAAGTACCGTAAGTATATTCGAGCGCCGGGCCCTGTATTTGTTTATAGGTACTAGTAGTGGTGGGATGAAAGGGCTCTTATCAACCGTGGGGAAGGGATCGCCGCAACGTTCAATGTGGCTTGCCCGGGCCCCTCAACTCATGCCCTTTTATGTACTGTATACGGAGTACTCGTATGTCGAATGAATTGAAATCAGGATTGTCCCCATCGCCCATATTGCCATGCCAGGATGACAGTGTTATTGCTAAGCCCCGTCGTACCACCCACCCACACGGATCGCAAAAGCAAGGCAGCAAGGCAGCAAGGCCAACCCCGCTTCAGCCACTGCAGCTTTCTTATCGCTACTGATGGGTGTGTGTGTGTCTGCGTGTGTACGTGTGTGTGACGAGTGCGCACGCCAGTTGGGCTGCCAGTGGCGTGGCCGGGATGGAGGAGAGGAGAGGAGACGATGCAGGGTCCAGTCCAGTCCAGATCCATGAAGAGAGAGAGACCTGGGCCAGCCGTTCGTTCGTTGCTGGATAGACGGAACGAAAACGCAAACAAGCATGCTGAGCAAACGGTAGCGAACAAATGAAGCTTTGATTTACTCGTGCTCTTCCTCGTATCATCGACAGCCCGTCCCGTGTGGTGATTCCGTTGATCTACAGCCAGAACATCCTGTGAGTGGCCACGATGGGCGCAATCCCTAACTTAGTACTTGTAGCGATAAGCTATTTACTTTACTCGTACTCGTAGTGGTTCATTGTGGAAACACACACTCACCTATTAAGTACCTAGGTACGGAATAGTCTTGTGCTTGTTTTGTCATTCCTGCGCAGATAAGGCCGCTACTTACTAAGGTAATTAGGCCTCATACGAACAATCCACTACTACGAGGGTATGTACAAGTGGTACAACCACCCTACTGTATATCACTCCCGTCATTCTTTCAGACTTCTCCTTTGAGGGTTGGGATACGTGTTCGATTACAAGTCAACATATGATATCCCTCGTCCGTGACTTTTTCTAGTCCAATACCCAGACATGTCTAGCCTGAGAAGCAAGTACTCGGGCAAATTCACATCATTATTGGTAAGATCTTGTCCGGCAAACCCCTGGTGCATAGACGGCGCTTCTGCTTGACTTTGACTACCCAGCGCATCCATGAACCTTTTAACCTGGTCTCTAAAGCGAGCCTGCAATTCCTTTCGTTTCACCATGAAGCCATCAGCCGTGTCATCAGCATTGTGCGTCTGCCGCCGGTGTGCAGCGAAGAGAAGAATCGTCGAGAGAATCTCATCCAGCAGCCGCCGAACGCTGGACTCTCTCTTCTTCAAGAATAAGCCATGGAGGATGCTGTCCAGAGTCCTCTCATGCAGTACACGGAGATAGTCTTGACTCTTGACCATACGGAGTGTGTTGTCGTAGTCCTTGTTGGCAAGATGTGCTTTGACATTTCGCAGAACATCCTCAAACTTACGCCAGTGCAGCTCGATCGCGGTATTGTGGCAATAGTCTGCCAGAGTCGTGATAAAGTGATGCATTTCAAACACTACTTGGTGATCTGTAGCTTCACTTTCTCGCAGCATGCTCTGCGTCAATTTGTGCACCCTCAAAATGCGTAGGAGCAGCTGAAATACTCGATCATACTTCTCCAGAGCGTCCGGGGTGAGGACCGTGCCGAGAACATCGTCCGGTGGCTTGTACTGGAGTCGAAGGAAGTCAAGTGCATGGATGGAGTCGACATCTCGACACTTCTCGAGCTCGTCCGAAGACATATCCCTAATGGCGAAGGATATCGAGTCTTCAACAGAGCGATCTGTACTTGATACAAGACTGTCCGACAGAATGCCCATAAGCACGAGTCTCAACTCAGAGCTTGCAGGGGGCCATGTGTCTCGAGATTGTAGACGAAGTCCTGTAGCGCCCCCTGTCCGTCTCTGAGTGTCGCCAGTTCTCTGATCGGGGTCGAAGAGCGCTATTCCAAGTCGCGAGCTGAAGGATGCATTACTCAAAAAGTGAAAGTGCCGCTGCATGTTGATGTGCTCGATGAGATTGTACTCTTGGAAAAGTAGTTCAAGGACTGCGTACGACAGAATGCGATGTTGTGCTGATATAAGTGGCGTCACAGATAGCGGCAAAGCTTGCTCGATGTCCACTTGAAAAGGCGTGTCGTCAAGCTCCGAGCTCTCCAGACAGCACATGACTCTCTCTTGCAACTCATCTTGTTCAGTCTCACCCAGCAGAATTCTACCTGGCGCGAAGAAATCCAAGTCGAGTTGAAACGGATCGTCGGAGCTGAATTGAACAGGATCCGGACCATCTAGCCCAAAGCTGTCAGAAGCTGGCGTTACCAGTAAGCTCGTGGTAGTCGAGGACTTGGCCGAGGTAAGCAATGAGCTTCTCGCATCCTCATATGCGGCGGAGCGAGCTTGAAGGCTTGACAGGGCGTTGATGGTATAGACAATCTCAAGGGTCGAGAGGCTCGACTGTCTATATTCCGAGTTGACCAAGACAGGACAATCTGGCGCGTATAACTTCAAAAGTGACAAACTCTGTCGGGTTTCGGAAATCGTCCCAGAGACATCTCGATGAAAGACAGTGTTCCAGACTTGCTCATTTGGTGAGGTCATTCCTAGCGATAGACCGTCATCACCAGCTTGCCCCGGAGTGCTAAGTCCGATTTCAGAACTCAGCTGCTCTAGCAGAGGCCGGCATGTCCTTGCAAACATCGATTGCAGTACCTCTTCGACGCCAGGATAGGAAGAGGACGCAGTAGCTGCTCCTCTTGTAACAGCAGACAGGAGATCATCGTCGGTTTTGCAGACCTGCACTGCATCATTACATTGCTTCAATGTAGTCACCAGACCTTCCACTTTCGATATAATGGCTTTCAGCTGCAACAAGGACTTGATGGCGGGCCTTGACGTCTCGAGATGTACGTGAATGGCATGCAGCGCGGCCCTCGATGCTGCCAGGAAAGCCACTCGACATGGAGAGGAGAGGTCGGCGGAGCCTTGAAAGGTCTCAGCCAGGGCCTTGCTGTATGTGCCAACTCGAGCAGTGGTCTCGAACAAATCTTGTAAAAGATGCGCACTGTATCCTTTTGCCGTGAAAGTCTCCAACTTCCGTGTGAACCTGTGCTCTTGTTCATTCCAGTCAAAGAGGGCAGAACTTCTTCCCATCCCAAGTTCAAAGAACGCATTGAGGAGAACATCGGACTTGACGTTCTTCACACCAACGGTCGAGCTCTTTGCTGCGACGATGGCAGCAAAAGTTCTGGGACCTGCTTCGCTAATATATCCAGAAGGCAGTTCCGCATGCCGTCTGTTCAAGAACGTGTCCCATGTTAACAGTTTGTTAATCGCCTTCTTTTCTATCACATCAGGTAGTATCCAGATATTCGCCGCCTCATCGTCCTCGTGGTCTCGCTGTATGTCGTGCTCTGGCTCGCTCTCGGTTCCAGAGGAGGAAATGGAGGGTGCGCTCGACAGATCCGGCAGAGGAACATCTTCCAGGTTAAGTTGGAGAATATCTGACTTGAAGAGTGGCAAAGATTCCGACTTTGTCTCGTTCAACCGAAGGAGTCCGCTGTTGAGACTTTTATTGAGGCGGAAGCCATCCCAGACTGTGTCGGCGTTGACGTGGAGAGGAGAAATCGAGGTGATCGCATCGCTCGAGAAAGGGTCATTGAGGATGGTAAGGGACATTGCGAGTCGTTTTGAACCATGTTGATGGAGCGAATTGTTCAACCTTCCAGGCTGAGGGTCACAATCAGAGTCGCTGCTTCATATCTTTCTTTTCAAGACGAGTCAACACCACATGTCGATTGTCAAGATTCCTGAACGCGCCTCGCGTGTCACAGTTGGCCCTAGTCCCTATCCAGCCGAGGCCAGCCTCGCCAGCAAGGGCAGGCGCCAGTCACGTGGATATACGGTCAATCGTAGGACTTGGATAACACAATATCGAATACCGTGCCGACTTACCTTTAAGAACTGAGATAACGAAACACTCCGGACGCTCTGTACAAGCTGGCTGAAAGAGTCTCACGACTGAGGTGAGCTCAGAAAATGGCAACCATGACCACAACGGAGGAATCCAACCCTCAAAGCTCACCATCCCACTGGACCGACGACCAAGAATCAGCACTCCTCCAAGCTCTGGTTCGCTGGAAACCCGTCGGCATGCATAAACACTTCCGCATCATTGCGATCCGCGAACACCTGCTGTCACAAGGAGTCATCAACGCCGAAGATCCGCACACAACTATCTCCGGCATATGGGCGAAACTCTCGTCGCTGTACGACTTGTCCAAACTCGACGAGCGCGAGGACTCTGTGACCGACATCTCCGACGACCCCGCCAAAGGGAGTGCGTATTTCAGGGACTTCGAGCTCCCACACGAAGACTTTGAAGACTTGATGTGGCAGAAACGCCTGGCTCCTGAGGGCACGCAGAGTCCGGAATGGTCGAGAAGGGGAAGTACGGTGGCGGATACGGATGAGCCGAGGTCGTCACCGAATCCGGGAGGAGGGTCGACGAGGAGTTCGGTCAGAGGTACGGGGACGGGAACGGGGACGGGAACGGGGACGGGTAGAACGACGCGTCGGGGCGGGCGGTTTTCAAGGCTACAGAATGAAATCGAGACGGAAAGGAGCAGTAGACGCACGAGTAAGGCGAATAGTGTCGCGGACGAGGATCAGACTATGGACGATGCTGGTGATGAGGATGAGGAAGAGCCGGCCACTGGCGAGGAAGAGGAGAGCGATGAGGAGGAGGATGAAGAACCAGAAGAGAAGAAAGGAGGCTCTACACGTGGTGGGCGTGGTGGACGGAGAGGGCGTGGGAGGAGAGGAAGAAGGGGGCGATGATCGATTCTCGATTCTCGATTCCACCTTTCACCATACGGAGCTGCTTTTCACAAGAAAGCGGTCCTGAATGTGAAGCCAAGTGTCTATGTTCCAGTCGCCTTTCTCTCTGGACGGCCGCGGTCCTTATCTGACGTTCGCTGCTTCTTGAAACAGCCGAAACTATTCCTGCTTCCTTCGCGGAGCTTCTTAAGCACGACCCGCATGTCGCCGAGTTCCTGCTGCAGCCTTGTTCTAGCTTCGTTTGTCGTGCGCTTGTCCAGCTCGGTGTAGATTTGACCCTGGATCTCCCCGGCCTTGGAAGTGGCGTAATGCGTCATTGTCTGCGCTATGAACTCGGTGTCTAGCGTGGCTTGCATCAGAGCGGGCAGGGTATATGTATTCGGCTTGCGCTCTTTGAAGCCATCGAGGAGGGCTTGGGAGATGTTCTCAAGCAAGTACGACAAGATCTCGCTGAGGAGGGGACTGCTCGAACCTGTGCTCGACACCGTGGTAGAGACTTCGGTGTGCACCATGACCAGCGTCATCAACGCCGCGTAGACATACGGTCGGACCTGGTCGGGACGAGACGTATTCGGGGCCCAGTCGGGCGAGTTGATGCCGTCTTTGATGATCTTGGTCAATGTGGCCACCATAGGTCGCGTGTATGAGTGGAACAGTTTCGCGTCGATCTGGCCAAAGACATCCCTGATGGTCTTGGACTCTTCGGCGAGTTTGACGGAAAAGGATGACTCAAAGACTTGGATCAGAGACGGTACATGCTCGTTACGCAGGGCCTTCAGGTTCGACATGGTCAGGAGCATGCGAACATTCCGACTTGACGCGTTGATAGCATCTTGCGTAACCGTTTCGTGTGGTGCTGCGCCATCAGTGATAGAGTCCAAACTCGTCACAAGTACCCAGTCGTCCTCGTCGTCCTGTCTCGAGGCTTCTGCATTCTCGAGCATGCCGCTGACGGCTTTGTAGACGCTGCTCACGAACTGTGTTCGAACCATTTGCAACAGCTTCGTGGATGGCGGAGTGATGATGTCCCGGCTTCCGGGCTTTATGTTCGCCTTCGAAAAGTACAGTACCTGCTGCATGCCGAGCAGGATCTTCCGTTCGAATGCCTGAAAATAGCCCGGCATCCGCGTTTGGTCTCGTTTCTCGGGCGCCCGCACCCAATCCTCGAGAGATTTGCAGCTTTCCGCGTCTTTGCTCCAGGCTTCACAGACTGCACGCATACATCTCTCCCGAGCTCCACTGATCATAACCTTGATCTTCTCGCATGTTGCATTGTTGTTACTCACGGGGCCGAGAGCAATCATCTCATTCGCAGCAGCCCCAACAAGAGCAAGTGTCTTGTCGAGATAATGGACCGCACTAAGGGCGTTGGAGTGAGGAGGCCAGAAAGCGAAATCCTCCCATGGCTCGCCCTTCTTCGCCGCGGCCGCCGGCAGGTTTTGGGGATCAAGGGTCCCGATCCGACCATCTGTCGGAGAGAAAGCAGCTCCAGTGAGAGGAGTCGTTGGGGTTCCCGCAGAGCCAGGTACTGGGGAGAAGAGTGACGAGATATCCTCGGTCGGAGGATCGGCGAAGAGTGAGAATACAGCGTCTCTGAGTTGGCCTACAAGGTCAGTCAACCCACTGCGCAAGGCATTGATTTCTGGATCCGATAGCTGATGATGCTTTCTGCTTGCTCCCTCCCATCCTGACGGCAGATTATTCTGATTGGTAGAATCGAGAAACGACTGAGCCGACTCCCAAAAGTCCACGACTTCTCCCAGTAATCCACTGGATAGAGACAGCAATTTGGTCAGATACGTCAGAATGCAATTCCAGAAATCGACAACATCTTCGGTATCAAAAGATTCCGGCCGATCTTTGGACGCCTGTCGGAGGAAGGCCGCAACAATTTCTGACGATGGAGCCTCCCCAGCTGCAAGGCGACGGCGCAAAATCTCGATCTCGATCTTCGATCTTTCGACCACCGCAGCGATTTTGTTCTTGAGGTAATCGTATCGGCTGAGGAGAAATACCCAGATCGGACTCTCTTCGACACCAATATGCAACAATACGCTGATGAGCTCCATGTGTTCCTCCGCTTGGGAGGCGCCAGGAGGTGGCAAGGCTGCAGAGACATTGGACAGTCTTCGCCAGACGTCCCTCTTTAAAGCCTTGATTTGCTCCTCCGCGTCTGTCCACATTCGTCCAATGGCCAAGATTTTGTGTATTTGGTCATCCGAGAGTGTGCGACCGTATTGCACTACTCCCTCGCTCATGGACTTAGCTTCAGCAACATATCGTCGAGCAGCATCATAGAGCTCAACAATTTTGTCGTAGTCTTTTTGCTTGATCGCATAGTTGAGGTTCGAGCCCAGCTCGTACAAAGCACGATCCTTAACTACGGCATCAGCAATCGCCTTCAGATTCGTTTCGCGTTCCTTGCCACCCAAAGCTGGACCCCAGACATCCTCTGCTTTCTGTGAGACCTCCAACAGAGGACCTTTGACGCCTTGGACCCCATAATCCGTCTCCTTTCGAAGGGCATTTTTGCTCGGCCGTGGAGGTGGGGCAGTCATGCCGGCTGCACTGCCACTACTGACATTTCGAAAGTGGATACCACTGGTCCGGCGAGAGTGTCTGGGAGATGTTGGTGGCGCGGCTTCAGCAGGTTCGACACCCTGATTCCGCATCTCTGTGTAAACGTTGTCGATGGTAGCTTTAGCACGAACAAACCGCTCAAAGTTGTTTTCAACCAAGGCTTTCAGCGATGACGACTTTTGGTCAATGGATCTGGACAAATATTCCAGGCCTCGTAGGAGATCTTCTGTAGAAGCTTCACGGTGTGTTACTGACAGAAACATGCCTGGCGAAAACGTGGTCGAGGAGAGCATGAATTTGTTTCGCAGGCGTGTGTCTTCATCCACTTTCATGCCTGCGCGCCTCAGGGTGTTCATGACGCTTTGATGAGCTCCCAAGGCATCCTGCTCATCCTTGGAAACCAGGTTCGCTCGACCATCCTTGGTCTGCTGGGATCCAGGTAGTATACTGTTCCTCTCGCTCGCGGTCCGTTCCAGAGCAGAGTAGCGTGACCGGGAGCGTCTGATGCCAATGGCGTCCGGGGCTTCATCGTCACTCTCATCGAGCTCCTTCGGCCATTCTGATGGGTTGGCGGTTGGTATGTTGTAATGGGTAACGACGGTCCTCTCTCGGTCGTCCATCTTGCTCATCAACTGATCAACTTCCTGGATGTTTTCGACCTATCTCAACATTCTGGCTTCTCCCTCTTGTACATGGAAGTGCTTCCAAGTCAGCCTGATGTTCTAAGGGGCCGTTCGGGTCTCACTAAAAGACGCGCATGTCTTGGCAGATCACGTGAAAAAGCTTGAGCAGAGCCTTGCGGCGATTGGTCAACGGGGCGAATGTGATGCAATTGGCTCTCGCTTCCTCCTGCGCAGATAAAAAAGCATGCTCTTCACAAAGCTCCAACACCAGCTCACTTCGCATTCACGATAGCAGCTTCTCTCTGCCCTCGGTCACTCTTTAGATGCTGTGTGCTGGTGATTCTGAGTATCTATTGAGGTTTTCGTGCTCACCAATACAGCAATCTTAGCAGCATCCGCCCACCATGATTGCGTCGAGAGTATTCGCTACTCCAGCTCGCCAGTGCTTGCGAAAAGCCTACCAACAGCCAGTGTGGGCTGCCGCATCCTTCCAGGCAGGTTTCCGATGTCTTCTAGAGCTTCTCCAAGATCAACCGGCTGATTATGGTTTCTTAGGCACAGCCCAGACGTTTTATTACCACGAAAGAAGAGGATAAAGTTGCCAAATTCAAGGGCACGAAAGGATCAGATGGAAAATACACGGTCACATTAATAGAAGGAGATGGTATCGGACCCGAAATCGCGCAGTCGGTCAAGGACATCTACACAGCTGCAAAAGTCCCGATCAAGTGGGAGCCCGTGGATGTCACCCCTCGCTTGATTGACGGCAGAACCACTATCCCAGAAGAGTCTATTAAATCAGTGCAGACGAACTATGTGGCCTTGAAGGGACCTCTTGCGACTCCTATCGGCAAGGGTCACGTATCGCTAAACCTCACTCTCCGTCGTACATTCAACCTTTTTGCAAATGTCCGTCCTTGCCGAAGTATCCAAGGCTACAAGACGGCCTACGATAACGTGGACACCGTGTTGATCCGAGAAAACACTGAAGGAGAATACTCTGGTATCGAGCACGTCGTGGTGGATGGTGTTGTTCAGTCGATCAAGCTCATCACGCGTGAAGCTTCAGAAAGAGTCCTGCGATATGCATTCCAATATGCCCGCGACGTCAACAAGAAGAAGGTCCGCGTTGTTCACAAAGCTACCATCATGAAGATGTCCGACGGTCTCTTCCTTAGTACGGCAAGAGATGTTGCAAAGGACTTCCCTGATATTGAATTCGACGCCGAGCTTCTGGACAACGCTTGCCTCAAGATCACAACTGATCCCGGCCCGTACTCAGACAAGGTGCTTGTCATGCCCAACCTGTACGGCGACATTCTTTCAGATATGTGCGCAGGCTTGATTGGTGGCTTGGGTCTTACTCCTTCCGGCAACATTGGTGACGAATGCTCAATCTTCGAAGCTGTCCACGGTTCGGCTCCAGATATTGCCGGAAAGGGACTCGCCAATCCAACTGCCCTCCTTCTCAGCAGTATCATGATGTTACGGCATATGTCTCTCAATGAACACGCGGTACAGATCGAACGTGCTATCTTCGACACTCTTGCTGAGGGCAAGACCTTGACGGGCGACTTGGGCGGCAAGGCCAAGACACATGAATATGCACAGGCTATTATCAGCCATCTCAAATAAGTGGCAGGTGGTTGGCGACATGAATCCTGATTCGAAGTTGGTCCTGTAGTTCTGTACTTACTGCAAATCAGAGTCGACTGCTTGTCTGATGTTGTGAAGCCGGAGAATCAAGCGCTTATGGAGGGATGTATGTACCATTTTATCATGCTAGAGCGGGTTGCAAACACATTGATTTGAAAAGGATACTCGTACACTTCACCGTTGTCAAGCCTTCAGTGGCCCAACCCTGACAGTCTCACGCTCTCTCATTTCCGTGATCTTACGCTGCTTCTCCATTTCTCTCTCGACCTTCCGTGTCTTGACCTGCAATGCATCAAATCTACCTCTTGCCCCGAACTTGATCTTGGTAATCATATCGCCTGCCTGACCCTTGGTGATATCGTTCGTCGTCAACGGCTCGACATCGTCCTCTGAAACGTCGCGCATACGATTCAGAAAGGTCAACTGGCCCTCACTCGCCGGGGTCTTGCGCCAACTGGTGCTCGTGGCAATGAAGTTTCGATCAAACTTGTTTGATGCAAACGTGTCCGCGGCATGTAGTGCATCGGAGAGCGTGCTCGCCGTCGCGACGACCCGCGGCCGCGACCATGGCGACTTACTCCCCTCCATCATCGGCAGGCTGTGTTTCCAGACGACTGCAAACTGTGGTTCAGATCCGCCGGATGGCGATAGACGAGACTCCAGCGTCAAGACCCCGCCCTTGGCTGCGAGAATGTATTTCTGCGAATCGACCTGCACCCACGCGTTGGGCGACATCGCGCGCACGTGGCGCTCGCCAGAGGTGTCTTCGATCAAGTCATGCACACTGTCGTAGTGTGTAAAGTCCAAGCGGTGGTCTCCTGTGATATCCGGTCTCAAACCCGGTGCGAGTTGGGATACTGATGCACCCGCTTCTTTGTTAGGCTGGTTTTTAAGGTCCTTCATATCGTCTAGCCTTGCGCCTTTGACCATTTCACTGGGATCGAGACCAAACAGCGTAGGGACCGTGACGATCCCCGTCTCCAGACTCGCTACCATATCGATGACATGGCAATCCTTCTTGTCCGGATAGAGGCGCATACCGCGTCCGATCATTTGCACGAGCAGATTTCTGGACTTGGTTGGCCTGGCGAGTAACACGCAGTCAATGTTCGGCATGTCTGTGCCTTCGGTGAAGACGCCACAATTGAGTAGCACGGGGAATTCGCGCTTCTTGAATGCTTCCAGTCGTTCACCACGCACACGCTTCTTCGTTGCGCCAGTGATGTATTGCGCATCGATGCCGTGTCTCCGGAAGGTAGACGTCAAGGAGTCGACGTGGGCGAGGTCAACACAGAAGACCAGCGTGGAGTGTCTATCGGCTGCTTCGCTCAGCCACGCCTTGACCGTGATGTCGTTAGTGATTTCGTTATTGACGGCTTCGCTAAGCTGGCCTGTTTGGAAGTCGCCGTCCTGGCCAGACCGGACCTTGGACAGATCCGCTTTAGACTTGACGGTCGTGAACATCACGTCTGACAACCACTTCTCGCCGATCATGTCGACGTAGTCTTTGTGGTAGACGATGTGGTCAATCGCGGAGCCGAGACGCAGCCCGTCGAAGCGACTGAATGTCGCAGATACGCCAACCAGGGCTGGACATGTGTCACGTATCGTATCGAGGCCGAAGTGCTCGAGGACTTGGAGGTAACCTGGGGCGACGATGTGGTGCGCCTCGTCGACGAGGACCAGCTTGAACCTGTCAGGCCGGTATTTGGAGAGACGGTCGGCCGAGACCATGCTGCGGACAGATGCAATCGTTATGTCCGCTGCGCCTGTGGCACGGGTTTCGCCCATTTCGATTTCTATGCTTTTGCTCGGATAGGCACGTTCACAGTGCCGGGCGGCTTGCTCGACGAGCTCGCGCCGGTGGGCGAGGATGAGGGTCTGTTGGGCATCGCGGCTTGGAGGGGAAACGCGGTCGATCAATTGTGTGAAAATAACCTAGAGAAGGTCAGTCTGTGGCTGAGAGTGTGCAGATACCGACTTACTGTCTTGCCGCTTCCTGTAGCGAGAGATATGCCCAGGCGTTTGTGGCCTTTACTAAGGTATGAGAGGACCGATTGTATACATTGTTCTTGATATTCGCGGAGGCGGATGGCCTCCTCACGTACCGCGGGCGGAGAAGGGTTGACGACGCTCGCGAGTGTTCGATGGGCAGTTCGAGGATGCAGGACGCATCTTGCTGAACGTGTGATTCTGTTCAGCCATCTGGGGGGTGAGAGCATAATAGCCTCGTAGACATTACGTTACCGAAGGGTTTCTAGAGGAACGAGGCGCACAAGGAGTCTGTTCATTGTTGATGGGGAGGAGAGTGCAGGGTTCTTAGGGGCCTTATGGGGCAAGTCAGCCGAATTGTTGTTCAGTTAACTAACTGAGAGCCCCATCATCCCCATTCCCCGCCATCTAAGTTAGTCACCACCCACAGGTGTCAGCTACTCCCCCAAAGCGCCCATCATCGATCAAGGTCTTGTACACTGGTGAAGACTCCGTACGACTGACGGACTACGACTTTGCAGTACCACTGCCTGCTCTCCTCTGTGTCAACGGGCCGCGTAGTTCGTTGTGGGCAATAGATCTTGAGCTCCCACACATCCTGCAGATCGTCCCGGCCAGGGTGGTAGTAGCATTTAGCTTGCTCCTACCCGAATCACCTACATGGCTCATGCCCAACGATCGCTTCGACGAGGCCAAAGCCTTGCTGGTCAAATACCATGCTGCGGGAGATTTATCGCTCTGGAGATGGCCGAGATGAGCACCAGTTTCATACAGGCGGCATCGGACAAGAGATGGTACGACTATTCGGAACTGGGCAGCAGCAGATCCAACCGCTATCGCACCTTTTTGGTGGTCTCGATGGCATGCATCGGTCAGCAAAAACTGCCCACCGTCAATTTCACAGGCGCCTCTGAGATTGTGGGTTCCGTTGTACGGAGTATATGTGCTGATATGATATGTGCCTTTTAACTTAGGACAATGGGGAGGCAGCAATTTGACCACGTACTACCAGGCCAACATCCTTCGAAGCATAGGGGTCAAAGGCCAATCGCGCCTCCTCACATATAAGGTAACCTTGCCTACTATGTTTCGGCCCTCGGAGGTGTGCCACCACCGGGTCGCTCGTCTGTGACCGGGTTGGACGACGCACGCTGCTCATGTTTGTATGTCTGTCCATGTGTTGCTGCCTGATCGGCCTGACCGGCCTGACCTCGCAGTACCACTGCAGCCAGGCCGAGGCCGTGTCCAACTTGACCATAGCGTTCATCTTTTTCGTGGGCATCTTCCACAGTGCCGGCATCAATCCACTGGTCGTGGCCTATCCGGTCGAATGCCTGCATACCAACATTCGTGCCAAAGGAATGGGCTTGAACAACTTCTGCCTCAATGTCGCCGAGTTTGTCAACACTTATGGAACTCCCATCGGTCTCAAACTCATTGGCTGGAGGATCTACATCATCTACACCGTGTGGAACATGGTGCAGGCGCTCTGGGTCTATGTCTTTTTCATCGAGACCCGGGGCCGGCCTTTGGAGGAGTTGGATGTCATCTTCGAAGCGAGGCACCCGGTCAAAGAATCGCTCAAGAGGGCACGTCCAGTGGAACCCTTGCCTGCAGACAGTGTCAAGATGGTTGAAGGCTGAACATGAGGGTGTGGATTACTAGTAGCAGGTAGAATAGAACCAGTACAATCGTGATGTCCTGCATCTCTTTCTACTCGATTTGGTCGGGGGCGTCGCTGTTCCCACAACCTGCTGCCCGGTCAAAACACACTACTTCCGCCGCTATGCAGTGGAAAAGGAGAAGCATCAATACTGACATGCACCCAACATGCAGTGAATGTGTGGCTGGCGGATGATGGCGGTCTCGAATCTGCGGCTGAATACTTGACGGAATTAACCCTTCCTACTCCCCAGTACCATTGGCTCCTCGCCAAGACATCCCTTTCTCGTCCCTTTCTTTTATCTTCATCTCCACTGTTCAACTGACTGGCGTTGTAAAACAGACCTGAGAAGAACCTAGTACTTTTGCTTTGTTGGCCACGTACTCAGTAACTCTTACTGCTTCGGGTTCCCTCGCATATGATGTCCAGATGTGTCTACGCGTCTGCGATATGCCGGGAGGGTCGCTGAATATCTTCACCCCACCACCATCTAACTGCATTAAGCAGGCGATGTAGCTACAAAGCAGACCGTCTTGTGCCACGAATGTACTGGGACCCTTGCTGAACACTTCACCCCTGGCGCCGTCTAATTACTCAAGCCGCCGATATATCTGGTAAGATAATGTTGTGTACATCTAGTGGACCGTCTGGTGCCGTGATGGGCTGGGAGGCTGGCTGAACATCTCAGCCTCCTAACGGGCTTTGAGAAACTTTCATCGCAATCATGATGCTTCATTTCTTTTGTGGTATTGGTGGATGTCAGCTGGAAAGCCATATTGGAGGATAATATCAAACCACATCGGCAATATGGATTTAATCTTCATCACTCATAACCGATCGCCAGTACACCAACTTGTCCTAAACTGCCTAGCAATCCTCGACCAAGGGTTTGACATTGGACTTCGAAGACCGCGCATTTTCCCAAGATGACCAAAACCAAGTCAGGCCGTGAGCCCATCGCTGTTGTCGGTATTGGGTGTCGCTTTCCTGGAGACATAACCACAACGACGGAGTTCTGGGAAACACTTTGTCGTGGCATTGATACGTTGTCTGAGGTTCCACCTGATCGATTTGATTTCAACCCAATCCACGATGCCGACACGCGGAAATATGGAACGATACGAAATAATAAAGGTGGTTTTGTCAAAGACATTCATGCTTTCGACGCCGATTTCTTCGGCTACTACCCGGCTGAGGCATCAAGAATTGACCCGCAACAGCGGCTAGTTTTGGAGGCAAGTTACCATGCGCTGGAGGACTCTGGCACCACGCTGGAAGAGGTGGCTGGATCACAAACGAGTGTCTTCCTTGGTGCATTTATGTACGACCATCTTGTTATTCAAGCGGCAACGGAGCAACGAGATAACATCAGCCCCCATACGGCAATGGGCATTTCTAACTGCTCGATTGCAAACCGAGTATCACATCGACTTAACCTACATGGCCCAAGTGTCACTCTGGATACGGCATGCTCGAGCAGTCTCGTCGCATTGCATCTTGCTTGCCAAAGCCTGTGGACGGGTGAGAGCGAGGCGGCTCTCGCTGGTGGCGTCAATGCTATTCTCCGACCCGAATCCACGATGATAATGTCCAAGGCTGGCTTTCTCTCTCCAGACGGTGCTTGTAAATCGTTTGATGAAACAGCAAATGGCTATGTTCGAAGCGAAGGCGTTGGGATTGTGTACTTGAAGCCTCTGAGTCGAGCACTCCAAGACAGGGACAGAATTTACACTTTGATTCGCGGCTCGCTGGTGAATCAAGACGGATACACGGCGGAGGGATTCACGGTTCCCAGTCTCAAGGCACAGGCGGCATTGCTGAAATCGGTCTATTCAAGCTCCGGTGTAGACCCGGCCAAGGTCCGTTACGTGGAAGCTCATGGGCCAGGGACCCCCGTGGGCGATCCGATCGAAGCAAATGCCCTGGGAAAGCAGCTTGGACAGGTGCGTTCAAAAGATGAGGAATCCCTTTGGATAGGCTCAGTCAAGGGCAACTTCGGTCACCTTGAGGGAGCTTCCGGAATCACTGGTTTCATTAAGGCTGCGCTGGTCACCTTTTATGGTACAATTCCCCCGCAAGCAAACCACAGGAATCCAAATCCTTCGATTGACTTTCAATCCCTTCGACTCGCGATACCAACCAAGACGGTATCTATGACACGAGACCGGAAACATAAGCTATGGGTCGGCATCAACTCGTTTGGAGCCGGAGGTACGAATGCGCATGCTGTACTTGAGGAGGCACCTGATGTTGAGAGATCTTGCACATCCAGTCATGGGCCACGCGTTTTCGTGCTGTCTGCAAGATCGCTGCCTGCCCTAGAATATGCGGCTAGGGATCTCGCTTCTCACCTACGACACCATCAGCCTGACCTCGGTGACGTCGCGTATACTCTCAATATGCGCCGAAGCCGCCACTCCCAAATCTCCGTCATCCCAGCTAAAGAGCTTGAGGACTTGTGTTGTCGACTTGACCAGCTGGGCTCCGGCCGGGCATCAAAGGACATTTTAGCACTACAGAAGCGATCGGGCAGTTCCCCCAAAGTTGCCTTCATGTTTTCCGGTCAAGGTGGACAGTGGCTTGGTATGGGGACGGCTCTTGCGGATCAAGAACCAGTATTCCGCGAGTCTCTAGCTGCCTTCGATCACATTTTCATGGCACTAGCAGGATTCTCTATTCGTGCGGAGATCTCAACTCTCAGCGACCCGTCACGATTCAACAGTTCCATCATAATTCAGCCAGCCATTGCGGCTATTCAGATCGCATTGGCGAGAATGCTGATTTCGTACGGCGTCAAACCCGATGCAATCGTGGGCCACTCCATTGGCGAAGTTGCGGCTGCCCATATAGCTGGTGCGCTAAGCCTTGAGCAAGCCGTCACTGTTGTCTATCTACGGTCAAACATCCAGAGCCAAGCAGTAGGAGCAGGGTCCATGCTAGCCACCGGAATGTCGTCAACAGAGGCCGAGCAGCTAATTCTACGACGTCAGTTGGATGGAAGCGTGGAGGTTGCAGCTCACAATGGCCCCAAAATGACAACACTAGCAGGAGATGCAGCGGATTTGGCACAAATCGGCAAAGAACTCGAAGATCGTGGTATTTTTGCCCGATTCGTGAAGGTTGAGATCCCATATCACAGTCGTTTCATGGATCCCTATGAAAAGGATCTCATCGAGGCCTTGTCGGGAATTCAAGGAAGTCAGACTGATGTCAGTCTCTACTCCACCGTCACCACCTCCGTCGAGCCTGGGACTCATTTGACCGGGGAGTACTGGTTCAAAAATGCACGCAAACCAGTCCGGTTTGTTGAGACAGCGACAAGAATGCTCGACGACGGGTGCAATTTCTTTGTCGAAATCGGGCCACACCCTGTTCTGGTCTCTGGAACTCGAGGTATTGCCGAGTCTACTGGGTCGCCGGCTCACATACTTCCAGCCATGGTCCGAGGCAGCGACATTGAGCCAGTTTCACGTCTCATAGGAGCTGCGCATGCTGTCGGTATTGATGCGGATATCCAATCCTTCAATGGTGGAGGCGGCCGTTTTGTCGATCTCCCATTGTACCCTTTTCAAAGGCAGCACTACTGGTTCGAACATCCGGAAGCTCAGCAGCGCCGTCTTGGAAAATCTAGACATCCATTCCTTGGAGACTGTACCAATCTGACAGACGATGGTCGTAGCATCCTACGGCTCAGACTTAGCACTGGGGTGTCACCCTTCCTAGCTGATCATGTTGTCGATGGGGCATTGGTATTTCCAGTGACAGGGCATATAGAGGCGGCATACCTGGCTGCCAAGGATCATATGGCACACCTGGAAGTCTGCCTGGAGGACCTCCGATTCGAACATCCCGTTGTCCTGACCTCTGCAGAAGATTTCGCTCCACAAGTCCTCCTCGAGATCACATCTCCTGCGAAAGACTATGTTATAAGTACCCGGCCCGCAACTTCAACTCCCCAGACTGCATGGCAAATCTGTTCTCGTGGAAGGATTAATACATTTGACCAGCCATCTACCACTACCCCAGAAGCACTGGAGTGCGTAAAGTCTCGAGTTCGTGCAGGGAGGGAAGTGGATGTTGAAGATTTCTACAGGAGAATCGAGCAATCAGGCCTTCGGTATGGCGAGGCATTCAGAGGTGTCCAAAACTTGTGGCAACTCGGACGCGAAATCTTCGCTTTTGTGAAACTGCCTAGTTCCGTACGTGGGGAGGCGGCAAGCTTTCGTTTTCACCCTGCTCTCTTGGACGCTTGCCTACATACGATGTTTACTGAGCTGCACCATCACGGGGACTCTCGCTATGTCTACCTGCCCTATCACATGGAGCGTGTTCAGATATTCGACGCAGATGGCGCCACCAGTGCTTTCGTCCATCTTCAGATGACATATTCTGGCGATACATTCTTCCGCTGCAATGCATCAATATACGGCGAGAACGGACAGATCCTTGCCGTGATAGGTGGAATGACAGCAAAGCGTCTTCTGGGTACACATCTAACCCAACAGGTGGATTACCAGACCTGCTATCAACCCGAGTCTCAGGAGGGCTTGAGCAGGTTAGGGGTGGACTTCACAAACATCTTAGTCCTTGAACCGCAACTTGGAGCCTTTAACTGGTCATCAACCATGCAGGACATATTCCCTCGCGCACAGATCCACCAGAGGGTCCTGAAGTCAGTCGACAGACACTGGAAAACGACTGAATGGGGGTTTCAGCTGGATCGCCGAACACTTCTCATTGTGCCGGCGTTGGTACCACTATGTGGGGACCTTCAGGAGACCTTGGGAACGGTAATTGAAGCAATCTTGCATGTTGCCTCCTGGATCCACGAGCAACAAGGCACACCCACAGTTGTGATTATCACCAGAGGAGGTTGCATGACGCCAACAGATTCGCAATGTGATCCGATTTCCTCGTCCGTGGAAGCAGCCGCGCGAGTCATGGCGAACGAGTTGCCGCAATCACGCATCCGCGTCGTCGACCTTGCTCTTGATCAGACTAGCGGGGACATTCCATTACTGAAGGAAGAATTGCAGTCCATTCGTCTCGACCGCCATGACACTGTGGTGGCCATACGGCCAGAGGGTCGTTTCGTCAGAAGAGTCCTGGCCATAAACGCCAAAGAAGAGGAGAAACGGATTGAGAAGAAGCTACCTGCAAGAGGAGGCAGGTACTTTTGTGAACCAGACCCCAACGGTACGCTGGATAACATCATCATTCGGCAGCAACCTCCGACAAATCTAGGTCCGGATGAAGCGGCTATCGAGGTCCACGCGGCTGGACTCAACTTCAAGGATATAATGAATGGAATGGGTCTGCTAAGTGAGCGAGCTACCTCTGGTGGTTTGGCAGGACAGAAACTGGGTCTCGAAGTCGCAGGACGAGTCGTTAAGATCGGGGAGAACGTGCGAGGCATTGAAGTCGGCGCTTCAGTCATGGCTCGAGTTTCGAACGGACTTGGGGGTTTGGTAACCGCCAATCGCAACCTCATCCTGCCAATTCCGCCATCCCTAACCTTTACTCAAGCCGCTTGCCTCCCGGCCGCTTACATCACGGCCTATTATGCCTTGGCGTACCTCGGGAGACTGGCGTCTGGAGAAAGTGTTCTCATCCATTCGGCAGCTGGCGGAGTTGGAATAGCGGCGATTCAAATTGCAAAAGTCCTTGGTGCTCGTGTGTTTGCTACTGCAGGAAGCCCTGCTCGTCGAGCCTGGGTATCTGAAATGGGAGTTGAAGCAGTGTTCGATTCACGATCTCTGTCATTCCATGACGAAGTGAAGACGGCAACGCATGGTTTGGGGGTGGATATGGTGCTCAACTCCCTTACAGGCTCAATGTTCTCTCAGTCAGTGGCATGTCTAGCTCCGTTTGGACGCTTTTTAGAGATCGGCAAGACGGAAATTTACCGCAACATGAGGCTTGGTCTCGAGCAGTTTGGCGAGAATTGTTCATTCTCTGTTGTTGACATCGACAGAATGGCTATGCAGAAGCCGGAGCTACATCGCCGTATGTTTGAAGAGGTTTGTGCTCTGTTCGAGAGCGGCAAATTGGTGCCGCCGCCAGTCACCGAGTATCCTATCACACAGCTGTCCACAGCCCTGAAGTCTCTTTCGCGGTCTGCTGTGATAGGAAAGGTTGCGGTGGAAATGCCGGAGGACACCCATGTTGATGCAGCACCTCCCAGTCAACTGAAGCTGCGTCCTGATCGAAGTTATCTCATTACTGGAGGTGCGAGTGGGCTAGGCTTACAATTGGCACGGTTCTTGGTTGATCGAGGGGCGAGGCATATTGTGCTTGTAAGCCGGTCGGGACCAAAGTCTGCCGATGACAATGCACTTCTCCTGGATATGCAACGTCGAGGGGCAGTGGTAAAGATTGAGCACGCAGATGTCAGCAACGCAGAGATGATTACGGCTCTATTGGATCAGCAGACGCCGCCTATTGCGGGAATTGTACACAGCGCAGCCGTCTTACGAGACTCGTATGCCTATGAAGCAACCATGGACGACTTTTGGACAGTTTTCGGACCCAAGGCGCTCGGTGCGTGGAACATGCACTTGGCTACACAAAACATGAATCTGGACTTCTTTGTCTTGATTTCATCCATGTCAAGTGTTTTGGGACTCACGGGTCAGTTCAGTTATGCTACTTCCAACCAGTTCCTGGATGGTTTGGCACGCCATCGTCGCGCCTCTGGCTTGCCCGCACTCTCCCTGAATCTGGGTCTTCTGGGACACTATGCTGGCATGTCTCACAAGTCTGCCACCAACGACAGGGTCCTCGAAATCTTGGAGTCGCATGGATATTCTCCAATGAGCCTCCCAACAGTCCTTTCCGCATTTGAGCGCGCAATTCTTCACGGTGCCACACAACGGTTGGCCGCTATCGTCGATTGGGATATGTTTCTGAAAGCATACCCTCATCTAAGTCATGATGGCGCCTTTCTGGGGCTGAAGAACAAACAGGTGGGCATGGACGGCCCTGGATCTCACGGATCGATTTCTTCTCTATCGGGTCCAGGGCGGATCAAGATCATCGCCGAAACATTGCAGTCCGGACTCGCAAAAATAGTGGGAGTCGAGCCGAGTAGGATTTCTCTCACGGAAAAGATCGACCAGTACGCATTCGACTCCCTCACTCTTACACAGCTGCGGAGTGTGATACTGCGTGAATTTCGGATTACCTATCCTGTCATGAGGCTTTTTCAGGGACCTAGTCTGCAAGAGATTGCATTGGAGATTGAAAGTTCCTTTGGAAATGGTTCTCGTGAAGGGCAGAGCCTTCTTGATGTAGCCACAAGCCACGAGGCTGAACCAATATTACCCGCCGGACTCTCGGTAGCGTCGCCATGGTTCATTCGGAGAAAGGCAGCAGCCAACGGCTTCCACCAGCGGGTCATATGCTTCCACTCAATGGGGACCGGGGCGTCGCTTTTCACTCCGTTTCTGCTGGACCCACCAGATGGAGTGGACGCAATTGCAGTGCAATTGCCAGGTCGCGAGACACGGGCCGACGAAGCAGTTCTAACCAATATGTCGGAAATTGTTTCCGGCATTCTCGGCGAGATGGAAACGTCCGTGGGAACACCGGACATCTTCTGGGGACACTCCTTCGGGGGCATAATTGCCTTCGAGGTCCTTAAAGCGCTTCGACGACAAGGGAAACCGCTCCCACGCCTGTTGGTAACCGGCACGATAGCGCCACACCTCATCCGACTCTGGCAGAAGCGAGATGTTCTCCTCCGAATCATGGCGGAGGACTACAGCCCGGACTATTTGCTGGCTGTGTCGCGGTACGTGGACAATGCCGACTTTGTCCGCTCGATTCTGCCACTGATGAGGAGGGATACGCCGCTGTTGCTGGGATACCAGATTGAGGAAGAAGAAATCCTAGATGTGCCGATTACAGCCTTTGCCGCACGTCAAGATGACATGGTGTACCCGGATGAGGTCGCAGCTTGGAAGACTTATACAAAAGAGTTTAAGTTGGTTGAGGTTGATGGTGATCATTGGTTCTTACATCGGAATCGGAAGTTGTTGCTGGAGACGTTGGCGGCCATGGCCAGATAGGTAGTTACTTGTAATATAATGGATTGAGTTTCCCAGGGTTTTCCTCTCCTCGGACTAGGGCCTAGCAGGAGTGCGTGTAGGTGATCAGGGAGTGTCCAAAAGATGAAGCAGGGTGAGGTTGGCTCAGCCTGGCCACCCACGTGACCAGGCTGAAGCGGCATGCCTCCAAGACCCGCCACGTGACCTGACGAGCTCGCCGCTTTCTGAGAATACGGTGATGCGGAGGGCATCTAACTGCAGTTTTTACTCATCTTGGCATCAGGCCCGGCTTCAAGTTACTGAGAATCAACATCTCGGTTGGCGGTCAGCGAGGACCACTAGCGAGGCTATGTACAGACAACACTAAAAACGGTTTGTCTCGGTCGACATGCATATTGCGCAATCGCTGTCGCCTTACGAAGACCCGGATGACATGTCTGGGAACGGCAGACTAGAAGATGGATATCTCGGACAACGACCTCCAGGATGAGTCTTCAAGTAGTGCTACCTCCGCTTCCGATAGCCTCGACAAAGGCTTTACAACGACGCACCTACCAGATCCGCACTCGGCGTCTGGGAAGCTTGCTTCGGATATTCCGTTTCATGATAGAAAATGGGACCGGCTTCGGCGACATTACAATGATCAGTATCTGGAGCTGTTCAAGGAGACCTTCCAGGCTACGGCGGAGGACACTTCGCCCGACGAGTTCATTGCTACACAACTGGGAGCCGTGATTTGGGAACCAGAGGAGAAGTCCCGACTCTTCGATGCCCTGCGCCGCAAAGGTCGACATGATCTACAAACCATCTCAAGACTGGTCGGCTCGAAATCTGAAGTTGAAGTCAAAGCATATCTGGACAGCCTTCAACTACAGGAAACCGACCGACAGTTATTTGAAGCGCAACCAAGAAATCTTTCGCACGCTGAGATTCCCGCTTCTTTTGAGATCGGCCCGGACTGCGAAATTGTACTTGATCAGGCCGCAGAAGCACTAGGAGCGTTCCAAGAGCAGTATGACTTTGCTGTTGCCCAGCGCAATAATCCAATATGGTTGATTGATGCTGCCACGGCTGCAAAACTCGACGAGAAGGCCGATCGCAGAGATTCCACCATTGATCTGGAAGATGATTCCGATGGCGAAGACATTGCGTGGGCTGCAGAGGCAGGTCAACTCTTTCACCTTTCGACGTTTATGACCCTTAGCGAGCGGCTCTTTATGAATTCGGGGCTGGCCCACGGTACCACCTGGCATCAGCTTGCTGAAGACGGTCAGCGTCCGGCAATGACCTTAGATTCTGTGGAAGAAATGTCCAACCTTGTTACAAGCTTTACCAGGCGGCTGGTCCAGACTTGCATCTTCATGGCAAAATCCCGGATTCGTTCATCTACGTCGGGTCAATCCAGGCGCGGTGGGCTAGTCAGAAACGAAGATATCTCTGCCGCACTCGCTGTGCTAGGAGTCAAGTCCAGCTGGGGAGACTTCTGGATCAAAGTCGCGAGGAGAAATGGACTATCAGTGGTGGGAGGCGTCCACAGGAAGGGCGCAACCATGAGAGACGTAATGTCATACAACGAGGTGGAACTCAGTCTGTCCAATTCCAGGCGGCGCAAGTCTATGTCCATCACTTCTGAAGAGACACTGCAAAGTCAAAGCTCATCTTTGGATCCTTTGGACGGAGTCCAAGCGGAAGAGGAAGCCAGCGAAGGTGAGCATGAAGACGAAGAACTGTCGTCCTCGGCAGCTCTATCAGACGATGAAAGCGATGACGATGCCACGTATGATGCATTGCCAGGTCCTTCTGCTGAGGAAGAGGAAGAAGATTCTCCAGTTGCCAGGTCGAGTAGGCGGACCTCAAGGCGGCAAAGACTCGAAATGCTCGGGCAAGAACAGGACGACTACATGGAGCGTCTGGATCAAAAAACTGGACGGCAAGAAGAGTCGCGCTTACTGACCATGCTCAGTCACAGTGAGACGATGGTCAAAGAAGAAGATGAGCCAGACATGGGGTCTCGTCCAAAAGTAGTGAGGAAGACTGTCGAGGATTGTACGGGTTGGTCGGCCAGCTACCAAGCTGAATGGGAGCGTTACGGTGTGATCTTGCCTGCGGAGACTTTTGCAGAGAGAGACGACCGTCGCAAAAAGAGGAAAATGGCTTGAATCGCCCTGCACTTCCGAGGGTCGCGTCGGACAGTACCTGTGCACGGAGGTTGAGGTGCCTGATTTGCCTGATGTGGCTGGTGTCCCCAGCTCGCCAGGAACCACGAATCAGGTGAAGACGAAGCAGGGATTTGTCATTGGCTCGGTTGTTGCCGCTGCTAAGAGTTTAGTCGTCGATCTCGTATCTTGGCGAGGTTTGATTGGCCAGCTCGACAGCTCCGGGCATAAACAACCAAAGCTCCTCATCAAGCAGGCATAAACTCCTCGTCTTTGACAATATTCACAACATTCTTGCGCTTTCGATCACGGTGCTGATATTTTGTCTGGTGACGGCCCTGTCTGCGGGGCTTGGACGCGTCTTCATTCACAACCCCAGGTCCACCTGTCGGTCCAGTGGGCCTCGAATGACGGTCTAACGCGAACTTGACGCGGATGGTCAAGACGCTTGAAGACGGTGGACTCCAGACCTTCGACAAAAGTCACGACTCGCGCAGCTGTGTCTCCCTCCTACCGCATCCATTGCTACCTGTCTGGCATCCTTAGTATCGCGTATCAAAAACAAGACGCGACAAATCGGGCGATATCGCTGTTCAAGATGGGCTTGCGAGAGCTCACGTTTGGAGACGAACGGCCTTTGCAGGAAATCGCAGATAGCCTGGCAGGGTCGCACAAGATCCTTGTTGTTACAGGTGCTGGGATCAGCACCAGCTGTGGAATACCAGTAATTGTTACAAATCAACTATTCATTCAGAGTCTGACTTGCACACAGGACTTTCGCTCGAAGGATGGGCTCTATAACATTATTCCAGAACAAGCTCTCCTACCAACCCCCCCAGCATCACAACCATCCACGCCCTCGAGGAATCACGTCGATGTCGAGGATCACGATATCCCATCCTCGCAATCTTCATCCTCATCCAACTCCAGCAGACGCGCATCTGCGAGTCCGTCGTCCAAGCTCAAGGGACAGGACCTTTTCGACTCCAGAGTCTTCCAGAACGCAGCTTCCACGACCCTCTTCTACCAATTCATAGCTTCTCTACGTCAAAAGATACGCGACGAAGTACGATCCACAAGTTCGGTCCACAAGCTCATCCGAGTCCTTCGGGATGGCGGACGATTGATGCGATGTTATACCCAGAACATAGACGGGCTCGAAGCAAGAGAAGGCTTGGTGACTGACCTTGCTCGCGGGAGGGGCAACAAGCGACGGTTCATGAAGAAACATTATGAAGTACCTCGACCGGCACACACTTCTGGGACAGACTTCGACGGTGGTTGTGAAGTGGTGCAACTGCATGGTGATCTGGAGAAGTTGCGCTGCAGCATGTGCGCCACGCACTTTGAATGGACAGATGAAGAAACTGAGATCTACCTGGACGGTGCTGCGCCTAGCTGCCAGAAATGCAAGTCAAAGAGTGAGGAAAGACAGGCAAGCGGGAAAAGAGGACTGGCAGTTGGGTCGCTTCGACCAAACATTGTGCTGTACGGGGAAGACCATCCTTCGAACACATTACTGACACCCTTGATTCCTTTCGACGCCAATTGTCAACCTGAAGTCATGATAATCATGGGTACTTCGTTAAAGGTCTTTGGGCTGCAGAAAATTGTGCGCGAATTTGCAAAAGCAGTCCACTCTCGCAAGAACGGAAAGGGACGCGTTATTTTTATCAACCGTACGCGACCCGCGGAGACTACTTGGGACGGCATTATTGACGACTTCGTTGCCATGGACTGTGACGACTGGGTGAATGACCTGAAGACGCGGCGTCCCGATCTCTGGCTTCGACAGGGTGATCTTGCCTTGACGGTTACCAAATCAGCTCAGCCCAAACGAAAGAGAAAGCCCGTTGAAGTGGATGAAGGCGTTGAGAATAGGCCAAATAAGAAGTCGAAGATCACTGTCGATATACCAGCTCACGCTCGGTTCGTCCAGCAGACGCCACCAAGTACTCCTTCGAGGAAGCAATTTTCGATGAACAAGTACAAGCTGCCGCCGAATTATCCAGGTCGAGCTGTTCTTTCACCTTTGGCGCAGGCTAGACGACCTCCAGTGTCGCCGCTGTCCAGTCCAGTCCGGATGGCTGACGATGAAGGGCGATCAACCCCAGCAAAGCGAAGCACGCCTAAGAGGCCTGCATTCTCACCATTCTCCCCAGGAGTGCTCTCAGGGAGTAGGCTTAAGATGGAAGTGTTTTGCGACGACAATCAAGAAGAAAACTTTGTGGGCGACGGTGTGGAAGAGTCGGACAACGACCTAGAGCCAGATGAGACTTCTCTCGGAAACGACGCAGAAAACAAGTCCCGAGAACGTCCGGCGATCACGCCGCCAGAATCCCACTTCATGGCTAGGGTGTGGCAAAGATTCCCCGGAAGGCGGATCCTCCCCTATAGCAATCGTTTCAAGAGATCAGAAGGCTCACTTGACGATGAAGAAGAGGACGATGTGATCACAGTGGAAACGCCCTCAAGAGGCCCTCGAGGGAGGAAGATTGACGTGCTGGAAGCTTGAAAGGCACACACATTCTGTATGGGGTTGTAACAGGGGGCCACTGTATGATGAGATGATGATTGTACGACACATTCCAGGACTTGTAAAAGGTCGCAAACCTTTCTGTGGCATTTTTGGGGCGGCGAGAACGTTTGGTTCCGAAAGGTTATTAAATAAAGGTGGCCTGCGTTGCGCAGTGCGAGTTTGAAACTTTGATAGACAAGGAACAGTCCAGTCTTCTATGAGGATGGGCAAGTTAATGATCAGCAATATTCTTTCTCATTCTAAGCCCCTCAGACTACTAGTACCTACCTAGGTACATCAAGAGGTATTTGGTCGACATTCAGGTACGACCGTTGCTGCTTAAAGGCAAGATTCCAAAATCTCTCAAAGTATAACAGTTCCTTTCAAACCTTGTTGCACCATCCATAAGTACTTGAACCCCTCGTCCCCTGCTGGCTGTTCAAGATACAGAGTGCCAGCCCGGCGAACACATCTCAAATTTCCAACCTCAATCTGGTCATCGTAATATACATCATGCCTCGCTTCGGCAGTTTTCGGACGGCTCAGTACCTCTTCGAGTCCAGGCTGCGAAATCCTCACCTCTTTCAGCCGAAGCCACGAGATCTTCACATCAAGGAGAGCAGAATGCACAGAAACAAGATCAGTAAAAGGCGGCCCTTACCAGTCTAGGGAATCATGGAACTGACTATCCTCAGTCTCCCTAAAGGTACTCAACAAGCCTGCCTTCGCCGGTATTTTGTTGGGCGTATTCTCGACAGCCACTGTCGTGGGATCCCACTACCTTCTTTTGACTACCGTGGAGCAAAGGTACGAAGATATCAGACGACGTTTGACCGAGCTCGAGCGGCACAAGCAGAAGGTAGAAGAGCATTGGGAGACGATGGAGATTATGGGTGGCGTGTTAGAGAATTGTGTTGAAATCTGCAACGAATGGAAGAGCCAGCGGGAGGAGCGAAAGTCGCTGGACTGGACGACGCTGAACAACAGCGTGAAATAAGATAAGGGGTCGCATGAAAAGACAAGACTGCCTGAGGATTCAAGATGATACGATGCATTCTTTATGGGTGACTGCAGGTGGTTGAGTTCCACACAGTACTGTGGTAGAGAGAGTACGGAGTACCATTATGAGCATCTCTTCTCCTGCCTTCGAAGCCATTCTTATTGTGGCCGAGCGTCCAGCCTAGCGACGTTCTGGGCCCGAAGGCTTCCGGCCGAGGCAGCGATATGCTTCCACGCTCCTACGATGGTGCCCGTAGGTACCTAAGTTATTAGTGAGCTCGGGTGGGTGAATGGCGCTGATGGTGCCCGTCATGCCCAATAATGGATTCTCTTCTCATTCCGCATTGCTGCTTCGGCTCTGACCAATTTTCACGAGCACATGACAAATGTACCGCCGTGCCGTGTGCTGACGGGCTAGAGGACTTGACTTGCTACAAACTCGATATATCGTCCACCATCGTCCAAACTTTTCTTCAACTCTTCAGTTGCCCTTATGTCGCTATTATAACCACCGAACAACCCTTCTACCGCATTTCTAACTATTTACAGGACATCGGCCTGCCAATCCGATCAAAAGCACTTCTTTTTGTGTCTTGAGGGTTTTGACTGCGGGGTACAGAGTCGCCTACATCCTTAGCATCCATCAGACGAGAGAAAGAACAAAAGAGTGCGGTTCACGAGATCGGTTATCGAGATCGGTTATCGACGTGAGAAGTTTGCCCACTTGGTAGAG
The DNA here is from genome assembly GCA_035928285.1 of Vermiconidia calcicola. Taxonomy (NCBI): domain Eukaryota; kingdom Fungi; phylum Ascomycota; class Dothideomycetes; order Mycosphaerellales; family Extremaceae; genus Vermiconidia; species Vermiconidia calcicola. The sequence goes on from JAXLQG010000009.1 coordinate 1,090,365, forward strand.
CGAGGCATCTCTGTCACATATTCAACTCGTCTGGGGTCGTGGAAAACGTCCGTCTTGAACGACTTTCTTCGGGTGAATATCTGAAGTGAATCGTCGGCAAGCCTCGGAATCGAACAGACCAAAAAATTGTGTGGAGAAAAAAAAGTCCCGAGCCCAGAACGAACATCAGGTACACCATACGAGCTACAAGCTACCGTAGTCCGTATTGCTGACTTGTCGCGAAATATTCAACCTATCGCCTTTGAAGTTGGAAGTTTGAGTAACCATATCAGCCATGCACACTCGCAGCCCTTTGCCCAAGGGGTTCGATTCGATCGAATCTACCATCGAAGCTTTCCGCAATGGAGAGTTCATCGTGGTCCTCGACTCCCAGGATCGTGAAAACGAAGGCGACTTGATCATCGCCGCTCAGGACATCACGACCGAGAAGATGGCTTTCATGGTGCGCTACACGAGCGGTCTCATCTGCGCGCCGATCACGGCCGAGCTCGCGCGCGAGCTGGAACTGCCGCAAATGGTCGTGGACAATGAAGACCCCAACCGCACGGCATATACAATTTCGATCGACGCGAATGATGCGAGCGTCACGACGGGCATCTCTGCACACGATCGTGCTTTGACGTGTCGAACGCTGGCAAGCCCCAAGGCTACGGCTGCTAGCTTCCGACGGCCTGGACATGTGTTCCCATTGAAGGCGAGGGATGGTGGTGTTCTCGAGCGTACGGGACATACGGAGGCTGCTGTCGAGTTTTGCCGTTTGGCGGGGAAAGCGCCCGCGGGAGTTATCTGCGAGATGGTCGATGATGGAGAGCAGATGCAGGGCCAGGCCGCGATGAGAGAGCCCGGTATGTTGAGACGGGATGCTTGTCTGGAGTTTGGACGGAATTGGGGTCTTAAGGTGTGCACGATTGAGGATTTGGTCGAGTATGTCAAGCATGAGAAGGGGCTCAGTGCGAATGGAGTTAATGGGCATCGTTGAGCAGAGGAGGAGTGTTTCCCTTAAGTAGTTAACATGGGGGGGTTAGTGAATACGTGTGTGTTTTTCTCGCTGGATATAAAGAAGACAATATGTTCAATGCCACAATACTAGTATTCAACGGGGTCGAGAGGAAGTTGAGTGATACACCAATACTTTAGTGAGATGACCTGCTAGTACTATTGTACTGTAGTACTTTATGTACATCCGTGACATGAGGATCTATTTGAGGCTGGTTCCAGTCGGGCTGAGGAGTCGGTGGCCGTTCGCGGCTCGCGGCATCGTGTCTCTCACACTTCGGTCGCTCGCTCGTTAAACGGGCTCTGAAACTTCAAGTTCTCACCTCAGCGCTACTCTACTCCGTGACCTGGTCTGCAAGATCATCGACTCCGACTGCCCCCCCTGCAGAGCATATTGGCCCTGCTCCGCTGAAAGTTTGATTAAGCATTTTGCAGAGTCTTGTTCCTGTTCGTTCTGCTGGCCCCGTTGGCAAACGAAGAATCTGAAGAAGATACCGTATCTGAAGAAGCACCACAAATTGAGTCAGTCGAACCCCCATGGTAATAACACTTTTACACAGTACAGCCGGATTGAATCCCCGTCATGACCCTATCTCTATCTCTCGGTAAGTCCCGATGTTCCATGACCAAGGCGCAGCAAGGCTCGAAACCTCGACGAGCAATTTTACAAATCCTCCCACAGCCCTGGTTTGAGGATTTATCATAGGACTACGTAAGGTGTGTAAGTTAAGGCCAGCACAGCGTCTTTTTTTCCGGCCCCCTTTTGGGGGCTTGCGCCAGAGACAGGGCCTATTCTATGTAGGGAGGTAGGGCACACGCGTACAATTGATCGTTGCAGGGGCCTGATGCAATACGGGATGTGGTGCGTGTGCCCAGATCCAGGATTCACTCAGCCTCAAACTACCGTACTATGGTACATGGGATGTCGTTCTTTGTAGGTGCGGAGCTGAGGATCAGTGTATTCCGTACGAGGTACCATATTCCCTTTTTGTCCCTCCCTTTGCTTCCTCGAAATTCTGGACCAGAGTCTGGGTAAGTCAGTCAGAGTTTCTGCTTGCCCTTGTGGAAAACTGCTCCCAGGTCCAAAGCAAAAGAGTACTAAGTTAGTAGTAGGGAAGGTAAAAGCAAGGCTGCCAAAGGGCGCGTTCGCCTGACCGTTGTGCTGAGGACGTTGCGTACCTAGGTACATACTTGTCTTACATCCAGTGTCCCTCAGTTCTGTTTCCGGTTTCCGGTTTCCGCTTACTTGGGGGTTTTTGTCCCCTTTTGATTCATTCTTTACTGCGGTGTCTTGCGAAAAAAAGGGCCCTTCGACTTGCCGGTTCCCTCCCTGGGATATTTGCTACAGTACATCCACCTCTGTGTAAGGTAGCTGGGCATCATCTCTCACCACGAAGGAACCAAAGGCCAGGACCGACTACTGGTACATCGTCGCCTACAGTCGAAACCCGGAGAAGAGAAAAGGAAGAACAAAACAAAACAAACAAACATATCACTTGTCTGCTTCAACCGCGAAATTGAGGATTCACCATGGCACCGGAGCCTCGCAACATGTTCACAACAGAATGACGGTCCGATAAGCCATAACAGCAACAGCAACAACGACAACGACAACGACAACGACAACGGCGGCAAATCGGGCCTTCCCAAGGGCGCGATAATTGGCATCGCTGTGACAGCGGCTCTCGTCGTCGTCGTGCTCGCCATCGCGGCGTTTGTGTTCATGCGTCTCCAATCCCGGCGGCGTCGGGCGGTGGGGGCGTACCGGCCTGGCAATGCGAATGGCGGGTTCAGCACGAGACAGGCTCCTATAACGGAAGGCGACGGCGGCGGCGGTGGTGATGAAGAAGTCAAGGGAGCTGCTGGTGGTCGTGGTCGTCGTCGTGGTGGTCCGTATGCCGCCGCCAATGAAGGGCTGCTTAGCAATGCCGAAGCACCAGCGATTGTGGCCTGGGATGCGGATCATGTCGGCAGCACACAGGATGGATTCGCGTATAGTGGTGGTGGTGGTAGGAGTAGGAGTAGGAGTGGGATGATCCAAAGGCCGGCGAGCGTGGCGAGTTTCTCGAGCATGGCGACGGCGCCGCCGCCCAGGTATGAGGAGGTTGTTGCTGGTGGTGCCGTTGGTGGCGGGAGGAGGAATTCGGATGATAGTGGCTTGAGGCCGTTGATGGTGCGTGAGGAGCAGGAGCAGGAGCAGGAGCACGGAGAAGCAGAAGCAGAAGAGAGAGGACGGTCACGGTCGTCGACGTCCAGGGAGCGGCGGCGGTCCAGTCGAGATGGACGTTCTGGGCCGTCGTTGGTGGATGGGGATGGGAGGAGGAGTGTGAGTCGGTTTCGGGAGGAGGGCATGGTGGATTTAGATATGGGCATGGGGTCGAAGCCTTGATGGTGGTTAGACATGATGATGATTGAGAGGGACTGATTTTTTTCTCAATTCAACATGTGAATATCTCTAGGATGATAGCACTTAGTAGTATATACGCCCTTGACGCCGTTCTCTGTTCGGCGTTCCTATCTGGGGTATCATTGTAATATAGCAATACGTTTCGTCAAGCGTGGTGGCCTCAGCTTGTGCTCCCTCGCAATGTCGTGTTGTCCCTGGCTTCTTGCCACCCATAACTAGGTAGTCTTGGACACCGACATGATGGGGTGTGGAGGAAACATCATGTCACCTTCCTTGCTCTGGGCCAGTCTTTTTGAGGAGATGCCTATCTCCCTTGTGGCCTCTTTTCTGAATAGTCTCTGAACAAACCCTGCATGTGGGTGTTGGTGACTTTCTGACCGCGTCGTGTTTTCTTCTTCTTCTCCTTTGGCTTTGCTGCTGCATCCAGCTGTGCAGGCTCACCAGTGGATTTGTGGTTCATGCGGCGGAGCTCTCTGATCGTATCTTCAACAGACGGTAGAGGGATCTGCGACCATATGTCCTTGAACTCGTTGTCCAGGGAGACGTTCAGGGTCGGGTCGTCTACCCACACTGTCCGTGGATGGTTGTCCTTTTTGTTTCGCACGACCAACAACTTGTGTTCCGCTTCGAGTTTGTCGATGGCATATTCCACATCGGGCCAGGTGTCTTTCAGCTCTCGCACATTGATGCCCATGGCAGATTCTTGATTCTGAAGGTATCGGAGCAGATCATCTGCCGAGGCGATGTTATGCTCCGGTCTGTACCTGTACGTATCGGCCTCTTCATCATAGTCTACCTTGGGGTTCTTGCTAAGAAACGTCCGAAAATATGTGATTTGTTCTTCTGTGCGCCTGTGTATCGGCAGGACGTATGCTACCAGTTCATTCCAGCTGATCCTCTCGGGAAACTTCTCTTTGAGGCGGCCGAGTGCATAGATGACGTTCGTTCGCGCATCGCTGCCTGCGACGGAGGTCGGCATGGAGTACAATGAGGACATGATCGGAAGAGGAAGGACGTAAGGTCGTAAGGCCGTATGGCGGAGTCGAAGAGTTTGTCCGTTTGCGGTCAGGACTCAGTTCATTGTGCGACTAGAAAAGACTGATGACGAGCAATGGTCTTGCAAAGAAGTGAGCAACGACCCAGCCGCGCCTTTGAGTAGATCCTTGAAACGATAATGAGAGAGAAATGAAGAATAGAAGATTATGGGAATGCTCGTTCAAAAGTGGAATGTCAGGTCCTCATAATAATCTGGGGGCACCAGTTATGCACCACCGGTGGAAGAAGGTCAAGCGAGAGTCGAGTTTAAGCTTAAAAATTGGGGCTAGTGAGGCTGGGCATAGGCTGCGGCTGCCTAAAGCTACAGCTAAGAAGATCCGTACTATGGAAGTCACGTTTTCCTTCCTTTCACTTGCCCGCGCCGGAGTTGTGTTTATGACATTCTCAAAGATCAAGATCAACCACTCTTTCACATCCCACCTTTAACCACCTCCTCACCTCACCGACTCACCTGGCACTCGCTCTACGCGCGCCATGGTGACGGGTGTCAAGAGTCTTCTTACTTTTCCTTGATTGTTGGGCGCTTGTGGTGGGCGCGCAAACTTCATCCTGCACCTTAGCCTTCCTTCATTGACACCCCTTCGGTCAACCTCACTTGACTTCCACCATGGCGGCCGAGATCGATATTCGAGCCGTTTCGGCGTTTTCTTCGCTTCCGGAAGGCACCATCACCTCCTTACGCGAAAGTCCTTCGCCTGCCCAAATCGACGAGCTTCTGCGCGCCCTTCTTCCAAAGATCAAAGAGTGCGAGCAGACCCGATCTAAACAAGTCAAAACAGAAGTCGAATTAGAGACCTTTGTGAGAACAAGCGAGTCAAAAGTAAAGGTCCTGCAGAACTCGCGAGACAAGGCACTTGCGGAATCGAGCAAGTTACGCGTCGAATTGCAGAGTACTGGTGAGCATGCTTGTACCGTTTTCAAGGGACTCTCACTTACCACAGATACAGAAAATGCAAAATCGAGATTGGAGACTGAATTGGACCAGATGCGGTCTGCCACGGCAAATGAGAACTCCGAAATCAACACCCTCAAATCGAGGGTCAATTCTCTCGAAACTACCAACCGTGATACTCTCGCTCTACTTGAGTCCAAGACTACGGCCTACGAAAACCTGTCGCAAGACCTTGCAGCCCAGCACCAGAAGGCAGCAGAACTGCGAAAGCAGATTGCTATCCTTGAACAATCAACTCAGTCGGCTAATGCCTCAGTTGCAAGCGCCAAATTCAAAGAGCAGAGTCTTTTGCAGGAGGTGGACTTGCTCAAGAAGAACAATGAGTGGCTTGAGAATGAGCGAAAGATCAAGGCTGATGAACATACCAATTTCCGCAAAGAGAAAAACGCGCGCGTTTCAGAATTGTCAAGAGTCAACGAGCAGTACATCTCCGAGGCAGAGGCTCTAAGACGATCAGAGACGGCCCTCAAACATCGCTTGCAGGAGCAAGCTGCGCGGTTGGAAGAGACATTTGAGGAGATGCAAAAACTGCGTGAGGACAAAATCTCAGCAGACGAGTCACACCGAGTAGAACTTGAGAGCATTACTCGACTCGCCGAACTGCAGGCTGCATCTGCTGAAACGGCAAAACAACGTGTTCAGGAGCTTTCGGCCGCCCTAGAGGAGGCTCGCGAAGAGGCTGCGGAAGAGATTGGAACCATTCGAGCCGAGATTGAGACCGAGCACAATGACCGCATCGCTGCCGAAGAGCGTATTGTCGAGCTGGAGAGATCAATGGAACAACTATCCAATGAACTTGAGCAAGCTCGAGCGCGACCAAGCACTCCTCAACGTGGCATGAACGGCTCAGGCATCACAACACCCATGCGGCCCGGAACTCCTAGCGGCGTCTTTTCACCGTCCTCTATATCGAGACCAAAGGCTCAGATGACAGTGACCCAGCTGTACACTGAGTACAAGAAACTCGAAGGGGATCTCGCCAGTGAGAAACGGGCCAATGAGCAACTTCGTGAGAATCTGGATGCAATGGTTGAAGAGCTCGAGAACAACAAGCCAGAAATCGAGGAGCTGCGGATGGACCATGAACGATTGCAAAGTGAAGTCCTGGAGATGTCAAGCATAGTAGACAAAGCTAATGCTGGTCGAGACTCTGCCGTCAAAGAACTCAGACAATGTCAAGGTCAACTTGAAAGCAAGTCAAGAGAAGTTGAGGTCCTCACGCAGCAACTTCGCGATACTGGCTCTCAGATTCGCTTCCTTCTTATCGAACAACATGTTCGAGAGCAAGGTGGTGCCATGACCCGGGACGACTTCGATGATCTCGAGAGACAAGCTAACGAAGCCATGGCACAAGATATGGCAAACCTGTCTGAGACGCAGCAACTTGTCAACCAACGTCTGATAGTGTTCAAGAACATCAGTGAACTTCAGCATCAGAACCAATCCCAGCTCGAGACAATTCGCAACCTGGTCAGCGAACTCGAGAGCGCTGTGGCGAAAGAAAAGGAACAACAAAACATTGCTTTGAAGGAGGAACTTGAGCAGGCTCGTGCTCAAATCTCTTCGTACCAGGACGAACTGAGAACCATGGTGGCTCAAACCAAGAGCTTCGTCAAGGAGAGAGACATGTTCCGAAATATGCTGACTCGACGTGGCCACTTGTCGAGTGGGCAGGTGCAACCTCACGACTTTTCGAGATCACTACCCGTGCCCAGTGGTGAATCGCCGGCTGGTTCTGTCGTTGGCGGCGAATCTGACTACGCCAAACTCCTCAAGGATCTTCAACGCCATTTCGACACATACCGACAAGAGGCCTCGACTGATCATACTGCCTTGAAGACTCAAGTGGACGACCTGAGCAGGAAGAACTCCCAATTGCAAACCGAGATCAGCCGGACAGTAGGACAATTGACTGCTGCTAATCAACGATACGAGATGTTGCAGGCAAATTACAATTCCCTCAAGACCGAAAATAGTGAAATCCAGAAGAGATCTTCTGTTGCCATGGAAAATGCCATGAAGCAAGAGGTTAAGACACAGCAAGTGGCTGAGGAGCTTGTTGAAGCTAGAGGTCTTGTTGACAGTCTCCAACGCGACTCTGCAAATCTCAAAGCCGAGAAAGATTTGTGGAAGACTGTGGAGCGAAGATTGATCGAGGATAACGAGTCTCTCCGAAGCGAACGAGGCCGACTAGATCACCTCAACGCAAGCTTGCAGTCCATGATCAATGAGCGCGAGCAGACAGATGTTGAAAGCAGACGTCGCCTTCAAGCACAAACTGAATCATTAGAAGCGGAGCTTCAGTCCGTGAAGAGAAAACTCAACGACGAGATCGAAGAGAGCAAGAAGGCTTCCTTGAGACGGGAATACGAGCACGAGCAGAGCCAGAAACGAATTGACGATCTTGTCACAAGTCTAGGCACGACCAAGGAGGAATTGGCGTCTGCTAAGACAGCTAGAGATCATCTCCAAGCCAGAGTGGATGAGCTCACGGTCGAGCTCCGCTCTGCAGAGGAGCGCTTGGAAGTCTTGACAAGACCTTCGGAACCAACAGCTCAGACAAATGGTGCCGAAGAGAACTCTCTGACCAAGGAGCAGGAGTTGTCCGTGGAAGTTTCCGAGCTTAAGCGAGACCTTGAGCTCAAGGTTGCCGAGCTCGAAAGAGCAAATGAGCAAGTTGAAGTCTACAAAAACATCAGCCAATCAAGTGAGGAACGTCTTCAAGAGCTTGGTGACACCAATGATCAATATCGCGAAGAGACGGAAGCTATCATTGCCGAAAAGGATGCAAAGGTCAAGGACCTCGAACAGCGCATTGAGGATATATCTTCGGAGCTCAACACTACAAACTCCGAGTTGTCCAAGTTGCGTGACGAACAAGCCGAAGCAGGCCGCAAGCTTGATGACCAGAAAGCCGGCTTCGAAGCTGCAATTGAGCGTCTCAAGGAGGAAGCCGAGAAGAGCGCCGAGCAAGCTCAATTCAACCTGGAAGCTTCCAAGGTGCAAGCACAGATCGCCACCGAAGCTCAACAGAACTATGAGAATGAGCTGGTCAGACACGCTGATGCCGCCAAGACCCTGCATACTATTCGGGAAGAGACGAACAAGCTCAAGCTTGAAGTGCTTGATCTACGAACCCAGTCGGAGACCACGAAGGCAGACCTTGAACAAAAACAGAGTAGCTGGGACGAGATGAAAGACCGATACGAGAGAGAAATTTCTGACCTCAAGAAGCGTCGGGAGGAAGTCATGAAACAGAACAACCTTCTTCACGGTCAGCTTGAGAGTGTCACTCAACAGATCACTACTATCCAACGTGACCGGGCTGCTCTGGCAGAAGGTGAAAACGCCGAAGCCTCAGGGCAGCCGTCTGCTGAGCTCGAAAAATTGCAGGAGGTGATCACATACCTTCGACGTGAAAAGGACATCGTCGACGTTCAGTACCAGCTCTCAGTCCAAGAGGCCAAGAGACTGCGGCAACAGCTGGAACTGAGTCAATCCCAGCTTGACGACACTCGGCTCAAGCTCGACCAGCAACGTCGCACGGAGGCCGACGCTGAGCGCAATGCCATGAACCACAACCAACTCATGGAGACCCTGAATGAGCTGAATGTCTACCGAGAAAGTAGCGTCACCCTGCGAGCGGAGTCGAAACAGGCCACTCAGGCTTTGGCTGAAAAGTCCAGACGTGTGGAAGAGCTTGAGGGCGAGATTCAGACGGTGCACGCTCGTGTTGCAGAACTCGAAAACCTCCTAGAGCTGCGCGAGGGCGAACTGAAACTGAGTCAGGAAGACCGTGATCACTGGCAACAGCGTTGTCAAAACATTCTTTCCAAGTATGATCGAGTTGATCCGGCCGAAATGGAAGCACTCAAGGAAAAGATCAGCACCCTCGAAAAAGAGCGCGACGAGGCTCAAGCTGAACTTCAAAACGCCATTACCGAACGCGATGAAGCCCGGACCTCTCTCCAGGAGCAGATCGATGCCTTGCCTACGACTATCAAGAATGCTAAAGCCGAACAGAAAACTATTCTCGAGACTCAGTTCAAAGAAGTGATGAGAAAGAGTCGGGCGTCCCTGAATGAGAGGAAAGCTGAGCTTGATACTGCACTTGCCGAGAAAGCTGCCTTGCAAGAGGAACTAGACTCTGTGAAGGAACAGCTAGCCGCCGCTTCAACCGAATCTGCTTCTTCTCCAACTCAAGTGAACGGTATTGCTGAAGCTCCGACCGCAGGAAATGCAAACGCCACCACCCCTGATAACGCCGAGGTATCTGCACTGGAAGCCAAGGTCAAGGAGCTTGAAGCTGCTGTGGCCGCAAAAGAGCAAGAACTCGAAGAGCTCAAGTCAGCACAAGATCAAAAGTACAATGAGAGAGTGGGGGCTATGGAGAAGATTCTGAATAAGAGATTCCAGGAATTCAAGAATGAAGCTCAGCAAGCCAAGGCTGCTGCGCTAGAAGAGTTGAGTCAGAAGCTCGACGTTGCGCATCAACAAGAACTGGAAGCTGTAAGAGCAAACTCCGTGCCAGTGGCTGTTGAGCTACAGAAGCCTGCGGAAGGCGTTGCAGCAGCCACTACTGAATCTACGTCGTCTGTCAGTGCTGGTGAGATTTCTGATGAAGCTCTCCTAAAGCTGCCGGAGGAGAAGGTGAGGTTCCTGATTAACACTCACGAATCTTTCCGAAGAATTGTCGCCAACAACGTCCGCAAGCGGCTCGAAAAAGAAAAAGAAGACTTACGCGACACTCTCCGGAAAGAGATCATGGAGGAATTGGGCAGTCAGGGTGGTGAGCCTTCTTCTCAAGACGTTCAAGAGATGGAGCAGAAATTGGAGGCTGAGAAGGAGTCCATTATCAAGCAAAAGGAGTCCGAGTTCAACGCAGAGAAAGAGACGCTCATTGAGCAATATGAGGACAACCTTGCACGGGAGAAACAAGCGTTAATCATCAAACATCAAGAAGACCTCAATTCCCAGAAGCTTCAGTTTGACCAGGAATCGGAGAGGAAGATTCAAGAGCAGGTTAGGAACGCAGAGACAATGATGGAAAAGAGAGGTGCCGTCAAGTTGAGCATCGCTACAAACAAAGCCGCTGCGGCGACAGCGAAGCTCGATGTCGTCAAAAAGGCTGCTGAAGAAACTCCTGAGAAGCCAGTGGGAGAAGTTTGGGACGTTGCTAAAGACACCAAGCCCCCTCCAGCCGCTCCCAAGCCATCAGCGCCGGCAGCACCAGCCACACCAGCCACGCCTGTTGCACCTGTCGCGGCAGCCGCTCCCCCGGCGCAAACTCCGGCGACTCCAGATAGCAAGCCCAATGACGCGCCACCGACCGCGACCACAAACGCCGAGCATCCTGCGCCTGCCCAAGCTGCCACCGAACCGGCAACTCAGAAGCCTGCCACGCAGTCGGCTACTGGTGAACCAGGCAGACAACCGCAAGCGGGCGGTACTGGATTAATGCAACAATTGCAGTCAGGTATACCCAGAGGAGGCTCTGTGCGTGGTGGTGGTAGAGGTGGCGGCATCCCTCGTGGACGAGGTGGTCAGAGAGGTCGGGGAGGCGGCCCTCATGTTCAAACCGGAATCCCACCACAACCTAGAGGTGGCGGTAATGCCGGCAGCCCGGGTCGAGGAAATTTGAACCCCCAAGCATCGCAGTTTACTCCAGGCAGTGGGAACAAGCGAGCACGCGATGATGCAGGAGTTGCAGATGATGGAGGACAGGGAAAGCGGATTCGCGGTGAAGGAGCGTCTTAGGCTCTTTGTGTCAGTTTTCTTGTGTGTAATGGCGGGATGGTGTTCAGACCAGGTATTTGCATGGCGATGGCGAAAGGGAGGCTGATTGACATGCTTGCAACATTTGATGCATGAGGCAAGCCTGGACTCGAGTTCAAGACTCGGAAAAGCGACCTCGAGATCTCGAGACACGGAATGGGAAGTCGAGAATTAGTGTATGATGTACAATGAATCACTGGCTCGATCTAAGGGCAAGCATTCTCTTGCATTCTACGTGCCACGCTCTTTTCAAGTAGCTATCTTCTCCAAGTCAAGGGCTCTCTTCTGCTGTTACTGTAGACAACGATGACTATCTACGCTGGCCCACAGTGACAACAATGATAGCAAGACTTCGCGAACCATGCGACTCGCCAGGAACTGCCTGCTTTGGCTTGTACAAGGGACCATAAGGTAAGGTGTTTGAGAGTCATAATGTTCTTAATACTAGTAGGCAGCTACCTTTGATTCAACATCTGTTTGCTGGAATCGTAATTGACACCAGTCACCACATGAAATAGGCTCGTACTTTGCCGGGTTGCTCTCATCCACGCAACTAGGTAGCACGCCACACTTTTCGTTGAAGTTGAAGCCGAAGAAGAAGGGCATTGAGTACCTTGCCAATGAATGTCAGACTTGGATCTGGCGAAAGTTGGTGAGTTGGAGGATGATGGGACTTACCGATCAACAGTGGCTCGATTGTACACTCTGTGCACGGTCGACTTCAGCCGGTCGTTTGTCAGACGCATCAGATAGTCGCCGATATTGACGACAAAGGTCCCCTGGATGGGGGAAGCCTTGATCCACTGTCCGTCCTTGTTGAGGACTTGAAGACCACCGTTCATGTCTTGCCAGAGGAGCGTGAAGCATTGGAGGTCCGTGTGGGAGCCCAACCCGATATCCTGGCTGGCTGCGGCTTCTTCGGCGGACGCCATTGCAGGGTAGTAGTTGAAGACGCCGTCACTTCCGGGGTAGGTGGTGACGGAGTCGAAGTAATTTTCGGGCAGGTCGAGGGCGAGAGCGAAGATGCCAACGAGGCGCCGGGCTAGCTTGAGGCAATCTTGCCAGTATGTGATACAGCCGTGCTTGAACGTGGGCAGGTGCGATGTGCCTTGCCAGACGTAGTCTTCGCCGCGGATGAAGGGTTTGACTTCTGCTGGGACGGCGGCGGGGTCTTTGGGGTCCGGGTCGTATTGAGGTTCGTAGCGCCAGCTGAATGACTCCCTGTAGTCCACTACGTATGTACTCCGTAGTAAGTCTTTATGTTCCAGTATCTGCATGGGGGGTTGTTTTTCTCAAGGATAGATAGATGGTGGTGATGAAAAGGAAGTGGACTTTAAACTTACGTCCCTCGGTCGGACTGGCCATGGCCGTGTTCTTTGCGCTGTAGCCATTGTACCATTTGCCTTTGGACTTGGAGACGAGCTGTTTCTGTTCTTCGGATTGAGCGAAAAATGTCTTGGAGGCGTCCAGAGCACCTTCGATGGCGGCTTCGGGGATGCCGTGGTTCTTGATGTAGAAGAATCCCGTGTTCTGCGCGGCGTGCTTGATGTCTTGGGCAAGGCTCTTTCGCGCATCGAGGTCGCCGTATATTCGGCTGATGTCGATCAGGGGGATTTCATCACCGCGACTTTCTCGTGGCGGGTTCGTCGATACGTCCCGATACACTGATCCATAGGCCGTGCGAAGCTGGAGTTTGGCAAAAGAAGGTGGTGATGATGCGGTTTCAGTGACTGTCGCCATGGTTGGGTTGTGATTGTTTTTGTTGTTGACTTCCAGCTGTTTCGTTCGGGGCTTTGATGGCTCGTGATGCGAATTGGTTGTGCTGTGATATATGAGATTCGATTGCCGGATTTCACTTGTCTATCCTCATGGGATGTTCCCCCAGGCAGCACAGTTCATGGGTGGTACAAAGATCCTCCCCTGTCGCTTCCTCAGGCTGACAAAACAATTCGTGGCAGTCAAGCGGTCTTCGGCGAGGACCGACACGAGAGAAGACGTCTAGAATAGTGTTATCAGTAATAAGTCAAGAAACATCCATACCACACTGCGATTCACCACGAATTTGTTGCACAAGTGGTGGTACAAGACGCTGATCTACGACAAGTGGGGGGAATGTAACGGCATTGATGGCGGGCCCCAAGCAAATCATATGGCAGCCGCATATCGAGCTGCATATCGAGCTGCTTCCTCTCACCTTTTCGTACTTATCTAAAGCTCCTTCTACCACAAGTCTCAACCCATGTTCTGGCGCTCATCTCCATCTGTTTGCCACGCTTGGGATTGTCCAACTGCGGTAGCACCCTGTCTAGGTACTTAGGTGCAGTATTCACGCCCATAGGCCATCAAAGATTCGATAGCGACAACATGTGAGCGGTAAGCGAGGTGCCTTATCAACAGGATCAGCATGGCCTAGAATGCGCTGCCGAGAGCACGAGAAGAGCATGCTCGCGATGCAGCCAGACTAGGTAGGTGGTAACTTACTGATATATCAACTCGCAATGTGACCTTTACCAGAAAGAAACGTGCACTTCTCTGCCACACGCTGTTCCCGGAAGTGAGTGCTCCAGGAATCTCAGGCTCGCCATGGGTTTTTCGTTCGCGTTCAAGCGACCACACCTTGTCGCGGAAGGCGCAGAAACAATCAAAGGCAAGGATATCTGGCTAGATAACGATGACCTGCGGCCTCTCAAGTTGAAGGATCGAACCTGGAATGCCACGACGTACTTCGTCTTCTGGTTCAGTGCCACGGCGACAGTGAGCAACTGGTGCGTTTCGAGCAAAAAACAAAAGCAAAAAAGATCTCGACGGGGGCAAATGACTAACACCAGCGCAGGTATGGCGCCTCAGCAGCTCAAGCACTCGGTCTTTCCATGTGGGAGTCGTTGGCGTGCTCGTTTGGCGGACAATGCCTGATTGCCATCGTTATTACGCTCAACGGCAGGGCTGGCGCAGTCTATCACGTCGGCTTCCCCATTCTCAACAGGAGCGCATTTGGCGTGTATGGCGCGTGGTGGCCAACCTTCAATCGTGCTGTCATGGCTATTGTATGAATTCTCTGCTGAAGAGCCGTTACAATGGAAAGACAATCGCTGATCGGTGCTGGATAGGTCTGGAATGGTGTTAATGCCGTTCAAGGCGGCCAATGCGTCTACGTGATGCTCCATGCGATTTTCCCAAGCATTGCGCATATCAAGGACACCATGGGCAAGGGATCGGCATTGACATCGGCTGGCATGATCGGCTTCGCAGTATTCTGGCTGGTGACTTGTTTCTTCCTGGTCATTCCAGTACCGAAGATGAAGTCTCTTGTGTATGCGAAATTGATCATGTTTATCATTTCGGCACTGTCGATGCTCGGATGGACTGTTGGCAAGGCTGGCGGGCTCGGGCCGATTGCCAGACAAGGATCGACTGTCCATGGGACTGAGAAGAGCTGGCTGGTTGGTCCTCCCCTATGATATCCCTGGAGCCAAGCTTGCGTTGTGCCTTCGAAACTTGTCGAGGATTCTGAACGCTGACTCAAATGTGTGATTCAGATCGTTCGCTTCCTCATGCTCGGCGCGGCCAACTGTGCAACTTTCGCTAGCAATGCCAGCGACTTCCAGCGGTATGCGCCTCGGCCTAAAGACCCCATTCTCGGCAACTTGGTTGGCTTTCCTATCGCAAACCTCCTCGTCGCGATAGTCGGCAATATTGTGGGTGCCTCATCGCAAGTCATCTTTGGCGAGCTCATCTGGAACCCGATCGACTTCCTCGACAGACTCCAAACATCCAACTACACGCCTGGAAATCGCGCAGGATGCTTCTTCATCGCACTCATGTTCGTGTATTGCGCGATCTTCTCTTCGATCTTCGAGAACTCCTTGCCCGCTGGGAATGATCTCGCAGCCTTGTTCCCCAAGTACATCACCATCCGTAAGGGCTTCTTCATTTGTGCGGTGATTTCCTTTGCCATCAACCCGTGGTACTTGCTCGGCAGCGCGTCGATCTTTGTCTCGTTCCTAGCATCGTATCAGATATTCCTGTCCAGCATCACCGGCGTGCTGCTGTGCAACTACTATCTCATCACACGTGGGTACATGAATATGCCGGACCTCTTTACCTCGGATAAGAACGGTGCGTATCATTACAGAAAGGGCTGGAACATCAGAGCGTATATCGCTTACATTATCGGGTAAGTAAATCATTCTTTCTTTGGAACCTTGTGCTATGCAAGCACAAGACTTCTCAGAGCTTTGCTTTTGTCTGCAATGGTACAGCTTCTGACAATTCCTGCAGAGTGGTCCCCAACTTCTATGGGTTCTTGAACAACATGGGTGTCGACGCACCGATGGGCGTGACCAAGTTCTACTACTTCGCGTATTGGGTCGGGTTGTTTGTAGCCGGAGCGACGTACTGGATCTTGTGCAAGCTGTTCCCACCAGCAATCATGTACAACGAGGGCTGGATGGAGGTGAAGAATTATGTTCGTCCGGAGGAGGAGGCGCAGGTGCTGGAAGGGCAGGGTATGGATGTGGAGGCTTCAAGTGTCGGGCAACGGGAGAAGGAGGTTGCGCGGGAAGTTGTTACGGATGTGAAGGGGTAGATCCTGGTTCGCGCAGCCTCGGTGCAATGGGGCGAGGGTTGAAGTAGATTGCTTGCTGCAATACTAGTAGCTGGGCCAGATAGAATGGATGTCGCTCGTGTCCGAATACCTTCTTTTGAGATGATCCGTTGTCGAGCTTGACGATGGATTGTATTGCCAGTTTGGCCTCCGGTGCTTGCGAGATGGCCAGTCTACCCACTCAGCTCAAAGAGCTTTCACTGCAAAGGCGCTGTGGTGTATGGATGCAGTGAGGAACGAGAGTCATAGGGCGTCCCGCTTGTGCATAGCAAGTGGCTCCCAGTGGCAGCATGGAATGCAGTCACTGAGGACTTTTCCAGCATATGCTCGCTACTGATGGTCCTCGTGCGGTATGTTTCGACTTCTTCTTTGAGGCACCGTCCCCTGTCTTGGCTGAATATGTAAGCAATACTATTCCACGGAGAAGGGAGTATTGGTCGACGTCGCTATTGATACCCCGAAGCAGATATAGTGCAATAACAAGACCTTCCTGTTGGGGACGAAATGTCTCGCTCCTTTCCATTCGTGACGTACAAGGACTCCGTTCATGGTGACAATTTCTCTGTCGGACGAGGGAGGACATCTCCGCGCATGCGTATGGCTCAGCCGTAATTATCTTTAAAGAGCAGCGTCAGACAGCATCGAGACATTGTGTAGTTGCTGCTTTTTGGTGTACTTATCGTACTTCGGTTGAGGAAAAGCCCCTCTTCGAGCACTGACAGTGGATGAACACTGTCAACACATAAAGATCCCACTTGATCTCATTGACTTGAAATTGTATGAGTGTAGTTCACCGGCTTGAAACATTGACCATTCCAATGAGTTGGTGAGAAAGCAGGCGAGACCATTACCGCCCAACATTGTCGACGGCTTTTTGGCCTTCTCAGTAGCGAATAGCTATCGCACAGACGACAGATTTCCTCGGTTCTCAACTCGGAACATCCAGAGAACAATCGAGGCTTCAGTGTGACGGTTCTTTCGACTGTGAGTCGACATGACGTACACAATATCAGAGATAACGGATTTACGGATCTATCCCATCAAGTCGTGTCGAGGGATATCTGTCAAATCAGCCAAGTTGACAAGACAAGGACTCGAGTTTGACAGAAGATGGATGGTAGGCATGAATGCTTCCACGCATTCCGCATCTTCTGTAACCCAAGCTGACGACACTCTTTGATACAGTTTGTCGACAGCAAGCATGAATTCCTCACCATCCGGCAGAAACCCCAGATGACGTTGATCAACACAGCCATCGACCACGATTCTGACAGTCTTGTCATCACCATTGGCGACGAAGCTGACAAGCAAGTGAAAGTACCTCTTCGCCCGCAGCAGGCATGGCTCGACGCAAACACTGAAGAAGTCACTGTCGACATCTGGGAACATCTCACCGACGGGTATGCGTACACGGATCCGAAGATAAAGCAACTGTTCGCCGATTTCTTCGACGAAGAAGCGAGTTTGGTAATGAAAGGTCCCGAGCCTCGAATTTGCGCTGGCAACGGAGATCCGAAGGTGCTTGGCCGGCAAGAGACCGTCAACTTTCCTGACGTCCTCCCTGTTCAGATTGCTTCCGAGTCTTCGCTTGCGGAATTGAACGCGAGACTGAAAGAAAAAGGCGAAAAGGAAATCACAATCGAACGCTTCCGACCCAACATTATCATCAAAGGTGGTGCACCGTGGTCGGAAGATTCGTGGAAGACAGTACGCATCAATGGAGATTCATCGTTGCTCACCACCATCACTGGCGGTAACCGAGATGCGATGGACATTGATGTCGTGGCGCGGTGTGCTCGCTGCACAGTGCCGAATGTGAACCCTGATACAGCTGAGAAGCATCCACATCAGCCATGGGATCTGCTTGTCAGCTACCGAAGGGTTGATGAAGGTATCAAGTTCAAGCCTTGCTTCGGGATGCTTTGTTGTCCCAGGAACGAAGGCAGTGTCTGCGTCGGTATGCGCTTTGAGGTTATGGGGGAGACTCATGACCATAGGTACATTAAAGGATTTTGAAGGTCCGGCAGAAATGGAGTCGTCGGTACCGTGAGAGATGTGCAGTGTCTTTAGCTGTGATATAGGGGTGCAGTCATGCATCGAACATAGCCTTGCACTGGCTATCACCCTTCTAGAGCGTAACAAGTTAGCTCAACAGAGTATCAGCCGTACACATTACTATGGGGTGATAGCAGTGCTCGCAATATGGTGCGCCGGTTAGGTGAGAACGTGGTATTTCCACAGGCTGTCCGAAGAGTGAGAAGTCTAGGTGCCCCCCTCTCCTTCCAGGTTGCGTGCTTCGATAGGATCTGCATTGTTACGACCTTTGAGAGACTGTGTTAGCCTGTGCCTCCCAAAAGATTGAGCTTCAAAGCTGAAATGTGCGGAGAAGCACAGCTAGCAAGGAGCTTGGACGTGCATTGACACCACGGCCACAGGCACAGGCACGAGCAATAATGGCCAACAACTATTTTTGCCCTCTTACCCGAGCTTGGGGAGGTATGCGCTGTTAACTCGTATCAGAGATAAACAAGTTTGTGATGCAATTCGGCCGACGCGATGGAGCTCCATCCCGCATACTGGAGCTGGACTGCAGCAGCTGTTACATCAGCGGACCTGTTGATTGACGATTCAGCATGAACCAGTGGGTAACCGAGTAGCTCCGGCTGTGACAGTAGTTACGTCGAGAAGCTGTTTTCCAGGTTAGGTGATGATCACATCCCTGACATGAAGACAGCTTGTTTGACAGCTTGTGTGGAGGAAGCTCAAGCTTACGAGCAGCTCGGAGCGAGTAAAATGAGAGGGAGATAGCTGTTGAAGCTATGCACATGCCAATGGACGGGAGGATGTTGAGGATGTCCTTGCCTATCCGTGCCTATCCCATGAAGCTCTGCAGATACAGTAGTTACCGCATAGGCGGCAGACGAGGCCCACAGGAGCTGTTCGACAGTGAATGATTGGAGATGACCGAGGTACCTGAGAGCCATGGCAAGAGAAAAAGAACCAGTGAGGTCAAGGACGAAATGGTGATGATGGATGGGCTGATGGAATGGATTTCTTTGTTTGGTGCGTGGTTGTGAGAGATACGAGTGGCTGCAGCAGCGTCAAACGGTCGGACGGGTAAGAATCATAGTAGATCATGATGGAGCTTGGAAGCCCACCCTTAAAGCCCTACTAGTCGCCTAATCCTAAGGACTCCTAAGCCTAAACCCAGCATAGCTTCTTACCTCAGATGCCCGTGATGCCCCTCCTGGGCACCCACTGGGCAGGAGGGCAGCCGGAAGCTCGTCCTTCGCACAGAAAGCATCTCCAATTCACCTGCACTTGGACACTTTCCTTCCCTTTACACTCACCGACCATCACAGTCACCGTCACCTCTCCTCTCCTCCCTCCTTCCATCAGGCTGTACACAAGCCCCAACTGGTGTTGTATATCACTCACTTTCGACTCTTAATATCATAGTCTTCGTCCTTTGTCTCACCGGCCAAATCATGTGAGAGGACCCATCCACGTCGAACCCGGGATTTTCCTACTCTCTCAGCCAAGCCTGGGTGCCAACCTGTCCGATCGATGCCGCCGACCTTCGTCACTCTCTTCTGAGTTTGTCCTCCTGCGGTGCAGCGCAGTAGGCCATGCCGCCCAAAGCTGCCCTTACGAGCTCGTTCCCATTACAGTCGACGGATACTGAATCTGAGGTGGTGTGTCCTCTCACCAACCAAGATGGATCGCAGTGCCGGAAGCGGTGCATTGGAGTGCGTTGTCCCCAATCGACTTCCTACGCGTATTGGAAAACAGCAAACTGACTGCGAGCCAACAGGAAAAGCGGTATAGGTCGATGCAAGAACACATTCGACGCGCCCATCCCGACTACTACATCCCTAAACTGCCTGCGACCGAGGAGAGTTTCCAATTGATGATCAGCACTCCTCCATCACAAAAGCCACCACAACAACCAGCCGTGGCCGCTTCGGCTCGAAAAGGCCCTGGTATGTTGGCTACCTAAAGACATAACAAATGTTACCATACTGAGTCCTTGCAGCGGATCCCAATGACCTGGCTCCATTGCTGGAACAGGTTGGAGCCGTCACAGGACCTCCTCCAACCACGGCCAATGCCGCGGTTGCCCTTGCTCAATTACACAATTGGGATTCGGATTTTGTAAGTATTGGACGGGACCAGTTTCCAATGACCGCCGGAGCCGTACTCATTGCTGTACCAGGACGTGTTCCCTGACTCGGACTACAAGCGCGATGCGTCGGCTGGTTTTGAATTACCTTCTCTACGCGCGCAATTCAGCGAAGATACCCTGCCACCCTTCCAACCCTCTCGCACTCGCGAATTACTACCTTCTATTTTACAATCTCCTGGCAGCCGGTACTCCTCCTTACCGCCCCTACAACGACGCGAGCGCGAGAAACTCCAGCGTCCACGGAAAACCTCAATGGGCCAAAATGCACGCAAGGGCAAACACGAACGCGGGAAGTCGAGGGAGTTCTCAGCCAAGGACTTTACCCGACGACTGAGCGTCGAGGGCCGAAAGGCCATGTCTGCCGAACCGCCGACGGCGGCTTGGGTGCAAGGCAAGAGATGGGAAGATCTGATTGAGGCTGCGACGACGGCTACGGAGGCGGATGATGATCGTGATCTCACTCCCGTAAGTCAGACGACATTTTTCGATTGTCCTCTGTTTACTTGTTGCTGCCAAGAGATCGAAATTCTGTAGATGTACCCCCCCAGATGGAAGACCAGCCCCAGGAGGGAAGAGCCTGTCTTGTGTACTACTTTTACTGTCACTACTACTACTATTGTGTCTACCACCACCACAATCCACGATCAACGACTGTTATGGCCTGATACCCGCACGAAAGGGAAATGGCCCAGCGCGCAATCTTCTTTCTCCGGACAAGTGGAATCCTCGACTGGCACAAGTCCGCCGGTCAAAGACAAAGATTCGCTGGTCCCCCGGACAAATCATCGTTGATGGCTTTTTCAGAGGACCGCGAGGAAATCCGAGACCCAAAGACCCAAGTGACTGGAGACCGACGACTTGTTCCCGGGATCGAGAGAATGTTTACGCAGCGGGCGCCATTTTTCATTTTCTCCATCGGATCAGGCCACAAAACGGTCGGAAATCAGATCTGGGGCGGTCGGGCCAGGGGGTCTGTCACGAAGGAAAAGTTTATGCACCCAGTCTAATTAATGTGTACACCAACCTCTCGATTTTCGTTCTTTTTTGCGTTAGATCCTCGATAATCAACTTGGCTAACACGCCCTTGGCGTTGGGTCACAGATGCCGCGGTCGCCAAACTTTCCGCCCTCTACGGATACTGCGCATGGGAGTGCTATGGCGGCCTCCCTGCAGCACACCACCACCGCCCGTAGGTTGTCCGCCGCGGACCCCTCAGCCACTACTGGTGGTGCAGGCAAGCGATCATCTTTGCCGCCCGGGTTCCGGCCCCTTGGTCACTACCTTCAACACCAGCCTGGCCAGTACAATGCCTCTCCGCTGCAGCGAGCACTGACGCCGCCTCCTCCTGACGTGCTAGGGCCCAACGACCCCGAACCCTTTCCTTCAGTCGAGTCGGTGGAGAGCGCGGGCTCCGGGCACAACTTCCACATTTCTGCATCTGGATTGCCAACGTCGGTGTCATCCAACGACAACACTAGTCCGCTGCAGCACTACTCACATCCCTACCAGCATTCACAGTCTTCCTCGTTTGGCAGCAAATCGGAAGTGCTGGAAATCTACTGCGCGTCGTGCAGCCGGCCCTGGCTTCTCAAGAATGCTTTTGCCTGCACCGAGTGCATCTGTGGCGTTTGCAGCGACTGCGTGGGACAGATCATCAGCAGTCCCGTCGTCACAGTCCAACCAGGATTCGCTCCGATGCGCCGCGGCTGCCCCCGCTGCGGCGTCATGGGCGGGAAATGGAAGCGATTTCAACTCGATTTTCGATAAACTAATGCTCACTCAGCGGGGTGCCGAAGCTAGCACGGAGTAGCTCCCTAGGCCGCCTTTTCACGGTCCTGTAGGGCCCCCCTGGGCTTGTTTTGCAGGGGACCATCTCTTGAAGAGGAACGTGCCCAGCACTTCCGGAACCGAGCCGTGACTGAGACATTATTCTGTCAGCCGTAAAATTACCGCAACACACTCCGCCCGCCGCCGAGCCAACCGGACGCGTCCAAATCAGACAAGAAATCTCTCAAGGACGCGGAGCAAATCGGCGCGACGAAGAAACGTGACAGACTCCAAGGAGTCGCAGTAGGCTGCTCTTGACGGCAGAAAGAATTACCTGATGATGAAGATGCTGTAGTCAAGAGGTCATAGTCGCCTTAGCTCACCTGGATGCGGAAACGCAGGCATCCCTGGCGGCCCTTGGAAAGGTCGTGGATTGTGCCCAATCGCGTCGGCACGCTTCGTGTTGCGCAAAAGGGAGCATCATGGAGCATTTAGAAGATGCGGCAAGATTGGACGGGAAAATGAATTCGACCTTTCCACGCTTTCGTATTTGTGCGACAGCCCCTCTCTCGCCTTCTCTCGCCCTCTCGTGCCAACCTTCAAGGTTGCTTTCAGCTTTGCTTCAGTCCGCTAAAACCTACGGGCGGGGAGCGGCTTGTGCAAAAAGCCTGGAAAGTGCGTCAAAGTGGCATCCACTTGAGCGCCACATTCGACACTTCCTGACCTCATCAAAAGCAAAAACGATGCCGATCCAGCGACTGAGGACCATGACTTGAGCATCCCGCTTGACCATGGCCACCATGGCGTCTTGGCCATGCCGCGAACAACGTGCAGGTGGCAGGTGGGCAGGGTGCCAGGATATCTCAAGGATATCTCACCCGGCTGACCGAGATAACACTACCGCTATGCGTGTACGGATACGGTGTAGGTGGTTGTGGGGAGCCAAAAGCAATAATACCCAGGTCCCAGGAGAGGAGGCACGCAGAGGAAGCAAAATGAAGCGAGGGCCTCGGACTCGTGGCTATTAGTAACCAAAACCAACCCACCACCTTATTTTTTTTGAGTAGGTACCTGGTAACTATGTTTCGACTGGTCGGAGACATGGAGACATGGCTTGCGGCTTTGACTACTCAGCCATCAGCAGCGTTTCTTCTCAATCGGCGATTTTCCATTTACCACAGTCACCACAGTCACTTGTGGTAGTCAAGAACAATGATTTGCGGACTTACGGGTAGGAACAAAGATCAAAATGATTGCGGGATGGAAATACGACTGAAATACCCTTACGTGGAATACTTACTCACCATTTACCATAGTAAATAGTTACTAGTAGTAGAGGGGGCGGGGGTGTGCCACTCCTCTCCTGCATGATGATTAGATCAGAAGACCAGACCGGGACTTGTTTTTTTAAAGCGTATGCATATGCATCAGACATGCACGCAACTCAAGTGTCTGCAAGCGACGTACGCAGCAGGGCAGGAAAGCAGGGGTGGCAGGATGAAAGGCCCTCATCAGAGACAGAGACAAAACTAAGATGGACACCGAGGGTTGTGGGGTTTAAATAGGCATAACTAAGGTTACTCCCCAGAAAGAATAGATGAGATGAGATGCAGAGATATCAATGGCCATAGATACCTTATCCTCGAGCATCTTAGTAGAACTACCTGGTACTGCGTATGCTACTACGGAGTATGCTCACTAGGATTTCAACATCGCATATCACCCTACTCCGTACCTCTGAGCACTCATCAGTCTTCTGCGTCGCGTGGTGGTGAGTGCTACTCCATACTAGCGAGAACGGCGCTTCTATCCGGTCAAGCTTGACTGGCTCGCTGGTCAAACAAAAGTACGAGTAGGTACCTAGGAACTTAACTTAGTACTCCGTACTTAAGTAGCTTGGTAGGTAGCAAGGAGTGCAAGGGTCGCAAGGTGAACTCCATACATAGTATCGTCAAGCCGTCGACCAGATTCGACGTTTTGGCATCAGTAACAATTAGTATTAAAGATAAGCCGACCGTCTGTAGGTCCCTCCTTCGAATTTGTGACATGCCACAAGACTGTTCCGCCAGACTCTTCCCAGACTCTTCCGCAAGACCGCTCGCTCTCCTTGCCCACTTCTAGAAACCCACGAAAAGGACATGCGTCAAAAACAACACAACCCTTCCCACGCTTCGGACGCAGAAACACCAAACGAAGCCGCCCAAGCTACACACCAACACCCTCGCGACCAGTCACCACCAGGATCAAGCGCTAAATCCTCTTCGCAAGTATTTCCGCACACTCGTTGATCAAGTTATCAACTTCCGGCCTTTTCAAGTACTCCTCGGTATATTGTACCAGTTTGGGCATCCGGAGGTAATCACCCAGGTCGATCTGCTCATGGTCTGTCGGGGCATTAAATCGAAAGTAAGCAGTCTGCTTTTCTGGTCTTCGGCGATTGTGCTGGCGCATGTTGCGGTCGAAATCGCGGTGCTTGGCTTCAGTATTGGTCGCGAACGCCACCGTCTTGGTTATCGTGTTGAAGAACCTGGAGATTCCCCTACCAGGCCGTATACTACTTTCGTGCTCGGGGTGCGTCGTGCCCAGGCTCACGATACATTTGATTCGTGGGTTCTTGGCTTCGCGCGAGACCAGATCACCTCTGTTGTCCCAAACCTGGTCAATAGGATTGTTGTTGAGGAGTCCCCCGTCCCAGAATTTGAGGCCTTGAATGTCGACTTCTTTGAGATAGGTTGGTGCGGCTGAAGTGGCTCGAGCAGCTTCTTTGATAGTGATCGTGTTGAAGTCGAGATCCTGAGCGCCAGCCGTGACTGGAAGCGGTGGAAAGGGGGGAGCGTAGTTTCGCAGCAGAATCGATTCCCCTTTGTCGGCCAGCGTCGCACACATAAACCTGCAGGTGTAAGCATTGATTCAAAACAAGCGTTAGATGAACTGGTAATTCACATTTGACCTTGGCTTTCTTTGACGAGCGCAGCATCCCCTTTCTTCTCCCTATCCTCCTCATCGAGTGGAAAGGCTGCAACGACCACGTCGATGACCTGTTCGAGCGGTCTGTGGGAGAACTGAGACTGGCCAGTAAAGGCCTTGAATTTGAGCCAGATGTCCCCAACGAATTTGCCTAGGACGCCAAATTGGTGGAGGGGTATCGATCCCAATTTCGGACTGAAGACTTGCTTGGCCAGGTTGTCGTACTGTGCAATCACTTCGCTGCACTTCATGTTCAGCCGGAACAGCATTAGAGCAATCAGCCCGCCCGTACTTGTTCCCGCTGCAAGGTCAAAGTAGTCAACCGGCCGGCGTTCTTCATGATCGAAGGGCTTGTTCTTCACAACGGCTCTTTCGTATTCGACTTCTTGAACTCTGTCCATGATCTTTTTGAGTATTATCATGCTTGAGATACCTCTCACACCGCCTCCATCGAGAGCCAAAAGGTTGTAGGACTCGATGGTGCCGGATTTTGGCACCGGTCCCTTTGAGGCGTCTCCACTGGTTGGCATTCTTGGGTTTAATGGATCTTGCTCGTGTCTTCACTCGCCAGGACGTCGAACCACGTTGATTCTGCTGTTTGTGCTTCTTCGGCTCTGGCGGTGGTGCAGGCGCCGAAATGCTGTGATCACTGAAGTCGAACAGATTTGTGAAAGGGGTAATATATCGAAAGGACGACTGGATCGTTTGGTGCTGCTGATGTGCAAGGCGCCGCGCCGCGCTCATGTCGAGGCAACCATACAAAGGTGGCGGGTGGTATTCCTGATGCTAAAAATGCAACCGGTGATGAGGATAGAGCCCGAATTAGCACGTTGTAGCAACCTAAGTGGTTCAATAGAGGCGTGCCGACAGTAGACGTCGTGGCTGCTCAGCGTGAGTTGCGACGAGTCCATTTGCACCTTCCCACGCGTGGTTGTTTCGCCGACGGAAAGATGCATGTTGGTATCTCCACCAAGTTGCGCCTTCTTCAATTCAGTTGTCGTACGTCTAGTGTCATCGTCGCACAGGTTAGCACATGATCTTCCGTGTTCTCACTGTCCAGAAGCCATCGACTGGTGCTGGAGGCTGAGGTTTTGTTGCTGAAGACATCGGCCAGTCTTTAAGAAGAAGGTTCAGCAGGGTGCCCGACTCATCGTCCTTCTAGAAACGTCCCATCAACTTTACCATCCAGCAAAGCATCCACATCAACTCTGCCACCAGCCAGATATCTTTCGCTGACACCCAAATTGATTCTTTTATCCAGCAAGCTCTGTAACTCTGCCCGCCACTGCGAGATTTGGTCCTTTCCGACAGCAGCCCTCTCTTTTTCCTTTTTGGCGTTCCCTCCACCTCTGCCACGTTGCCCTCTTTGGCCCTGACTCTCGAACTCGTCACTGTCGTAGTCGACGCCCAATTCCTCCGCAGCGGACCGCAGCCATTCATCTTTGCTGCTGGTCTTCTCCTTGGCCAGTGTCGCATCGGTAATCCTATGGGCCAAGTTCACGCGATCCACCAGCCTCTTGGTCAGTCGACCATCTATCTCCGCAACTTCAGGCGCCTTGTCCGTCTTGTGCACCTCGATAATCAGCCTTGTAACACCAGCAACCTCGTCAGGTGAACAAAGCAGGATCGACCGGCCAGAAGTATCTGCGCGAGCAGTTCGTCCAGACCGGTGTACATACATGTCCGCAGTACGCGGAACGTGGTAATGAATGATCAAATCAACGCCTTTGATATCGAGACCGCGAGCTGCAACGTCGGTCGCCACGAGGACTGTACGTTGAGAGGCAAACTTCTCCAACGACCGTAACCGCGATTTCTGAGGCATGGTCGAATGCAGCCCGACTGCTGGCTGTTTCAGATTTTGCAGAAACCCAACCAGTCTTCGGACTGCGGAGATACTGTTAGTGAAGACTAGTGTCTTCGCAGCGGCATTCTGCATCAGCAGAGTGTAAAGATAGAGGTCCTTCTTCATTGCGGCGCACTCCACAATGGACTCAGACAAGGCTGATGCCATTTGAGTTGCCGGGTTGACATCGATAAAAGTGGGCTTGGCTTCACGGAATGAGAGCTTTCGAAGTAGATACTCCATTGACTGCTGATTGTTGAGCAAATCGTTGTTCATCCGGCTTCCAGGTTTGACCTTGGCCGTCAACTTCTGCTGCAGGCCTTTATGGAAGGTGGCAGAGAAAACAAGCGTTTGTCGGTGAGACTTGGGCGAGCCTTTGACGACGTCCTTTTCCGCATCCTCTTCGACGACTTCGCGATCAAGGGCATCAAGTATGTCTTCGACCTCTTTGAAATGACCTTCACTCAGCAATCGATCGGCTTCATCGACCACCAAGAATTTGATCTTTCTGAGGCGGTCCAACAAGATATCGGTGTCGTGATTTGTTGAGGTGTCGTTCATGACTTCCCAAAGTCGGCCAGGAGTTGCCACCACAATGTCTGCATATGCCAACTGCCGCTGTTGTTTGAGGATGGACAATCCACCGGTCACAGCAGTGACTCGCGGAAAGTGATCCAAGCCGATGCATAATTCATTCAAATGCTTGTTGAGTTGAAGAGCAAGTTCTCTCGTAGGGGCGAGAATGAGAGCTAGGATAGTATCCTTGGCCTTCTTCTGGTCGTCTGGATAAGTGGTCTGAGTGGCAAGCCAATTCTCAAAGATTGGAATTCCGAACGCCAGAGTCTTACCAGATCCGGTGACAGCCTTGCCTATCACATCATGACCTTGTCTGATGGCCGGGATGGCAGCAGCCTGAATCGGTGTGGGTTTTGCAAAGCCCATACGTGCAAGTTGTGAGAGGGTGGTCGGGAGTAGCTCGACATCCTTCCATGCTGATACATCAGACTTTGACTCCTCTGTTGTCGATTGCAAGACATCGAAACGCAGACCAGACTCGATATTATCGGTCCTTTTCGTCTTGGCCGCTTGCTCTTTGACAGAACTCTTGGGCTTTGAGGCTTTCACGGCCGCAGTCGTAGGAGTCGATTTGTGTCCTTCAGGTGCATGTGATGGTTGCACCTCATCATCGAATCCTCCCCATTCCTGCCCTTCGTTTTCGGCAGCATCGTCTCCCACGTCTGCCTCGGATTTCGGTCGGAACATGACATGATTATTGACTTCATCTCTAACGACATCGACATCATCAATCTCCTCGAGCCCAAAGAACCCCTCCGCATCTTCCAGTCTGCCAGGCAATGAGACTGTTTTCCATCTTAAAGCATCGCCGCGAATTACTGTGCGCTCGACGGGGTCTTTTGCAGCAGGATCAGAAGTTTTCTGCTTCTTCCGCGCAGTCTGTCCTGCCGGGGATACTTTTCTCTTTACCGTCTTCGACATTACAGCTCCTCGTTCGTCCCCTGGGGTGGGTTGTGACAATTGCTATGGGGAGACAGGAAAAGTTTCTCGGCATAAAACAGAATGGCGAGAAATGTTCCAGAAATCTCAAAATGTAATTCGGAGATTTCTGCTTTGCCGGAGTCAATCCGAGATAAATAAAAGCGGCGAGCTCTTCGTCAGACCACCCACCACGTCAAAGCAGTCAGACCATTGACGCATTATCAAAAATTCCATATTCCCGCTCTACAGAAGACTCAACCTCAAGAATTGGCATCTAATACATTCGAACGTTCTCCTTAGACCTTATCCCAAATCACCAACCTTACTTAAGACGTTCTCCCGCTCGTCGCTCCGCTACAATGTCGTACGACGAATGGCAAAGCCCAATGGGCGCCCGCTACGCCAGCAAAGACATGCTCAAACTTTTCTCAGCTCGCACCCGTGCCTCGACATGGCGCCAACTCTGGATCTGGCTGGCCGAAGCCGAGCAGACGCTGGGTCTTGACATCTCCGACGAAGCGATTTCGCAAATGAAAGCTGCAAGCACCATGTCAGACGAGGACTTTCACGTTGCTGCCATCGAGGAGAAGCGCCGAAGACACGACGTGATGGCTCACGTCCATGCCTTCGGCCAACGAGCCCCTGCTGCCGCCGGCAAGATCCATTTGGGCGCTACATCATGCTATGTGACCGACAATGCAGACTTGATCTTCTTACGAGACGGTCTGGCAATGCTCGAGCCCAAACTGGCCAGATGCATCAAGAAACTCTCCGACTTCGCGCTTGAGTACAAGAACCTGCCCTGCCTAGGCTTTACGCACGGGCAGCCCGCCCAGCCCATCACCGTCGGCCGCCGAGCCACGCAATGGATCGAATCTCTGATCATGGATTTGCGAAACCTCGAACGAGCTCGATCCGATCTGCGCTTTCGCGGCGTCAAAGGCACCACCGGCACACAGGCGTCTTTCCTGGAGCTTTTCCACGGCGACCATACCAAGGTCAAACAGCTCGATGAACTGGTCACCAAGAAAGCCGGCTTTTCCAAACGCTCCATAGTGTCGGTGCAAACATACAACCGCAAAATCGACTTCGACATCGCCAACGTGCTCGCCTCTTTCGGCACGACCTGCGAGCACATCGGCACCGACATCCGCCACCTGGCCATGCTCAAGGAACTCGAGGAACCATTCGAAAAGGACCAGATCGGCTCGTCCGCCATGGCGTACAAACGCAACCCGATGCGCTGCGAACGTATGTGCAGTCTCGCCCGCAAATTGACCTCCCTCACGCAAGGCTTTGGCCAAACATACGCACACCAGTGGTTCGAACGTTCCTTAGACGACTCCGCCATCCGCCGTATTGATATTCCCGAGATGTTTCTGATTGCCGATTCCTTGTGCATACTCCTCGACAACGTATCCTCCGGATTGGTTGTGTACCCGGCCGTGATCAATGCCCGCCTTCAGCAGGAATTGCCCTTCATGGCCACCGAGACGATCATCATGCGGATGGTCGAAAAGGGAGCTAGCCGTCAAGAAACACACGAGCAGATCCGCGTGTTGTCGCACGAGGCGGGTGCCGTCGTCAAACAAGAGGGTAAAGCAAACGACTTGGTCGAGAGGATTAGAAAGGAGAAATTCTTTGAACCGGTGTGGGGTGAATTGACGGAAAATGACCTTTTGAATCCTGCAAAGTTCATCGGCAGGTCTCCCGAGCAGGTGGATGAGTTTGTCGAGGAGGAGGTTGAGCCGGCTTTGGCGTCCTATAAGGAGCACATTTCAAGTGGTCCGGCTGCTGAAATCAATGTCTAAGAGCTGCCGCGTCTCCGAATAAGCAATTATCCAAAGCTGTTGATGAGGATACTGGTGCAGATTAGAACCATGATACCCTTGAAGTCTAGCTCCAAGCGATGATCGCCCGGGAGCGTGTAGCTTGACTTACTGCAAATGTAGAGTGAAGATTCCTGGTCCATTAATCGACCATATCATGAATCATCTGCCACATTCGTCGCTGTTCGTCCATCTTCGCGTCGCTCTTTCCTCCGTTGGCTGATATTGTGTTC
Source organism: Vermiconidia calcicola (assembly GCA_035928285.1). Classification (NCBI taxonomy): domain Eukaryota; kingdom Fungi; phylum Ascomycota; class Dothideomycetes; order Mycosphaerellales; family Extremaceae; genus Vermiconidia; species Vermiconidia calcicola. The sequence goes on from JAXLQG010000009.1 coordinate 1,120,479, forward strand.
GTCTGTGCCAGGCTTTCAGATCCTGGATGTGACTCTATCTTCCCAATACCGCCCAGGTAGTCTTCGACCCTCTGCTTAAGCCTGTCACTTTCCTCGATTTCCCTCTGTCCGTCTTCCAAAATCCCCTCGAGCATCTCCTTGACGCTTTCCCGAGCTTGGTGGGGCCTATACATGTTGATCACCACATGGATGTTCAGTACCAATTGCCTGATATCTCCCATCTTCTCCTCGTGTTGTGTAGGATCGAGCGACAGGACGCCGGTCAACTCGAGGAAATTGAGCATCAGAGATTTTGTCAATCGACTCAGGAGGACGGCATGGTTGAGGTTCGGATCGTCCGGGTTGAAAAGGAGCTGGTCTCTGGGCAGCGAGGACGGTTTCGTAGGATCGATGACCTGGTTCTGGCCGAACGTCGTGTACACCTCGGCGGAGTCAGGCGGTGGAGGTGGTGGACGCAGGTACGCGAGAGGGATTGGTAGCTTCTCAGGCGGCTCTTCTGCGCTGATGGACTCGAGCTCTTTCAGCCTTCCTTCATTCGCTGTCGTGAAATGTCGCCAAAAAGGTGGTGGTGCAGGGAAGGGGGCTTCAGGCAATTGTGTTTCTTGTTCCGCCATTGCGAGCGAGAAATGCCGTTAAATGATTTTGAATACGATCATCCCCTGAGCGACATCATATCTCGACCCCGGAACTGTTCTACGAGCACATGACCAAGATGCAACGAGCAAACACAAGTGCGCGAGGATGAGGAGAGCAACAAATGTTGTTGGAGATTGACCAATCCAAGCCCACAATTTGCGGGCATCTGCTGGCCCATCAATGCAGCGCAACTTCGCAAGTGACGACGCCTTCCACACCCTTCACACTTTCTCCTTTCTCCCATCAAGAACATTTCTCTGCCTACCACTAGGCATGGGCCGCCGATAGGCACACCGGAGTGCTGCCCTGGCACATACGAACCGCCATGCCCACGATGAGGCAATCGATACATGATTCGCCGGGAATCGCAGGAGCCTTCGCGCGCTTCTGGCACCGCTCTTATGCTCCGGACTATGTTGGCTTCATCCTGCTCCTGGCCGCATATATATGTGTCAGTACTCTCAGATTGTTTGAACATGCGCTAGCTGAACCGAAAATCAATAGGAACAATTCTTCGCCGAACCATTCCACCGAATGTTCACGCTCGACGACCACGCGAAACAATACCCACACGCCCTAAACCAGCGAGTCTCGAGCTGGGAATTGATCATATATGGCGGTATAGGACCTCTGGTCTTCATTATCCTCTGGGCCACAATCACCCGGCCCGGCCTTCACAAAGCCCACGTCACGATCCTGGGCCTCTTTATAAGCGTTTTCCTCACATCCCTCCTGACGGACATCGTAAAGAACGCAGTCGGTCGCCCCCGACCGGATCTGATTGCACGCTGCAAGCCGGAACCAGGCACACCCGAGCATGAACTGGTCACTATATCAGTGTGCACAGAAACAGATCACCACACGTTGCACGACGGCTGGCGCAGCTTCCCGAGCGGACATAGCAGTTGGGCATTTTCTGGGCTGGGCTACTTGGCCCTCTTTCTCGCCGGACAACTACACATTTTCCGACCACACGCAGACCTAGCAAAGGTCTTGGTCGTGCTCGCGCCTCTCGTGGGCGCAGCACTAATCGCCATGTCACGACTAGCCGACTACCGGCACGACGTGTTCGACGTCACAGCTGGCAGTATCCTCGGGATGTCAGTGGCATATTTCACGTATCGACGATACTATCGGTCGCTCAAGCATCCCAAATGCGATAGTCCGTACCCCAGTCGGGCGGACTATGCCTCGGCCAGAATCGTCAATAAGGGCAGAGACTTGGAGGAACATCAGCTCAATGAAGAGTTCTCGATCGATGATCTCTCCGAGGACGAGGCGCAGGCGTACCCTCTGGCCGAGACCAGGCCAGACAGAGACAGAGCAGGACAACAAGAACACAGTGGTGCACCGTCATAATTCGTTCATATCAATGGATTTGCCCTGTTTGTGTCGCTAACTCAGTGATTCCCCCCAAAAACAATTCGTGGTTTCGTAGGACACGTCAACGCCCCTTGATTGCTAATTGCTTCCAGCTCCAGCTCCAGTCCCATACTGTGAGCCCAGGCAAACATAAGCTCGATGTTCGTCAACGGCATCCAATCCATTGCCAACCCATTCTTGAACCCCAATTCTTCGATTACTGCCACCGAATGTGCTCGATCGAAGCCGAAGGAAAGGGACGACATATGACTTGTCTTCGTCACATCACTGTACAAGGGATACAACAGCAGTCGCACTCATAGTCACCTTTTCAAACAAAAGAACGTCAGTCAATCAGTCTTATTGCTTGCCACAACATATCTAGAACAAAGATGGGCCAACTGCGGCAGCCAACGCATCGCATCGCATCGCTTGGAGGGAGCTTTTTTTCTAAACGTACCGCAGTTGCACGGGATGCATCCAGGCTTTGCAGGCCCCTTGACGCCCTTGGTGATACTTGAGGTGGACGAGGTCGATGAAGGAGGCATTTCGAGGGGGAGGGTTTTTTTCTTCTCGCGAATTTCGGGACGACGCAACGCAACGAAAGTGGCTTGGAGGTAAGGTAGGTAGTGCTTCGAGTGGTGTAGAATCGAGTTGTCGGCTGTGTGATGTTCGTAACACAGTACGAGTTATTAGCTGGACGATATAAAAAGAGGCCCTCACCTAACGCCCCGGAGAACTGGGCAGAGTGACTTCAACAGTGACGTCTGCTTCCGTTTCATCTTACTAGGTACCTACCTGGACTTGGCTCAGTGGCCCTGCGCGCCGGATGGCACACGCGGCAAGCGAAGACCCCTCGGCCCCCAGGGTTTCGGAGAAGGTCGCTTGGAACGCACGCGTAATAATCTGGGCTGAGCGCCCAGTATGCCCACAGCACCGCCAAATGGATTGGGTCACTCATTACTACCTAGGTACCTAACCTAGGTAGGTATTCAACGGCAAAGCCTGGGTGATCTAGAATGACCAGTCAACCTCCCTTATTCCAAGATATTCTTGTTCAAGTTCTCCCATCACAAATATTTGCAGACCAATCTCTAACTGGACTGATCAACGTGGATGACTGGTCGGCACCGCTTTTGCGACTGGTGCAGATTATCATACAGCTGCTGGAAGCATTCTGTACGAGGACAGCATTTACAACTATCCTGATGATCTATACCTGTCGTTGACTTGTGACAACGCCTTCCTCCCGTATGCACATGGGTATCATGCTCCAACGCCTAATGTTGCCTCCCAGAACCTCAAATAATAAACGCCGTCGCCCACTTCATGCCTTACTTCTCATCGATAACTACTTCCAATAATCGTCTAGGACGTCAGTTGACAACCCTATGCTCATGCAATCAAGCCGATACAGAATAAGGGCAGGTAGGAAACCGTGATGATGAGATCCCGCTTCGTCTGTGACTGATCGTCTCCGCCATCAATCAGGTCCGAGCACCGTCATGTTATTGTTTTCGAAAAACTCAAAGTCCGAGTAGTAGAGTCTTCGTGGCAACCACATGATCAGATCGAATATCTTTGTTCCGATGACGCAGAAGATGGTAGCCCAGAACTGGCATACTATGACCAGGAAGGCACCAATGCCCCATGGCACCAGGAATTTGATCCACTCGCTTGTTTGATAGAGATCGTCCTGCGACTGAATGTAGTATTTGGTGTCTTCTGCATTGCCGGCTTCTTTGGCTGAATCAGACGAGTCCTCTTTGGCACCCTTCCTTTTCTTACCGTCTTCGAACTTGATGCTTCTCCTCCTACCATTCTGCCTGTTCGGCTGTTGGCCGGCCGTGGAAGACGAGGGCTCCGTGGTTGGTGCGGAGTCGTCCGGAGGTTGAGGAAAAGGATCGGTGGTGAGCTGCAGAACAGTGACGAATTGGACTGGAGCAATGTAAAATGGGACGACCCAAAGTCTGAAGTTCTGGTGTATCGAGACATAAAGAAGCATCTTTTCTTTGTCGAATGCTATTGCCTGTCAGGTCATACAAGAGTGATGATATAGTACCAGTGTCACATACCAACGCTGTCGATGAAAACATCGATGTGCGGACTGAGAATCTTATACCAACGATAGATCATGCTGCAAATGGTTAGAAGTGTGTACCAGTAGAGCAAGTAGAAAAGCATGTGCTTCGTGCCTGAATGGCACGCCCGTTTGGAAGACATAATGCATACATGATAAGCCATATTGAGCCAGCAAAGCTTCCAGTTCGGCAAAGCGGATGGGTGAAGGATGCAGTAGGGGTGAAATAGTTCTTGATTGTTGCTGATTGAACAGCTGCTGAACCTGTACAGAGCGCCCGTATGATATTAGGTATCTCGGCCACTGCACGACAGTATGGTCAGCATGTGATGAAGATAACTTCAAGGTTGCCGTTGAAGCGCATACCAGGATCGTCCATGGTGAGCCAACTAGGTATTGAGCCCAGTGTTGGATACAGAAAGTCTTTCGCTGACGGTTTCGTTTGTGAGTGAGGACGTGACCCCGAGAGAAGTACAATGTCTTGTGCTATCTACTCAGCCATGGAGAATCATGCACAGAAGGTGGAAGGTACATTGCTTCCGTCGAATCTGCCTCCCAACTCCCAAGGAAGGAAGCCAATTCTTCTTCGGCCCGTTAGACTAGGTAGCCTTGCGTCAACATTGACGTCACTTGGTCAGAGCCAATCAGGAAATTCCGAGGTTGCATGTGCTTCATGCAAGGCTCTGCAAGGTTGAATCATTGATATGTCCTAGAAGTACTATGTACTCGTATCTCTACAAGTTACTACGGTATCGTGAGCTGCTGCAACTATACCCATTTCATGTAAATGTTTTATTCATCCAGCATGCCTTTCTTGTACCCGAGTCCGTTCCTCAATCTGTCCTCCTGCTCCACGATGCTGGCTGGCAGATGCTGGCCTATTCCAAAGAGCACGAAGAAAGCCCACTTCCATCTGAAGGGATTGATCAACGTGACAAAGCAAAACCAGTAGAGCAGTTCCGAGTATGTGAAGAAGTCAAATGCCCTTGTTGGAGCCAGCGACTTGACGGTGCTCGTGAAGTCTACCCACCGCTTCATCCACCACGTATGAGGAGTAGTCAGAGGGTCAACCAGAAACATGAGCAACATGCGCGTGTAGATACCAATGTGGTAGTTCCCAACAGTCCTAGGAAGGAGAAGTTAGCTTGCACATGATATTTGAGAGGTGCCGAGTGAACCCACCCAATAGCGTTGACATATGTCGAGTTGATCGCACAGATCGACGGCTCGGCCGGAGGGAAACATTGGATGAACCATCGAGGTGGTTCATAACCAGGTTCGAAGCACTCCTCTGGCAAGAAGTTAAGACTAGGGCGCTTATATCCAGTTGCCATGATGATCATGTCTCCTTCGACAAGCTTTTGGTGGCCGGGGCCGCCTTTCGGTATGCCTTGGGTCCGGTGATTGAAAAAGATACCAGTCTTTTCAACTTGTTCGATATCTCCCCGAAGCCAGGATGCTTTGCCAGCGCGAATCTGTTGGAAGATCTCGCTGTTCACCATCGGTGTCTCAGTAAACAGTCCTTGATCGGCCGGAGCGATATCTCGAAGATCGCGGTAGAAGAAGAAGCGCAGCAGGTTCTCAGGTATCCACGAAAGCAGTGTCTCTTGACCGAAAATGTTGAAAGCCAGCAAGACATCCACAAACGCGTTTCGAGGGATGATCCATTTGTCACTTCTGGAAAGGACCTTGATCTCCGCAGCGCCAGTGTTGACTGCCCACTCCAGCGCTTCGACGGCACTGGCCCCTCCACCCACTATGAGGATCTTCTGTCCTTTCGCATCCTGCTTGTCCAGATCAGATGAATGCAAGATTTGCCCCTTGAACTTTTCTTGGCCGGGTAAGTGAGGCATCTTCGGTGCACCGCAGGTTCCAATAGCTGGAATGATTCCGTCGAAGCGGCCATTGGAAGGGTCGTTGAGGATCCAGCGGCCTTGCTTGTCCTTGTAGATCTTTTCGACTTTGGTATTGAATCTAGTCCTCTCATCAAGGTCATACCGGTGCCATAGCTCTCGCACTTGGCCGACAATCTGGTTCTGTTTCGGATAGCCACTGTCCCATTTCACAGAAGGATGGAAACGATACATGACACTGTGGATCTGCAGGCCGGATGTTGTGTTGACTAGATAGTTTCTTAGTCAAGCATCAACGTTTTCTTTGGAGAATTCTCTTACCCTTGGCCCAAATCCCGCCCAGATGATCCTCATCGCAGGCTTCGAAAAGCGTCACCTCGAATCCATGACCAATACAGTGAGCCGCAGCAGAGACACCTGTCAGTCCACCTCCAATAATCGCGATCTTGGGCCGTCGTAGACGAGCACCTGGAGTGGGTGGATTGGGTGAGAATATCTTTGCGAGTATCCATTGAATGAAGTTGTACAACCAGAAGACCGGACTGAACGCCATCTTCCATGCAGTGATGTCGAATCGAGGATTGCAGACGTATCCACGAGGAAGGAAAGATTTGAGAGGAACTACATCGACAATAAATGTCGTTGTTCAACACACTGCACGTCATCAGGCCAACACCAATCCGGGTCACTACGGCACCAAACTACCTACGGAGTACTTAGGCCGAAGATGTGGAGGCCCACCAAGGTCACTCATGTCCACTTGCATGTGAAAGTGCACGGCTTTCGGATCAACAGTTACAACGTCGATCTGGCACAGGAAGCAGGCCTGGAACTCGAAAGATACATATTGTACAGCTTACAAAAGACATTGTGAAGGGAATATTACTAGTATCGTACATCTATCTATTTCCTGGCCCGCTCGTCAAGGAGCTTTGGTCTTGTCCATCTGGGAAGAAATATGCGCCAACCCTAGAGTAGCAGTTAGCGATGAAGAAGAACAGGGGCAGAAGCTGATGAGGACTTACGCAACAATCACATAACAAGCACACAGCAGGGCTCCTTCCAAGTAGTTACTTCGCCCATCAAGCACCAGAAAATTGACGATGAAGGTGGCGACGAATAAAGAGCCTGTCTCGAAAAGGCTGAAGTAGAGGGACATGTCCTTGCCCAGAATCCAACCGAGAATGACGACGATCGGAGTGACGAAAAGTGCAATCTGGATGGACGAGCCCAGAGCGACTCCCAGTGCAAGATCAAGCTTGTTCTTCGCGGCAACAGTGACCGCAGTGACATGCTCTGCTGCATTTCCAACAATGGGCAGAATGATCAATCCCACAAAAGCCTCGGACAATGGTGAGTTGTCGACCAAATGCTCGATACTACCAACCAAGAATTCTGCACAAAGGGCGACGAGGCTAGTAGAAGCAATAAGCCACATGATCGAGGCCGTCTGGCTCATAGGAGGCTCATCAGCTTCTTGAGTACCCGTGCTCCTTGAAGTTTGGCGCCTCTCCATTCTGTGCGAAGCAGGAGACCGATTTTGCAGCATGGCATGCTGACGGTTGTTTGGGTCGGACCTGTAACGTCGAAGGTTGTTTTGCGCAGCATCGTCGCCAGATTTTCTTGCCGGGTTCGTGGACGAACGGAAGACTGGCGGAGTTCGGAAAGACATGCCTCGAGGCCCAAGTGGCATTTTAGCCTTGCTTCCAGCTTGAGACGTTGCTGCCAAGTTGATTGGTGTTGCAATTGGTGCCGTCGGTGGCGGTGGTGATTGAGGCATCTCATCTGGTTCAGCCGTCTTTTCTTCCAGGATATCCGCCGAGGGTCCACCTGCTTCCTCAATGGGCCCAATCTCCGGATCTAGCTCCTCTTCTGTTTTTACGTGCCTCTTCATACCCAGTTTTGCTCTCAGCCTTTTGCGTACACGACGTTTCGATCCCACAGTTGAACTGGCAGTTGACGCCCGTGAGGAGCTCGCAGAGGAACTCGTGGAATCGAACCGCGCCAGAAAACCAGGAGCGGATTCCTCGTCAATTAAGTGCTGAGGGGTGCCTTGATACAGATATGCGTGCGATTTGAGTTGGAAAAGGAGGTAGAGAAAGTAGATGACCAGGAGAATGACGGAGGTCCCTCGACTCAATTTGACGACAGCACGATCTGCAGCATCCAAGTCGCTGAAGGAAGCATGGAAAGTTGTCTATGATTAGAGTAGCACATCAGCATTAATGATTCCCAAATCTGGCCGAGAGAACACTTACTGGGATCAACAAGGACAAGACTGCTAACGCCAGTAAGCAAGCGCTCATCTGAGTGACAGTACTGTCGTAGATTTGTTCTCGGTATTCAAGGCCTCCGATGAGGAAAGCCATGCCCAGGATCAAGAGAAGGTTGGCGAGGAGAGAGCCGATCAACGAGGCTTGGACAATTCGAAGTTCATTCTTGACGAGGGCAATGATGAAGATGATCAATTCGACTGCATTTCCAAAGCTCACATTGAGCAAGGCCCCCAATGTCGGACCGAGTCGGTATGCAACGCTTTCGGTGGCAAAGGTCAAAAGCCCGGCCAAGGGAATTATAGCGACGGCATTGAGAGCAAAGACAACATTTGGGTCCACGTTCGCAAAATGCACAGCAATGCCCACCGGTACAAACACAAGCAGGATATTTACCCAGCTGTGAAAGAGCGGTGCCTTGACGTTCTTCATGAAACGAGCCCCCCGAGACGGCTTGGGCTTTTCTTCCTCGACTGGTTGGCCATGCTGCGGTAGGGCGGAGGTCTTGCCGGTGACTGTCGATTTTTCATCGTTTTGTGACCACGGGTTGAATTTATTCTCATGGGCGGCCGAATGTGCCCAGGCTCGGACACGATCTAAATTGGAAGTTAGAAGACAGATCGTCACCGGGTACAGGAGGTCCAACGCATTGTTATTGAGCAAGAGTTTCGTCAAATGACATCTTGCACCAGTAATTAAGGAATAAAAGATTGTAGAGGCGCTAGGTTATTCGACAAGGATATGCGCTTTTCATGAACAGCCTCTACAAAAAAGAATAATTATGTAGAGAACCGTTCAAGTCCTTCGAGTAAACCGGGCACTAAATAACTTAACATAGTACTGGGAAAACAAGGCACGACAAGGAAACACGACCGTGCTTGACCAGGCCAAATTGGGTTAAGCTCACTAGTGCCTGGGCGCCTTGGCGCACCTTGGCGTCACGTCACTGCGTGACTGGCTCGCTGGTCATTCTCGGAAATAGAAATGGCATGCGAAAGCATGCGAGAAAGGACGAAACCACCCACGTAACCTTTTTGCTCGAAGTACGGAGTACTACTAACTCTACAAATGAAAAGGAGGTTCGGCACCCTCGACTGTAGCGTAGACGGCGGTGATGGCCTCAGCGAGGTCAGCAGGGAGAGGCCCGGCCTCAAGGGCGTCGAGAGTCTTGTGGAGCTGATCCATCCTGGAGACGGCAAAAATCACCCCATCACCATATTTTCCATCCAAGATACTATGGAACGCCGTCCATCTCAGCGCCGCTGCATGTCCGTCGATACCATGCTTCTTGGCGGCATCCCGAACTGTGGTCACTGAGGCTTGAACAGGAGGTTGACCATAGGCGGCACTGTATATCATTCCCATGAGATTCTCATATCGTGTCAGCATGGTCTTGATCTCGCCATTTTGGGCCACTTACATCGGGCTTCCACCGTCTCGATGTAGCAGCATTGCCTGAGAAAAGTCCACCCGCCGCAGGACTGATACAAAAGTCAGCTCGAGGCCAATCATGGGTCCGCTGTTAGCCTACCTGTAGGCGAAAAAGGCGATGTTGTGTTTACGCAAGATTGGAAATAATTCCTTCTCGCCTCCTCTCACAATAGCGTTGTAATGTCCTTGATACACGCTGGGTTTGGTATACCCCTTTTGCTCACATATCTCGATGAACTTCTGGACTTCCGCGGGAGTATAGTTGGAAAGTCCGAATTTCTTGAACTGCCCTCGTTGAAGAGCGTCGTTCATGGCCTTTGCTGTATCCTCAAAGGGTGTCTGGCGATCAGGTACATGCAGAAACATTGTCTCCACCGACGAAGTCTTGAGCGCATCCAGCGACTGCTCAATGCTCAGAGCGATCTTCGAAGGCTCATGGTCCCCTGGTTGGCCACTGTGGACTTTCGTATGAATGGTGAATCGAGAGGCTGCGCCAACCTGGCCAAGGCGTGCCTCAGAAGCACCTGGAGCGCTTGGAGAGTAGTCACGGGCCGTGTCTATATGGGTATAGCCACGGTCGTGGAATGCATCCACAAGGGTTTGAACATCTTTGACACTGTCGAAGTGTACAAGCCCGGCGTCCTTGGAGCTATCGCCGACCTGTGGTAATTCGGGTTAGATGCAACCGATCGTGGATGGCTGGACAGTGCTGGACATACGTACCGTGTGCGTACCGAGAATGACCTTCACACCCGTTCCGGAAGACATAGTGCGTATAGACAGATGTTTGGATAGCGTGAGTGCCGGAAATCTATGCTGCGGTGGTGTGGAATGAAAGGTGTTTCGCAAGTTGGGCGACTCTTGGTCTACTATATACATACAGACAGCATCTCGATCTGCGGAAAGTTCGCGGAGTATGATGCTTCATTCCAACAAGTTTCAAATTGCTTTGAAATCACTACAAAGGTTGATCAGTGCTGTACATTACCTTTCCGAGTCGTGGTGCGGTGCGGTGTCGTGGGCTCAGAATTGTACTTCCGCAACATCCCCGCAAATCCGCCGCATGTTGCCCGCCATGGCAGTTGGATAAGTCTTCGCCTCAGACTTCAGAAACATATCACCCTTTCAGGTCTATCATCCGGCCAGAATTCACATCCCAGAACCATGATATGAAGTTGGCGTACGATAACATTGCCATACAGCCCGAAAAAAAAGCGAGACTCCTCAGACTGTCTATGTTCTGCTTGGTTTGTTGCTCCTGTCAATCCAACATTGGATTTTATCCGTGCCAACTAAGAATGTCCATAACATTTTTGCGAAATCGTCGACTTCCTCGGCTGGATACTGCAAGATCAAAGGTCCAGGCTGCAGCGACGGTACCAGAAGTGGGGGGTTGGCACAACATAGTCCGCTCCATTTCACTGCAGAATCAGCTTCCCATAAGCCACGGCGTGCCGTAAACATGACGGCTCCATCGCAATCGGCCCATCCTTTGGTCATGGTTTGGTAAACGTTGGTGATAGTGTTGATGATAATGTGGGAGCGCCGCACGCTTTCTGTCAGAAGCCATAGCTGCCACATCTCCGAGGCTGTATCGTATTCCCTGTCAAACTCGGTGATAGTCCATTGCGATGGATAGTGGCCCAGAGAGCGGTCTTCCCCTCGGTATTGTCTCACTGCCTCCCACATTTGAATCACCCACCGCCGAAGCGTTGGGAGCTGTTGCTCGGCGGATGCGCGCACACGCACCGAGCCATCGAATAGCCGTATAAATTCGTAGACAAAGAGCGCCTGAACACGCGCTAGGTGGGCTCGTATGCCTTCCGCTCCACTGGCAGTCGGAGAGTTCTGGCGGACGAGTGCGGACGAGCGCTCCTCGGCAATCTGCAGTACTGTCTCCGTTACCGCTGGGGTTCGGCCATTGTATGCCGCGAGCGTTGTGAAGGCATCCTGAAGACATGTAGGCATGCCCTTCTCGTATAGGCGTTGATGAATGAAGCTGTTATAGCCGTGACTAACCCAGTTTTGGAGCATTTCTTCTACAGTGCGGATAAAAGCATCCAGTCTGATGTCGACCGGGCAAGCTGGCTCTTCGTTACAGTGCCGCAAGGCCCAGGTCTCATTTTGAAGAAACCAGGGGCATTGTGTGTTGGAGATGTTGCCGCTCTCAAGTCCAGCTCCCTGGGTTGACAGACTGCCGACAGTCTCCCATGGTGTCGGGGTGTAGGGGATTATCACATCTGACAAAGGAATATCGAGGTCGGCGGCTCCTAATTCGCCCCAGTCCCCAAAATCAAGGCTGCTCCCCAGAGCATCGGCGCCGGCATTGTTTTGGAGGGCGGGAAGTTCTTCTACCTGGCTGTCGCGCCAGTCACGATCTCGTCGCCGTCTCTTGGGCTGCGGATAAGCGCAGTCCACGTCCCTGTCCAAACACCGCTGGCACTCGGGAAGCTGCTTGTCGCACCTGCGCTTGGAATCTGCACAGGCAATGCAGGCTTTCTGGCGGGGAACTGCGGGCATTCTGCGCAGAGGTTGAGACTTTGAAGCACTTTGGGATAGGATGTGATATCCGATGTGGCGCAGGTTGTATATTGTTTCTCAAGGCGCTTACAAATACATCATGGACGTACGTACGAGTAGCTACTGGCAAAGTAGGCGGCTTAAGTGGACGCCTCGGCCGGGCCCGATACTAGTATCCCGTCGCACGTCCCAAGTCAGTCAAACCAGAGGACGTAGGGCCTTCTCGGCGAGACAAGCGCCCATGGAATGATGTCGCACAATGGGTGGAGTGCTAGGTTTATACCTTATTTACTAGTGCCGTAAGCATAGCCGAGATAATGACTAATAATATTCTCGGCGGACTCGTAACGCACCTAGAAACAATACCTAGAGACGCCTAGAGAGGGTACCTAGAATTGAAGTCCATTGCACCTAAGAAGGGCCTATAATAGCACCTAGTAGTTATACCTAGAGAGGGTACCTAGAGAGAGCGCTCGTTAACTAGAAAGTATACCTAAAGAAAAGGTCTAGGTATATATCTAGGGATGACACCTATAAAGGGCGCCTAAAGAGAGCACCTAAAGAGAATATTTAGAGAGGGATGATGCCTAGAGATAGAGAGTAAACAACGCAGTTTAACGTCGCCCAGGGATTCTCGCGTGTCCAGACATACAAGAATCCTTGGGTGCATCCACTTTGGCGAGATATGCTAACCATCCCTCTTTAAGCATGGGTTACACTCTATTTAACGCCGTCGATTGTCTAAATAGGGGACCCTAAGCACAAGCCAACAAACAATCCCATGGGCGAGATTCTCGCCGATTGACAGCGCTTGTGGAGGCAAAATCTAAAATCATGGGTGCATGAGCGCCCAAAATCGGCTCGCCGAGAAGGCCCGTAATTCTCTACGCAGTAACAAAAGGACCACCGGGACGGACGTATCAGGGTATGACTGCAATGAGGCGAGGCGGTTGTCCCAAAGAGTGTAGGAGATAGTTACCAATGAGGATGCACTTCCTCAGCCAGAGAGAAGTCGACCTATCGCTCAACTACCGTACGAGTAACTGGCTACCTTAAGTACCTAGGCAGCTTAGTCGAGAATCGACACGCTTCGAAGCCATGATTAATAATTGGGGCTCGACACGGGCATGACGCGTGTGGGTAAACAGATCTCCGGATTGAGTCAGCCTCTTTCAGGGCGCGTCGGGGGTGTCATGTTCCGGGCGTCATAGGTCGACATTTGCAAGTCTGTGCCCTTATCGATAGGCGCCTCAACCCCCGCAATTTGCTTGCTTGCCCCTCAGACATGTTCACTGCTGACCGCCCAGGTGTTCACTGTTCACCGCTCATTTCTCCGGTGGCACGCTACAACAATTGATTCATTAATATCAAACCTGAACAAAGGGGAGAAAGGCTCCTAGGCGCTTGAAGCATTCTCATTCTCGACATTGTGGATAGCACACTCATGCTCCTATGTGTCCTAGGTAGATCACTCACACGTATCTCGGGAACAAGCGTCTGCACGCATTTCTGGGGTCGGCCCTGCAAAGAAGTTCGAGAGGCGAAGATTTGAGCCTCAAGAGTCAAAAGTCCCTTTGTGGGTTCTGTGGGATCTCGAACATTTGGAGTCGTATGAGATCATTCATGGTTCTGCTCCTGTCAAAATGCCACGAGATTTTTTGACTTGATCTTCAGATCTTCAGTGGTGTTACCATATGGAGATCATATCTTCTGCAATCTAGAAAACGCCCACAGTAATAAGTGAGACGACTGTCTGCCCAAGTAGCAAAAGTGCCAAAGGGACGCGTCTGCCACGATTGCAAATGAGCAAAAGTGTCCTAGGCACGCCTGGGATCAAGTCAGTCAGACAAAAGACAGACAGACACGAGGAACTCAGCAGTTGTCAAATGGCGAGGATGGGTGGTTTTCTGGTAATAAGTACTTTTTCTACAGCTGCGATAGGCGTAGAAACAGCGGTACTCCCACGTCTCTGAACACCGTCAATACCGCAGTATAACTGGGGTCATCCAAAGGACCTGCTTGCCTGGCAGTGCCCATTCAATAGACAGACTGGAGATACCCTAGGAGTGCTTAGGTCAGAAGAGAGCAACCCGCGAGTGGAAACCCCGAGTCCTCGACCCTGACCCTCCTCCTCCGCAGGCCGCCTTCACTCATCAACTCATCTACAGACAAACCTATACAGAACACAGCAACATCTCGTCCACCAGCACAACATTTTTCTCATTTTTGAGAATACATATTTATTCTTCAAGAGTATCTAGACATACCCAAGATCTTCTCTAAAATTTCTTGTTCCTTCTGCAACTGCCATCACCTTGAGAAACAGCAAATCTCTTCAACTTGGGCCATTCCAAAAGACATTCAAGTGTTTTATTGGTAACACTACGGCAACATGAGGTGTGTGCAATTTTCGTACAATGTGAACTCGTTGAATATCGGAGCCTGCGGAAGATGCCCAACGAGTCATGTCATACCCACGCACCCAGAACAGTCACTCGTCACCGCCTGAGGTGTCTGCATTTCCTGGCTAAACGAGTCACTGACTTGCCACGACAGTTCCTCAAAGCACAGTGCTCCTCAAGCAGGACGGACACCGTCCACAAAATCCTCAATCAAACATATTTCCACGTCTTCCTCCTCTTCGTCTTCTCGTCTTTCTGACTCTTCCTCCTCTTCTGGGTCAACCACCGGTCAGGATCGACACACCTCGGCCCTGCAACGACGAATGGATCAACCCAATCTTGACCGAGAATATTCGGCGGGAAGAATCTCCAACGGGCATCGGCAAATGCTTTTGTATGAAACAATGGACATCATTCTTGATCAATTCCAAAACGGAGGTACTAATGGCACCTTTTGAGGAAGCGGTGGAGGGAGGTTCTTTTTCCTTCAGGTAAGTAAGGTCAGGAACATTCATGCAGAAGTTGTTCGCTAATAATGCCTGTCAAGACACTCGTTTCCATTTCCTTTGTTCATCTTGAATGTGACAATGTCAATCAACAACGATATCTATCATGTCAGTTCGGAGTTTAGGCGTTAAGCAATGATAACAGGCGTCAGCAGCGACCTCAATGTTATACACAGTCAACCCATTTCCCTTACCACTTCAATTCACATCCCCAACGGCCTATACCACTAGTTCGTTCTCTGAGCCAGGCAGCTTTCGCAGGCAAACATCCGAAGAATACCCGGTTGAGCCTGACCGTTGTCACGTGGATTGAGCTGGAAGATTTTGGGGCCAAAAGGCAGCCATCTATCTCAGAAGGCAACCGGTCCAAAGGCTCCATCGACAGCCTTGTGCCTGATGGTCGATGTTATGCTTCAAGTTTGCAGCATATATCGCTCCATGCCATTGAAGAGGTCGAATCATACGGCTTCAGACGGAGCTGGATAAGGAATGAAAGCTTCCAACGTACCGACGATGCGGAATTTTCCCGTTTGGAGAAGGCCAAAACAATAGGAGAAGGAAAGCCTCAAGCTCGAGCCAAAGTTGCATGGCAGGCCATGACACTGGGCTAGGAGTTGATGGCCAAAATTTGCGACAACAAGAGGAAGGAAAACGAGCACTTTTTCAGCTGCGCTGAGGGGCTGTCTTATGTATCGCCATCGGCAGGAGGCAGCAAGCAATCTGCGACCATCATGCCCACACCGATGCAGGCCTGAAGGCAACATTGCGTGTTTGAGCCGACACATGCATGGGCAGAGCCAATAGTGCGCCCCGCCACAGTTGCACGGTAAGCCAATTAGGCTTAGCAAGCTCTCCTGCAGGGCACACTAACCCCAGTCATCCCCTATCAAGTATCGGCTCGTCACTACCACACAGCGGTTGTGGCTCCCGTTTAAGTGCCACCAGGCATGCCAAAACATGGCAAATCGCGGTGGCTTGCTGATTGACCGAAGGCACTTCCTCTTGCGCAACTGCAGCCGGGTTCAGACAAGGCTCTATAAGGATTTGAGCGCAGCAATGATGTATAAGTCGCGAACCTGGAGTGTTGAGCATGCTTCGCTCATCATGGATCCTCATGGATCACTGTGAGAACTTTAAACACAACCTCGTGTCCTTCTGGGCGGGCGGTGTTTTTCGGGTCGACACTTCCGCGACTAAGCAAGGGCGAGGCCACTGCCGTTGACGTGGAGAGCACCTTCATGCAACTGTTCGATTATCGCCGAGAAAGTGTCTGCCTATGACTTGAGTCTCCACGGCCTCCGATTGCACTGTCCGGGCAGACGACAACCAATGAGCAGAGACAATGCGCATTGGCTATGCTGCAATTGCATTGTGCCCAACAAACGAGACATTGTGCAGATCATGGCACATGCACGGCTTCAACACTCAATCGCAGCATGTCAGCTCGCTTCGTCAAGCCGTGGTCATGTTTGCTTCGTTGGCCATCCTACTCGAATGCTCATGGGGACATTGAGGAAGCAACTTGACAGTGTTGTTTGTCAAGCTGTTGATTGCCACATCCAGCCTTTGCAATTGGCACACCGCGCATGACTTGGCTATTGCTAACCGGCTCTGCTGCCTGCCAGCGCCGCCCCTGGTCTGCCTCATTGGGATGGGAGTTCTATGACATGCTATTGATGGCAACCCTGAGATCTTCATGTTGTCAGCGAAAAGACTACTGGGTTGGCGATGCTTCGACCCAGTGATATCGAGGACTCGGGAGAACACCAAAGTCCACATGCTCACACTCCGAGATGTGACTGTTCTTCAACTTGCGACATGTGGATGCGCCCAGTTGGATCAGAATTCGAACCGGCCAGGAGTCTTGATGGGGTACAAGGGAAGCTCACCCAAGAATCTGCTATGAGTTCTCGCTGTGTGTGGCTGTCCTATCACTCAAGCATCGCCTTTCATTTGTGATACAGATGTTGATTTCACATTACTATTCTCGTACAGTTTGACGGTACAGAAAAGACGATCGACGACCTGCTGTGCGCAGAGAGCTCCATGATCTGATAAGTCCCTCCCGACATCGAGTCATGGAGAGTGGCATGGCACGGAGTCGACGACATATTTCGATTGTATTTTCCTGCTTGTTGGAAAGATGCAGAAGATAGCCGTGCCATTCGAATTGAAGCTTCGTCTGGCCATATTTATTGACTGGAGTGTGGGAGTTTTGATGCCACTGATGCGGAGATGTTGACCAGAAGATATACCCAGCATTTCTCTGAAGTATTGAGCGAATGGTGTGTTTGGAAAAGCATATTGGTCCATAGGAACGCGAACCGTACATCACGGCTAGTGTGTCATTATCATGGTGTACTAGATCTACGAATTTGAAGAAGTCTTGACTCTTGCACGGGCAGGGTTATTGTTGGATTCACAAATTTGAAGACTCAAGAAATCTATTTCTCCTCTTCGTGATCGTTGCTAGATCGATGGTGCGAGGCATCCAGCGAGTGTTCCCTGACTCGAAACATACTCGATTGCCCGGCATATGTCATGGGGATGTTTACCTAGGTAGGTACCATGCAGCCTTCGAGGCAGAAGCCAGGCAGCAGACATGCATACATTGGTACGAGTAGGCAATGCACGAAAGTGGAAGAAGAGTCATCTCATAGCCAATGAAGTCCGAAGGTAACAGTCATGGGATGGCGCTCAAACACGTCTGGTCGCATTTTGGCTCGTATCAATGCCGGTGAAACGAGCGCCTTGAACATGAGCCAGCCTGACCGCCAGGCAAGAATGCATTCAGCTCCATCTTCCACATAGTAGGCGGACAAGTGACGTTGGGTATCTCTAGTATTTCGACCTCAGCTTGTCCACCCTATCCTGAAAACCCCCAATGGACGGACACAACTTGACAATTCCGAGAATTGGTTCTCGCAAGCTTTGAATCCCGATAATCTATTTTGTTCTTCTCAATCATCATAGCATCATATTTCATGACGGCGGCCCAAACAATCGTCAATCATCAAACATTTCGGTATGGTCACAGCTTATGTATGATCTTCAGTGCATACTCTTCAGGTGCTCGACGAGAGCCTGGAGCTGCTCCCTCACTTCATCGGTGAGCTGATCCTCAGGCTCGCCCAGCACACTCATCATCATCGGCGCAAGTTTCGGCGTAAGCTGCTGCACAGTAGGATCTTGTTGGCGGTAGAGCTGGACAATCATCGTCCACACCGGCTCATTCTCCTGGTAATCTTCTTTCAAGGGCAGGATGCCGCTGTCGACAAGTGCGGGTAGGACCTGTGAAACAGGGACCTTGTCCTTGTGCTTGAGGATCAAGCGTGACACACAACCTGCAGCGTTATCGGTGCAGCGGGCCTCAGTGATGTGCAAAATCGTCTCGAGTTTTTGCAGGATTTGTGGATAGGCTTTGAGCACGGTAGCATCGTCATTAGACTTTTCGACGAGACGGCCGACGGCGTACGCTGCGTTGGACTTGGTCTGCGCGGCCTCGTCGCCGAGTCGCTTGAGCAGGACGTTCATCATCTGCGATGTGTAGGGGGTTACTGCGTCACCCATGCCGGTGATGATTTCAGCGAGAACACCACAGGCCGACGCGCGACCCAGAGACTCGCCACCACTTGCGTAGCGTAAGACTTGTTTCTCAAAGATCTTCCAGAGCTCGCCGAAGCTAGGACCCAAAGCTGCAGCAAGACCCGAGATGACATCCATGGCACTGTCGACCACAAGCCATTCCATTTCTGTAGATTCCATATCT
The DNA here is from genome assembly GCA_035928285.1 of Vermiconidia calcicola. Classification (NCBI taxonomy): domain Eukaryota; kingdom Fungi; phylum Ascomycota; class Dothideomycetes; order Mycosphaerellales; family Extremaceae; genus Vermiconidia; species Vermiconidia calcicola. Next base: position 1,139,311 of record JAXLQG010000009.1, read on the forward strand.
TCTTCGTCGACGGCGTCCATGTCAATTTGGCACGCATGTTTCTTGGTGATCAACTCGGTCACTGTCTGCACGATTCGGGAAAGGCATTCAGGGTAGGAGAGGAGGGATGGCCCAGTGAGTTTGAGGTTCTCGGAGAGCGCTCTTGAAACCTCCGACACTGTCGCACTGTTTTCCAGGTTAGCATCGGTATATAAAAGGTACAGAGCTAAATTAGATTGGAAAGGGTACGTTCAGAGGGTTGAAGATCGCGTTCGCTTCATCCACGGATTTTCCGTGTCGGAGTGAGCTGGGATTAACGAAAATGCGTCATCATAGTAGGTTGTGTTTGAGAAGAGACAGAATTGAACTTACGGGTCGTCTTCCTCTGGCCAGACATTGAGCGTCGCAGCCATCAGAAGCTCTCCAAACTTCTTCAATTCCTGTGTAGGCTGCACCTGGAGTGGGAGACCAGGCTTCCATTTCTCCACTTGGCCAGACTCCTCGGTGACTTCGTACAATGCAGCATATGCCCGATGTAGAGTGCTGATGGTGGCTTTTCGGACGTTCTCGTATGAATGTTCGACCAAAGGAAGGAGCTTCTCAATGGTCTTCTCGAAGTATGGGAGATAGGCTGTCTTGGTATTAGAGACGACATCTCCAATGACCTCGATGGCGATTTCCTTCTCCTGGGCAATAGGGGTGACAGTCGCAAGATCTCCCCAATCGCTGTCGTCTTCACCGTCAATGTCGATATCTTCGATGTCTCCATCTTCAGCTTCGTCGTCACTATCGGCGGCAGCAACCTTGACCTTCTGGCCGGCAATGGTGACCTCCTTTCCGAGTAAATCCTTTGCGCTGTCTCCCAGAGCAACCTCCAAGTCGGCTTCCTCTTGATCAAGACATGCGTAGAGTCCCTGTACAACACCACCAAGGAATGGGGCGAAGTCCTCTTCGTACACTTTCGCCAGGGAGCCCCACAGGATGTAAGTGCTCTCCTTGAGTCGTGAATGATCGAGGTGAAGAGCTTCCTCACTTGTTCGCATAAGGGGCTGCACATAATCTTTGAACTGAGCAGCACCAACTGCCACGGCCATCTCGCCCATTGCATCAGTGCAACTTGCTCGCAGGTCCAACTCCTCTTCGCTTTCCTTCTTCGTGATATACTCCTGCATAGCATGCATAGAGTCGTTGAGGTAAGGGAGGAAAGGCCCCTCTACTGTAGAGGCCAACGATCCAAGTGCCCCAGCGGCCAAGGCCTTGATCTTGAAGTCGGGATGCTTGAAGAGTCGCTGCAGCAGAGGAGCCAATTTGCCCAAATATTGCGCAGCATCTTGAGCATCCATACCGTCGACCACTGCATCGATTGCGCTTGTGGCAGACTTCATGATATCGACGGTTGGGCCTTCCTCCTCACCCTTGTAAGCACTCATGGCAGCAGTCAGGTTTTGTAGAAGCAAAGGCATCAGCTTCTCGTGCTGCTTTGTGACATCCTCCGGCAGGTCATCTGCCAATCGAGCGGTGGTCTGTAGGGCTGCTTGGCGGACAGTCACCTCGGAGTCCTCAAGAAGCGCGTACAGAATAGGCATGACTGTGTGGAGTTGAGTGCTGAAGAAGTCGGGGGCACCTTCGACAGCCATGCCAAGAGCCAAGATACCAGCCTGACGGTGCTTGGGATCGGAGCTCTTGGAATATTGAGGGAGAGCGTCGAGCAGCGGAACAACGACCTGGCTGGCTGGAAGCGCCTGGGCCATTGTATCAATCATACCCAGCGCCGAACGTGCGGGCGTGATATCATCATCGTCTGCAGTAGCATCATCAATCTCGGTGACAATCTGCAGCATGCTCTTGGTCAATGATTCTCCCATCTTTGCTCCCTGAACTCTAAGACGTCGGTAGAGGACACACTGCATCAGGAAGCTAATCGCCTGCGTTCGTGTCTCGTCCGACATGTTTGTGTTGGTAGCGAGGTCGTTCATGAATCGAACCAAGTCTTGGAAGTGTTGTGACATGAGCTGATACTCGGCCGTGAGAAGTGTGTTGAAGACCTCGAATGATAGCATAGCCTGGTCTTCCTTGCCAGAGTCGATGGTGTCTTTCAAGACTGCGACCATTGAAGGGAATATGTTTTGAAAGGCTTTTATTGAGGCTTCATCCTCCTCAGCATCGACGACAAGAGCCATCTTTGATATTGCTAGCATGGTGTTGACTCTGACTTCGAGTGATTCAGGATCTTTGATTGTCTTGCTAAACAGCGCGAATAACTCTCCGAATTTTGAACTGAAGCCATCCCCCATGGTCTCCAGGATGCTGTAAAGCACATAGACACCGACAGCACGCTCCGCCGCGCTAGCACTTGTAGCAGCCTGCTGTAACATGCCAGGCAGCTCGGGCCATTCGCCATCATCAAGATCGATCTTGGCGATTGAGCTGATGAGGCGGGAAGAGGAATGTCGGACGAGGTGTGAGGGTTCGGAAAGGGTAGCCGAGAAGAGCTGGCTTCTTGCATGTTGCCGCTGGTCTTGAGATAGCTTCGTCCAGTGTTTCGAGACTAGTGGTCTGGCTTGGGTAGAGGCAAGTTGTTTGAGTTCGGAGCTATCGTGAGAAATGATGAGTTGAATGAGGAATAACAGTGACTGCGGACTCTTGTAGTATTCGTTCTGCAATACGCTGGTGGCTGTCTTGACGTCGCCCTTCTTCGGGTCCAGCACGATGGCCAGCTGCTCTAAAAATCTTTGTTGATCCATGGCGGTGAAAATTGACGAATTAATGGTGCGACAGTCTGAAAGCCGCGTTTCGACCAGCGACGGGAGAGAGTGAACTCTAGAAACCAATGTGCAAGACCAAGGCAAAAACAGTGCCTATCTCAGACTCTCAAAATCCGATCTCGAGTCTGGAAATAGGAAGCAAAACTGGACCAGAAAAAAATTTCCAATACTGAAGGTACCGAGTTGCTGCAAGTGAGCCTCGAAAAAAAAAGAACGAATGAGTTGGCGACATCATAAATTTGCCGGCTGTTTCGAGTATAGCGCGCGCGAGTACCCCTCTGGGTCGGGCAGCCAAATCCGCCAAGCCCGGCTCAGCAGTATCAGCCACGTGATGGGGTACGGAGGAGCACAGGGAACGCCTGATTGAAGGGCCTCGGCAACAGAAGGCGAGGAGGCTATCAACCATCACGTGCTGGCTCGTTAACTTACCAGGCCCGCAGGTTCGGATCGCATCCAGATATGGATCTCAGTCACGGGACGGAAGAATTTCTCCATATCTGACTTTTCCAAAATGGGCAAAGGAACGTTGGAACGTTGATTCAGCTCCAGAGTAACTCGATCCGTGGCTTCTTTATCCCTTGCGCGAAAGGAGAACACTTCTCTCGGGCTCGATTCTTTGACAACAATGATAGCAATCACCATCGCAGCCCACCTTTGATGTTTTCTGTGAGGCGACACATTCGCCCTCGTCGATGAGCACAGCAAGACCACTCACAGATTATCCGACCAATCATGTGCCGCTGGAAGTTCTAGCCGGTCCCAGACGTCAGAACAATGAATCACATCATATACCGGTCTTTACATTTTTCATCGTCATTTCAAAGGGACTCTTTGTGGACAGAGGTCGTCTCGATCCTATCCACATTGGCAGATTCTCTTGATCATCTCGGTCGATATACGGCAAGACGGGTAACAGATCATGCTCTGGCCGCTCCTCACGACGCCGCAAGACTGGCATCAAGGGAGCACAAGTGGACCAGACGTGTGCGTCACACTGTGGCGCTCCGATCTCTTGTGAATTGGCGTGTTAATTGCATGCGAGATTAGGTCAAGTGCTACCAAAGGTAGGGCAGTAAGGCACTTTTGCTCCTCTGGCAGTCATCGAATTCAAGGGACGAGCTACTCGTAACCAATCGAGTCGGCTTCCGTCTGATGAGTGTCCGCGGGTCTTGAAAAGACGAACCCTTCAGGGGGTTAAGGTATTATATACAAGGAAAGGCCGACCGTGGCCGACGCAAAAGCCTTCTGTAACGCCTCTTCGGATAATTTGTCCGTTCCAGTCTTCATCAAGCCACGACAACGGTATTTATTAGCCTGAGCTTGGCCTGTATACAACTTTTCTCTCCACTCTTTCCCTCGAAAGCCGTCGTCGGCCTCTAGCACTGTTTGCTCAAACGTCGCATTTGTAACATCGTCCAACATGTACAAAACATCAGTTGCCGGTTGAAGGCGCGCTTGAACTCACGCATCAAATGCAGCTGTCGTCAACACACGATTGCCATGTCTCAACCGTTGGCTCCTCGACCCTCACAGGATGCCGATGACTCGTCCACAGTTCAGTCGTCGCAGCGACCTCGCAAAATATCAACAGCATGTGGAGCTTGCAAGCAAAGAAAAACCAGAGTATGTCTGAAGAAAGTGGTGGGCCAGGGCTTTGCTAACTACTAGGTGAAAGTGTACTGGCGGTAATCCTTGCGACGCCTGTGCGAGTAGAAGAAGTCCTTGTGTATACGATGCGACTTCGGACCAACGCCGGAAAATCGCCAACCAGCGCAATGTGCAAGAACTTGCCGACACACAAGTTCAACTGGAGAGACACAAACAGCTCCTTGGAGGCATTCTTGCCATCGTCAAAGCCGGGGACTACAACGCAAACAACGATCTGGCTCGTGTCATACGCTCTGATGTTGACTTGTCGCAGCTAGCAGCGCACGTTCGAAATGAATGTCGATCAAACGTAGCAATACAACAAGCCTTTGATCGGATCAACTTCAACATTGATGGACCGCTAGAATTACCTTCTCCGACTCAAATTCTTGGCGACATTCCAACTCAGGGAAGTGCCATGCTGTCAACGTCCTCAACGTCACACAATTCAGAATCCAATAGCGATGCGAATACCAACCTCCATTCAGGTGATCGGACTCCAGATCCGCGGCTCGATCCACGATGACAATGACGACAACGACAATAACTTGCAAACGAGATGGAACAACGTGCTTTGCTGGGATAAACCAAAAGTTCAGTACAATGGAGGAAATACGTCCCGACACGAGTGAATCGTACCGTGGGACAAAGCAAAACATGCTTTGCTGGACGATATTTAAAGAACTATATGCTCGAGTCAATTCCGCATGACCGAGATGATCAACTTCGGCAACACGGGGAACAGGTGGAACTCCAAGAGATGATGGCTTGTAAGGTTCGACGCGACTCTTCGTCCCTGGCTCCTGAATCCCCAGCACATTTGTGTCACCCAACAGACGTGAAGCTGACGGCCAGTCCCACCAGTGGACAGCGGGTGGCGATAGGATACGAACATCATGCGATGCCTCTCGGCAGCAATCCCGCCAGAAAGGCGCTGTGGAAAGATTGTCATATTGAAGGTGTTGAGTTTGTCGATTGGATTATTCGAAGAAGTCGACAATTCGGCTCAGTTGATCATCTCAATATGGACCAGTCCAGGCTTGTTCTGGAGAGGAAGTCGAAAGGTGTGGTTGAAACAACAGCCATGCTACCACATTGGTTTATCTATATTAGAGAGCATTGATTCGACGGGTGAATGAGCGAAAATCAATGCTGGACGCATTGACAGTCTGAAAGTTCAAACATAAGCGAAATCAGAAGGGATATCGATGCTTTGCCGCGTGTTTGCTCTTTGCCCAGCAATTCCAAGCGCAAGCGGGATACTTACCTACTCTCTGATCTCTATTCTCGAAGCGGATGGTAAGTGTGTATGCAGTCCTTTCGTGATAAACACCTGCTCATCATGCCACTATGTTGACTTAGCTGTTCATCGACTGTGCTTGGCGCTTACACGTCGCCGCAAATAAGAGTTGCAATGGATCCGACCCCTAGGAGACAGCGCGCTATGATCAATCACAGCTGCAAGCTGCTTGCTGCTTTTGAGCGTGTCCGTGCCTGAAAATCCAGAAGCCAGGCCAGCTGCTGATGCTGCAAGTCCAGCCACCACCGTGAAGAATCAGAAAATCCAGTGGCGCCTGCTTCTTCAGGGACAAGTCAGTTCTGAATCCAAGGGTCTATTTGCTTGCATTTCGGATGCAGCTGTGATCACTACGCTTCGCAGATACACCCCATCAAGCGTCACTTCTTTCTCGCGCCCGGCTTATGTGCTCAACTGTATGGCCATAAACATGCTGAGACGCAATAAGCGAGGACCGGAAGATATACATGAAGGCCGGGCTTTTCGGAAGTGCGAGGAACACAAAATGCTGAGTTTGTCGTGCTGTCCTTTCTCAGCATCGTGGCCTGATGATACGGGTGTGCTAAATGATGAGTGCCTCCCGCTTCACCTCAAGTGCCGAGTTTGAAGCCAATTGTTTCGTTGGCGGAGTTCTATCTCCGGCGAGTTGTCTGTAAGTGATATTGACCCTTAGGGATTGCCTAATGTACATGGTCAATTTCGAACATGGCTGACCTGCCAACCTGGACTGTGGAATCAGGTCAGACTCGGGCATCTGCCCCTAGGTGTCCCCATCTCTGGCACCCGACTAAGCGATGTGGGTGTTCAAGCTACGTCGTGGAAACCAATACCGAGGTCTAGACACAACCCTTGCAAGATATGATCGTTTGAGTCTCATTGCAAATCTATAAATGTCGATCCTAGGGGTCATTGTTATCCAAATAATATCTGGGTTGAGACGAGGCAGGAGCGTCACCAGCAGCCAGGAGCCGATGCTGCTGCTCAGCCTCCCCGGACTGAGAAATCTCCCCGTTTCGTCTAACCATCCAGCACGCAAGGCCACCGGGAACAATGCCTTCATCGTCGACCGGGACCTTCTTGATGCAGGCGGAAGTCCGGCTGCCAACCTCGAACCGATCAACAACAATTTTCGACACTTTCACGGTGTCAGAAAGTGAGGGTTGACATCACCCATACCTTGATCGTGTGGCGTCAGGCGCAAGGGTGAGATCCTCGCACGTCAACATGACGCTCAAAGCGATCGATTCTGCCTTGGACACATTTCCAATTACCAGTCGACTGCAATGCAAACCGGCTCCCTTTCTCAAATGACCCAGAAGTCGTCCTCAAACCGGGTTGAGCGCAGAGAGTTATTAGTCTGGTTTGTCCTAGGTCATGGCTACATCTAGGTACAAGTTTGCCTTATTCTGGTGCGCAACAACGGCTTTTCTGTGTCCCCTAATCCTTGCACATCACAGTCGAGTCGAAAAGCTTTGTGCCAGTCCGAACTGGAGCTTATCGACTGTAACCTGACTGCAATGGCATCCCTGGAATCCCGGAATGGCACTCTACGTCACCCGAGATGCAGGTATCCAAACACGAACAGAATTGAAATCCCAACCTCGCGGACCGACCATCACGGCCTCGAGTGGTGATGAATAGCCAATGAGACGGGGCGCTTTTATTTTCCGTGCTGTCACGATCCGGTGCGGAAAAAGACTTCCTCGCGTTGTGTCTACTACGTATGCTCGACCCTGACCCATCAGGGCGCTATGCAGGGTTGCTGCGATCTCCGGAAGATTTCCAGCTAAATGGGGTGGTCAAAGGGCCATATGTGCAAGTTGACGGAATCTTTGGGGAACCCTGTTGCGACTTCTACGGATCTTCAGACGCAGCCTCATCCTCAACTTCCTCAAACACGACAGCAATTTCAGTTGCCTTCCCGCCATTGAAGCCATCGCGCTCAAAGGGACAACTCGAAACGGAACAGACCGCATCCATTTCCGCCTTCATCTCCACATAATCTCCTGGCTTCGAGCAATTGAGCCCCTTCAAGGTGTAGTACGGGGTGTTTTGGAAGACGTTGAAGGGATCAATCACTTCGCTCCAGTGCTTCATACCCCAAGGCGCCATGGCTTCTGCCATGTTGGTGGCGCAAGACCTGTGACCCGGTTCTCCCTGGCGAGCATAGAAGCCAGGATTGCACGCCATGAAGAGACTATCATGGGTCTTGACAGTATCGGCCACTAGCGTGAACATCCGGCGATCTCGGTTCGTGTACAAGCTCTCACCAGCTTTTGGTGGAGCGAGTCCTCCCAACGCGTATCGCGTGTAGCTTGCGGAGAAGTGTTCAGCACCGGTGTTGTATGGCAAGGCCCAGGCCATGAAATCGACTACTTGCTGTCCATGGAGATCGACGATCCGGAAATGAGAAGACGCTTTGATTTCAAAGGCGTAGCCGTGGGCTGCAGGCACGATATGCTGTCGAATCTTGGAACGTGGCTGGATGACCAGGAGTGTCCGCCAATTGCTTCCGGCTTCTGGAGCGTTCCCAGTGCCGGTCTGGGGAACTTTACTGACTGAAGAGCTATCGCCGTCATTGAGAAGCTTCCGTGTCATCGTGCGTGTGAGAGCTACTGCACTTTCGGACGTGGCGACGAATCAATGAACGTTTGACGTTTCGTCCAGGGTGGCTGCAGCGTTGGCCGTTAATCGAAGGGTTCCAATTGTGAGCTTGTACTTCGCATGAGAGGAAGAGGCGAGCCTTTGGATGCATGGAATTGATGTATCAGAAAACCGGGCGCGAGATACGAAGAGAGCCGGAAATGTCCGCATTGGCCAATGATAAGGTAATTCGGCCACATCACATTCCAAAAGACACGGCGAAATCATCAGGTCAAGCGGCACTGTGATGGTGTGATGGTCATGGTATCAAACTGGACGGCGAGAATACTGTGGCGATGCGAACAGTCCGAGGCAGCTTTGACGCTCGGCTGCACTCGCAAGATCAGTCGGAACGGGTCGTGGTACACCAGCTGCGCGGCCTGGGCTCATACTTCCAGCTGGCATGCTAGGGGAGGGAAAAGGGAACTTCTACCTCCTGGACTTCTATTTGGATGACGGCAGTTCCACCTCTGGATTCTAGATTGCCAGACGGACAGTGACGGACCTAAGGCGGCAATCCAAAAAGGGATGTTACGAGCTAGGTACGCACCAACAGCCAGGCAACTTTGCCGTGCACCGTGGTGGAAACCCGAAACTGTCGGCAACCGACATGATGAAAGAAGAGAGGTTAGAAGGTATGCTCGGAAATTACTGCCGCGCATGGTGTTGATTCTGGGCCTCCAATCATGGAGCGTGGAGATACATGAAGGCCTTGGAAGAAGTTTTGACATGACGCTTCCACAGTGATTCGGGTGCTTGGGCACGACCCGAAGTGCCTAGCTCAACGCTCACGAAACAAGCGACGCTGGCCAATCCTATCAAGACATCGTATCCAAGTGCGCTGACTGCTGGGTTGCAGTTCAGCGCGGCCAGGGTACTCGCGAAGCTACTTGTTCTCGCAGTCTGGGCTAACTGCATCAAGACGCCACCAACAAGGGCCGGGGCAAAGAACCGACCGTATTCTTTCATGAGACTCCCCATCCGCCTAGGGTGGACTTGCTCGGAGGGGGATTTGTGTTGTACAGGACCCAAAGCCTGATACGGTGCGAAAAGCAGGATCCTCGTGGCGAACAGTACCGGGAAAAAGTACCGAGTGGCCACGCTGTAGGGCGCCGCTGCCACGACACCTAAGTATGTAAGAGCGACTGCACACTGCAGAGACACGGCGGCCGGGTATAACGTCGCAGCTGTTGGGATCGGTTGCTCCTCCTCCTCCTCCTCCTCCTCCTCCTCCACCTCGGCCATGCCATTGCGAGAC